>CM051239.1:399851564-399884064 GCA_027917425.1 Gastrophryne carolinensis | reverse complement strand
TTATAGATTCCCGGGCCGATCACCGGATGTCCCGCGGGGTGAAACCCCGACAAAACCCCCAAACCCCCTTACCTTAGTCGGCCGCCGCCGCCTCCCTCGCGCCCCTCTAGGCGTGCGCGCCCCCGCGCCGGCCGTCTGTGAATGGCCGGCGCGGGGGCGCGCGCGTCAAGAGGGACGCGCGGGAGGCGGCGGCGGAGGAGCCACGGACAAGCGGCTGTCAAATCGCTTGTCCGTCGGCTCTGGGAGCGGGGAGAGGTGAGTTTTTCGGGGGGGGTTTCACACAGCGGGGCACCCCGATCGGGGGTGCCCCACCGAAGTGGACCAAGACCCAGGATAGTCAAAATCCTGGGTGTTGGTCCACTTTAAGTAGACACAAATTCATGAAACAAAAAAAGAGAGATCAATGGCTAACATGACATCAAAGATGACATCACAGGCAATGTGATACAAATGCTATTAAGGACAAAAATGAATATAGACTTTAAATTAAAGGAGCACTATCGCGAAATTTGTAATGTTAAAAATCCATATAAATACATTGGTTAATGAGAGGAGGGGTCACTTATACACCCGAACTAAATAAAACTCCCACCAAGCTTGTAGTTTATTCTCACATGGTAAGAACAAAATCCAGGGATAACAGGTTTAGTCTATGAGGGGTGACAGAGCCTGTCACACCGGCTGTCCTTTTCCTTCCATTAAAATAAAAGAAACAAGCCTGGCTTGATATTTCATGATGTCGTGTGTATAAGTGACCTGTCCTCTCGCCATCCTGCATATTTATATGAATTTTTATCATTGGTTCGTTTTTTCGTGATAGTGCTCCTTTAAGTTCCAAAAATAGTTCATTGCTGCTGGAAGAGCATTTTATATTCACATGAAAGAGACTTTTAGTTACAAGTTCAAAGACGACTGTCTTTTTTGTAGGTTATATGTTAATTTTGGAGAACTAGTTAGGTTTTGACATACATGTAACATGCTGACTTAATTTGCTGACAGCTTGACAGTTAACTGCCTTAAAGTCACTGGATTATATTATTTTCAAGATCCACACTCTTCTAGGTCTTTTTTAGGGTTCATATTGGCTTTTGAAATTACAATTGCAAAATAGAATACCTCCCCTTTGTAGCCCACATGAATGTCGCTGCCATTTAGGCTTATTTGCATGACAACAAGGCGTAGGCAGTGTATTCAACTTGTTCACTGGAAACAATAATGTTATCAAGAGGAAGCCTTTTATAACTAATAAATCAAACCACAGGATTTGTAACTTTAATGCATTTTTATTCTTCTTTTATTATATGGTGCTGTCCACTTCTAGGCAATTTTCTCTTCTGCTGCTCAGCTCTGTATTTTCCTTTACGAAAGTGGAAAAGCACAATAACGTAAATGCTCTCCATACAACTTAATTGATTTGGAGTTGTTTAATGGCGATAATAAACAAATCTAACAAGAGGACATGCGTTGTGGGCTATTAAACTTCAATGGTTTATTTTAGAATTGGAGTTACATATTACCTGAAATACAAAATAAAGTGCACAAAGCCAGATCAAAACAGCTCAAAATATTGGTACTGTTTTTGTAGGCCATGCCTTAAGGTTAATGTCCCCCTGTTAAGTTCTCATTAAAGAGGGTAAATAAGGCTTTTTTAAAAACAAAAAGCAGATTTGCTGTATTTACCCATAATTCTTAGCAATTGGCGGAGCCAAGCAGATCATCTTGTTTTGGCTCTGTGATATCTCAAGAGTCCAGGTGTGCAGTACTTAAGTATATCTTTTATTATTTTCACAGTTACAATTTCCTACTTGTGGATGCATGTTTGCATAGCCCTCGTTAGCATAGGGGTGGAAGTGATGGCTGTATGGTCATGGTTAGTGTTGGACGAACCCCAATTGCAAAGTTCAGGTTCGTATCAAACTTTGTGAGTTCGGGATCCCGAACCCAAACACGGACTTCAGACAGAGGTTTGTGTTCGGGTTCAGGGTTTGGGCCAAACACTAAAGCTGAGCAGCCCATCAATCAGCATCTAGCCCTCCCCTCAGCCAATCAGGTTAGGTAGCAGACTGATGATCTCGCTGCCCCCACCCCTGCCCCATTGTGACCTTCCCCCAACCAACCAGGAAAGGCGTGGCATAGGTGGGACGAGGCCGCAATGGGTGATGGGGGCTCTGTCACACAGTCTGCTATGGGGTGATGGCGCTGTCCTGCCACACAGTCTGCTATAGGGTGATGGGGGGATTCTGTCACACAGTTATGGGGGGGTTCTAATTATTTTTTTAAATACAGGGTACTTAATATTAATACTGTCCCTACCCCCATTTTGTGCAGCAGACAGTTGCTTCACACAGTTTGCTATGGGGTGATGGGGGGGCACTGTCACACAGTTTGCTATGGGGTGATTCTGTCACACAGTTATGGGGGATTCTTATTATTTTTTTAAATAAAGGGTACACAATATTAATAGTGTCCCTACCCCTATTTTGTGCAGGGGAATCACTCTGATTCATGCAATTTGCATTCCTCTACCCTTTACTACACCCATTTTACAGCCATTTTTTGGGCCCCCAAGTTCGGGGGGGAAGGCTTAGGGGCACAATAACAGAAGACCACACACTTGTTATGTTAGCCCTAGTTAGGCTTAGTATTGTGGAATACAGGAGACCAAAATGCCCTTTTTTTAAGGATCTTACCTGTCAGCCCACATTCTAATGTACCGTTGGCTTCTGTGCCACCTGGGCTGTCTGGTGCTTCTCTCCTAAACCTTCTCTAAATTTAAAGTGGACTGTCACCCAGGGGTGATCGGCCCGGGAATCTAGGCGTGCGCGCCCCCGCGCCGGCCGTTTGTGCCCCCCTGAAGTGGACCAAAACCCAGGATAGTCAAAATCCTGGGTGTTGGTCCACTTTAAATGAGTACAGGTTGTTCTTGAGTAGTCCCCTGATGCATTATCAGCTGCAGGGAGCCTGTCCCACTTGACCAGTAGCAGGGATCTGCAGTGAGGCCAGGGAAGAATCAACATAATAGCATATATAGTCCTGACACCAGAAGACAGGAGCCCACTTGACATTATGGGATCGATGCCTTCGTTTTTTCGTTTTGACAGCCTAGACTTTAAAGGTCCACTTGACATTTTCGAAATGGAATTTTTTTGTATCAGAATGATGTTCTCAATGTGCTGAGCCAATCTAGCATTTTCTTTTTCATTTTTCCCTCTTCCTGGTGCACAGACTTGCCCCTCGATTCAAAGAGCAAAAGTTAATTGATTTCGTATCGAGAATCGTAAGTTTGGGTGGGTGTTTGTCATTTTTTCTTGTTTTTTTGCCCATTTCGTATTCGCACGATCGTTCGCGCATAGACGTATATGAACATACGCATTTCGTACGAGAATCGTATATTTTGCGTTAGTTCGTGTGTTTTTCCCGTCCAAATCGTATTATTTGCGTCCGATCCTATTTTTTACGTCCTTCACATGGGCTTGCGACCAATTCAGAGAGGTGATTGCTAATTGTTTTGAAGCCCATTAAAGAGCTGCTTTACGAAATGTTTGCCGGCAGCTATTTGGCCTCGGGAGTAGGATGGAGAGGAGCGAGTTTGTGGCACATCAAGGGCTTATGCTTTTTGGCATTGAGTTGATCGAGATGTCTGAGAGCAGATTGCCCCTGCGTCGTCGCATGAACATCGATAGCATGAATGATGTTGAGCTGTTCGAGCTGACCAGGCTTAATCGCGCTTCCCTCCATAAATTATATAGTGAGCTGCGGCCATGGTTAGCCCGCACCACAAGGAAGGGGCATGCAATTTCAGGTATGACCAAGATGCTTGGCTGCCTGCAATTTTTGGCGAACGGCTCGTTCCAGAGGCTGGGTGCCCTCTCCGTGGGGATGTCACAGCCTACGCTGAGCCGCGCACTATCTAAATTTTTGGAAGGCATGGCTGCCATAACTCCAAAATATATTTATTTTCCGGATGATATGGCAGCCAGAAACGCCATTAAGCTTGGGTTTTATAATGTGGCCGACATGCCCAACGTTATTGGTGCTATTGACTGCACACATGTGGCACTCGTACCTAGGGCTGCCGACGAGTATATATATAGGTATTGAGATTGGTTATTATGTTGGCCAACGTGTAATGTAACCTGTTTTCCTTTGCGGCAGCATATTTGTTTATCCCTCATTTGTGTAGCTGCTTTATCTAGGCTTTTCATTAGTCTTTCCCAATAGAGTGCAGACATGTATTTTTTTATTTATTTTTTTTGTTTTCAAATATCAATTACCCTTTTTGTATGTTTTTGCCTTAAGGAATCGAAAAATGGGACACTCCCTTAATGTCCAGGCCGTGGTTGGTCCGGACATGCGTTTTATGAGTGTCCTTGCCGGCTACCCAGGATCGTCGCACGACTCGTATATCCTCAGGCGATCTGGGTTGTTTAGGAGATTTGAGGCAGGTGAATTTTCGGGTGCATGGCTGCTTGGTAAGTGTGTCCTATTTGTGTGCTATTAAATGTGGGATTAATCTTGTATTTGTTGATATGTTTGTATTTGAATTCTTTACATAAGCCAGAAACTGCCTTTTTGTTGGGTCATATATTATGAACTTCCAAAAAAAATGCTTGGCTCGCTTTGTCCTTCAGAATGTTTTCCCTTTAGTTAGGATGTCTGTAAGTTCCATGTCCCTAAATATATTGGTTGGGAGTTTATACCCAAGGATCTGTGAGCTTTTGCTCCTTTTGTAGTATTGGTCTTTAAATGTCAAAGTGGACTTAAACTGCATACATTGTAGTTTTCATATAAATGTGGATAGCCCCTCAGCAGCATCCTAATTGTAACATGTCAGAAACCTCAAAATATATTTAAATTCCAACTACCCTTGGCCGTGCAGATGTTTGTTAATTAATTGGTATATTGAAGTGCCATTTTTAATTATGTACTACATTAGTGGCAATATTTATTTTGCTAATGTGCCCTGGGTGTTTTTTTTGGCCCTTTACCTTACATCATTATGATATATGTAAAATTCTTTGTGTTTGTTGTGTTGCCTTTTTAATTTTGATTACATTTAATTGTCTGTTTAAGGTGATTCCGGGTACCCACTTCTACCCTGGCTCATGACGCCTGTGCTGCGGCCCCAGGATGCCTCTCAGGAAGCGTACAACCGTGCGCACCGCAAGACCAGGGCTGTTGTGGAGAGGGCCTTTGGGCTGTTGAAGACACGTTTTCGTTGCTTGGACCATACTGGGGGCGCCCTGCAATATGATCCCAAGAAAGTGATCGACATAATCATGGCATGTGCTGTTTTGCACAATTTTGCGATACTGGAACGTGTCCCACGTTATGTGGATAGCCTGCCCTCTACAGCCCTAGAGGATGATGTAGAGAATTTTGTTGGGCCACCCAGTGAGTCTGCCCAATCAGTTAGAGCAAACTTGATCTTGCAGCATTTTAGTTAATTTTATTTCGTGTCTCAACATTCTGTGTGTCTGTGTTATCCTTTTTGTTAAATATGTTGTTTTGCCGTAATGTGGCATTACCTCAAAGTAAAACATTTTTACCTTAATTGTTGCCTAATGTATTTCATGTAGTTTCCTTAGCTTGATATTTGCATTGTTACACCTCTTAAAACCAAAATTATCTGGTTTAGCCCAAGCTGTTTAAAATGTGTTCCCACTAAAAACGCCACAAGTATTGTAAGTGAGAATATTTTTTTACTTAGAAAAGTAAAAATTATTGTGCTTAACAGAAAACATTCCACATACATCTGTGGTTACAAATGGATGACATAACAAAAAAAACATCGAGCACATCTACACCTGGAAGTGAGTGGCACAACCAAACAAGGACACCCAGTCCAAAGGCCAGCCTAGTCCAGTCATTAATATTGCCTGTGCCCAGGGATATTTGGGCATGGCCATAATGTCACACAAACATGTCTGCAAACAGGAGGAGCACCAACCAAATACATATTTAAAGCCATAAGTGGCCAGATACACTCCACATAGACCTATGGCATTGGCTAGTGGCCTTAAGCATTACTCTAAGGAGCTATATGGGAGCAAATACAAAACACAACCTGCATGAGCAACACAAAATGGATTGTTTGAAACCTCAAAGGACAAGTAAATACAGTGGGGGTTAAGAGAAAAGATGTCCCACACACCCATGGCTTAATAGGGTGGCTGCCCATAATACCCAGGTGGAGGTCCAGGTGGAGGTCCATGTGAATGGGACCTAGCCTGGGCCATGGCAGCATTGTGAATTTGAAACTGCTCCACAATGTTTCTCTGCATATTGGTCATCTCAGCCATGGCTGACTGGATGCCATTACTTGCAGTGACCACGTTGCTGTTGAGGGTACGCAACTCCGCGAGGATGCCCTGTAAACTGGTATTGATGGTGATCATGTCGGCATGCCTTTCCTCACGCTCTGTAACGAGCTGTGCCTCATAAGAGTCCCTTTCTTGGGTCCATAATTGAAGCAGGGCACTCTGCCTCCCCTGGGAAATTGTGGGGCGGCGTAATGGAGTCCGCCGCACAATTACCCTGGCTCTTGGGCGTGCCCTGCCGCGTGGTGTCGTCCCCTCAACAGCAACAGGCCTGCTTTGCAAATCCTCAGCAGCAGAGTGAACACTGGGGACTGTTGTGTCAGTCTCCCCATGTGCATGCACAATGGATGGAGATTCACTCTGCTGCTGAGGATTGGCCAGAGAAACATTATGGAGCAGTTCCAAATTGGGACCCAGGGGGAGGTCATCCGACGTGCCCTGCATGGAGACATCATCATCTTCCTCCATTTCCTGGATCTCTTCCATGAGTGTGCGGGTCTGTAGGGACATATAAAAAAAAAAGTGTAAGTTGGCGTCCAAATTTGGGATTCCCACAGTTTAACACATTCTTAAGCACTTGGTAGTATTTATGGTACTAAATTAACTTACCGGAAATCTCGGATCTGGGCTCCTATGCTGTACGGACCTGGTAGGCATAACCAAACTGGGGGGTGAGTTTACCCTTGCTGAGGGATCATGCTGGGCTGAAGAAGAGAAAAACAAACAAGGTAAACACACACATAACCATTTTTTGGATAGGTAATCAAATAAACCACTATTTGTAATATTAAGCAACTCTAGAGCAATGGGGACATTTGGTAAAAGACACGCAAGTTTAGATAGGTGCAATGGCTCGCGAAAACTGCTAACTGACCTCAGTTCTAAGTCAGGAAGTGTACCCAGTCAGCATACAACTTGCCACGCACATTTTTGGATTTAGAGTACCATTCGCTAGGTCCGGGGTACTCCAACAATTCTTGTAAAGGTCCATTTAAAGGTATGTGGTGAGAGGTGAATGTCTGGCCATGGGGCTGACGCAGGGGGTGTCTAGTTAGAAATAAACACACTGGTGGAGGGGCTTGAGATTTCAAAGTGCAAACTAATAAAGGCTGCTTGCCCTTGCTGGGCTGGATGGGGCAGAGCTGAGGGGACAGGGATTGGATGGCTAAAGGGGGGAGTTCACGAATTGATGGTGATGGGATGGATGGAGCAAATCTGTTACAAATGTATGGGGCTTATGTGGGGGGGGGGGCATGGGGGGACTGTGGCAGATGGGGCAGAGCAGGGGCAGCGGGACACGATTGTGCCAAGAGAAAGATGTACCAAGTTACTGTGTACCTTGCAATGCCACTTCCTGTGCAGTACTTCATATTGCAATGCTATGTTTCAGGGAGCCATGACATTGGGCAGGAGAACAACCACTACATCGCCGATCAAGGGGGCAGCTCTGAGCACGTCAACACAGAAGTAACTGAGTACAGGGCTGTCTGGGCAGGGGTCCTGGAATCTGGTGCCAAGGTCCGCATTGGGACCCCGGCCCGCCAGTTGAGTCTCGCTGCTCTAGGTCAGATATGTTTGGGGGTGGGTAATTAAATTGTTAACTCAAACACAACTCACACAACAAATAGGCAACCCATCCATAATGATGTGTGTTTTGTGATTGATTCAAAATATATCACTTTTCAGGAGAAACTTCATGACTTGACCAATACAATTTGAAATTTGATCTTTGCCATAATGGATGTGGTCCTAAATGTGTGATTCACAGGGACCAAAAGAGGACACAAACAGGCACAGTAGTGCGAGGCCAAGCAAGGCAAACCATAGGGCCATCCCGTCATCTTGTTACTAGTGAACTTTAGATTATTTAGCAAACAGGCAAACATGCAGATTTAAGAGTACTCACCGTGGGTACGGGTCGGTGAGTCTGTGTCCCTTAGACCAGCATGTCCACCGACCGCGACCGGATGGAGAAGTCCCAGCACAATCTCCTCAGCAGGGGTAAACTCCAATTTTGAAGGAAAGCCACCTCCAGTTTTCAGGCTGAAAAGAGAAAATCGTTTGGTACTCAGAAAAGGTGCATACAGTACATCCTAAACATTATATTTGGAGACATCATTTATTTACCTGTAATTATGCCTTTTAATTTCTTTTTGCCGTACAGCATACTTCAGATCAGAGATTTTCTTCTGAATTTGGGACACATCTTTCCTCTCTTCCCCCGCTGCATTTACTTGTCGTAGGATGGTTTCAAACAATTCCATCTTGCGCTGCTTTGTGGTGTGTTTTGATTTGCTCCCATAGAGCTCGTCATAGTATAATGTAAGGCCACTAGCCAATGCCATATTTTGGTCATGGGAGAATCTCCCACTCAACTGGCCGCGGCGCAATGTGCGGCCAGATGGTTGGCTTGGCTGCTCCTCCATGTGTGCAGACACATGTGGTGACATTATGGCCTGGGGCTGGGTAGGGGAATGGCCGGATTGTTGGCTTCCCAATGACTGGACTGGACTGGCCAAGGGACTGGGTGTTCTTGCGTGGCTGGCCACCGAACTTCCAGGTGTAGATGTGGTCATGGTGGAAATTCTGGGCCCTCTTGGGGGGCTATGTTCCCGGCTGGTGTCAGGTCGGGGGCTCTGTTCCCGGCTGGTGGCAGGTCGTGGGCTTCTGGCCCTGCTGCGGGCCCTGGCTGGGCTTCTGGCCCTGGATGGGGTTCTGCGGGCCCTGGCTGGGCTTCTGGCCCTGGATGGGGTTCTGCGGGCCCTGGCTGGGCTTCTGGCCCTGGATGGGGTTCTTCGGGCCCTGGCTGGGCTTCTGGCCCTGGATGGGGTTCTTCGGGCCCTGGCTGGGCTTCTGGCCCTGGATGGGGTTCTTCGGGCCCTGGCTGGGCTTCTGGCCCTGGATGGGTTTCTTCGGGCCCTGGCTGGGCTTCTGGCCCTGGATGGGGTTCTGCGGGCCCTGGCTGGGCTTCTGGCCCTGGATGGGGTTCTGCGGGCCCTGGCTGGGCTTCTGGCCCTGGATGGGGTTCTGCGGGCCCTGGCTGGGCTTCTGGCCCTGGATG
Source organism: Gastrophryne carolinensis (assembly GCA_027917425.1). Taxonomy (NCBI): domain Eukaryota; kingdom Metazoa; phylum Chordata; class Amphibia; order Anura; family Microhylidae; genus Gastrophryne; species Gastrophryne carolinensis. Next base: position 399,874,683 of record CM051239.1, on the reverse strand, counting down.
GGGTTCTTCGGGCCCTGGCTGGGCTTCTGGCCCTGGATGGGGTTCTTCGGGCCCTGGCTGGGCTTCTGGCCCTGGATGGGGTTCTGCGGGCCCTGGCTGGGCTTCTGGCCCTGGATGGGGTTCTGCGGGCCCTGGCTGGGCTTCTGGCCCTGGATGGGGTTCTGCGGGCCCTGGCTGGGCTTCTGGCCCTGGATGGGGTTCTGCGGGCCCTGGCTGGGCTTCTGGCCCTGGATGGGGTTCGGGCCCTGGCTGGGCTTCTGGCCCTGGATGGGGTTCGGGCCCTGGCTGGGCTTCTGGCCCTGGATGGGGTTCGGGCCCTGGCTGGGCTTCTGGCCCTGGATGGGGTTCGGGCCCTGCTGCGGGGCCTGGGTTGCCGAACTGCCCTACTTGAACCCATGGCCGGTGTGGGCTCCCTTGTGCGGCCTCTTCTGGGGGCAGAGGTGGTGGGTGCTGCTGTTGCCTGCTTTTTGGCTGCAGGGGCACGTGGCTTGGGGCCCCTTTTTTGGGTTCCAGAGGGTCCAGTGTCCCTTGGTGGGGCAGAGGTAGTAGTCTTGGCTCTCAGCTTTATCCTACCTTGCTGGGACCTGGTTGTTGGGCCCTCCGCGGTCTGGCTTTGCTGGGGTCGCTTGGAGATTGCCTTTTTAGGTGCCATCTTCCACAAATGCTCAAAGAGAATGAGCTTTGGGTGCAGGGACCTTTAAATAATGAGCCCAGCGTGTGACGCCTATGCGCACGACTACGCGCTCGTACGAACGTACGTTCGAGCGGAACCAGGAAACCGCTGGGGTTTCACTTATCTGCTGCCTTGAAGAAGCATAAAGATGGCGCCCACTATCTTCACCCGTCAACAGGAAGAGATCCTCATGCTGGTAAGTGGCTGCCTGTGCATTTTAATCTAATAGTCAATGATGGCCTAAATGTAAATGATGCGTTTGGAACTAGTTTGGGGTCTCTTAATGTTTAATAACTGGCTCCTCACACTTCATCCTCAAGGGCCGAGCCTGGCCACGTTTTCACCTGTCTATGCTGATGTCCTAATTAGGGCAATTGCTCAGGCTTAGCAACAGTTAATTAACCTGTGGAGTAGCGGGGCTAGCTGGCAAACCTGGCCTGTCTCGGACCTTGATGCGGATGTTTGAGGAACACTGTTTTCCTAAGCCATAAAAACACAACGGGAAGCCACACACGTGGTCCAAAAGCCTAAGCATAAGCCTACATCTTGGATGTTTAAACCATCCTAACATGCCATAGATGCAGGTGGGCTGATTTTTGATGTTGGCTATTATCTGTATGTACATGGTGTGTGATACATATAACATAAGACCAGACTCTCATTCACAGTCAACGTCCTCTTTAAGGCACTCCCCAAAAATGGCTGCCACTCTAAATGTGTGTGTTAATGACATGAAATTCTCAACTTGTGATGCAACACATATGGGTCTGTGTGTAAAAGTAAAAGCTCTGTGTCCATTATGTTTTTCAGATCATGCTTCAGCGCCGGTATGACTTCGCGCCCAATGTGTGCGAGAAAAGGGACATCGCCCGGGAGATCATCGCGGAGATACACCGTGTCACCAGCACCACCTTCACTCACACCCAGATAATGCAGCATTGGTCGGACCTGAAACGTCTGCACATGCCCCGGGTGCGGAGGTTTTTTGGAATCCATTTCCCAAGTAAGTACAAAGCAATTGCATGGTATATGTTCCAAATGTATAAGTTATGCCTTTATTTATAATGACTTTTCTTTGGTAGTGTTGGAAATGGATTTCAGAATTCGCCGCACCCGGAGGCGTACAGGCCGACCAGTGCTGCATGAGTCTGCATCTGTGAGTGAAGGTGGTGGATCTCCCGGGCGACGGACCTACCCCTCCTCTGTGGCCTCCTCAGACCAGCCCCTGGACCTTACCACAGAGGAGGGGCCCAACCGCGTGGGCGTGGAGTCATACCTGGCCAGGCATGGGGAAGGCTCTGGTATGTCACTCTTCATGTATAGGCACAAAGATATACATGGCAGGCCAAAAACTAAGTTATCCTTTATTATGTATTTGTAGAAGCTTCTGGTGCGGGTGAGATAGTGGAGGAGGAGGCAGCAGAGATGCTGGAAGTCGATCCTGGCGAAGGTGAGTGATGTCAGCCAGACTGGGAGCCAGATATGTTGGGAATAGTGACTCTATACAAGTACTAACCAAATGTCACATGTTTCTCCAGGGACTTCTTCACAGCATAGCCAGGACCAAGGGCAGCCTGTTGGCCCCAACCAGCCATCTGTCGGCCACCAACTCCGTAAGTCTCCATGCCATTATTCATATTAATGTTTGGTTAGCTAATAACACACACATAACTAAAGGCGTAGCCAATGTGTAGTTCACACTTTCATGTGGGCACTTCGTTAGCTTAAAGAGGACCCTAACTTGTATTAAGAACATAAGAATTAGCCAACACACTGTACCTACAGATTTGAAACATGGCAAAACACCCTTCAGCCATCTAATGCATGTTATTAGACTGAACAAAACCAATATTGCGGAATATGGAATGTGCAATATTTACAGGCAGCATGGGATACAGATTGAAAAAAGTAAGGTGCTGCCATGCATTGTGGGACTGATGACCTTTCCCTCAACCCAGCTATGCTCTGGATTCCCAACGCACCACTGTAAGCTACTCCCCTGTACTTTAGCCAACTCTCCACTCCTCATTAAGTGTTATGCTTCAGAGTCCAGATGGCGGCGCTGTAATCCAAAAACCTCCTAAATGTACTTTGATCTGGTGCCTAATCATTTGGGAATAGTTATTGCTTTTCATTAAATAATGTTGAAGGTCCGGTTTCAGGAGTTTAAACACTTACCTGTGGGAAATGCATTAACTTTATCCCTTGGAAGAATGACATATGTCATGCATTTACATGTATTTGATTAACCCCAAATCTATTTCCAGCATACCAACCGGTCTGGTACTCCTATTTATGTTTATTTCTCTATTGCTTACAGGGATTATCCCAAAAACCAATGCAGAGAAAAAAAAAAGAATCAAGGAGTTGGTGGCCGAGCTGCTGGCCATACAGGCGACGTTGGGGCCAACAGATGAAGAAGAGGATGATGAATAGTGCCCTTGGTCCTGGCTACTTTGTTTAACTTGTTTGTCGAGTTTTAAAAATTTTAAACATATTTTATGTTTTTAAAAAAAAAAATGTTTTTTAAAAAAAACAAAAAAAAAATTTTATATGTGTTTTACAAAAAAAAAAAAAGTTAGACTATGTTTTAAACAAAACAAAAAAAAAAAAAAAAAAGTTTTGAAAATTACTCAAAACAAAACAAACCAAATAATTAAAATAAATTATATTTTAAGCCTTCCTAAATGTGTCTTTTCTAATATGCACACCCCAAAAAAATTACACAAACCAGAAAAAACACGCTTAGAAACATATAGACATATGTACATTATGTGGTTTTCTTACGTTTTAGGGACCGAGAAATGAAGTTGGATGCAGGCGCTAAGAGGTTTAGGTAAGTTTTAGGGACCGAGAAATGAAGTTGGATGCAAGCGCTAAGAGGTTTAGTTAAGTTTTAGGGACCGAGAAATGAAGTTGGATGCAAGCGCTAAGAGGTTTAGGTAAGTTTTAGGGACCGAGAAATGAAGTTGGATGCAGGCGCTAAGAGGTTTAGGTAAGTTTTAGGGACCGAGAAATGAAGTTGGATGCAGGCGCTAAGAGGTTTAGGTAAGTTTTAGGGACCGAGAAATGAAGTTGGATGCAGGCGCTAAGAGGTTTAGGTAAGTTTTAGGGACCGAGAAATGAAGTTGGATGCAGGCGCTAAGAGGTTTAGCCTTCCTCTAGTGTTAGCTTTCTGTTACTCTTTCTTATGTTAACGGGTCGGTTTTGACCCATGTCTTAAATCACCCCTAGGATACCCTAAAAACAGTTATTTATGATCCAATTTGTTTCTTACCTCTTAGTTACCTTGTTAGGGTTTCTCATCCATGGAAGGATTGATTTTAATATTTTTGTTGTGGCCCCCTGGGCCTTCCATTTGAGAGCATACCCTTAATTTTCAATATAAAAATATTGTCAAATGAACCTCAAGAGAATAATATAAACTTCAAAAACTTTGTTATATTACCTGACTATTACTGAAGGGTTTTAGAACACATTTTTTAAATGTAAAAAAAATATACATATATATATTTTATATTTTTAACTCTAGTAACATCTATGGTGTTACGGGTCAATTTTGACCCATATCTAACTACTTTATGAAAAAGGCAAAAAAACTGATTTTTTTTTTTATAGAACTTTAATAAAAATAAAAGATGAAAATTATATTAACATTAACAGCAATAATAATAAAAAGTAGCTTTACTAGGTCAAACACACAAACAACAATCAATCAACCAAATCAAATCAACAAATCAAATACTAGTTTTTAGATGCATTAGTATTTAGATGCATGTGTGGCAAAAAGTGACACTTTTTGTGTGTTCTTTGCAGAGGTATTTTTTGCAGGTGAAGCACGATGTGTTTGTCTTTCTGTCCTTATTGCTAGGGCAGACCTGACACCTCTTTCTTTTAGAATCAGGTGGTCTCACTGGGGTTGTGGCTGTTGTGGTTGATGTTGAGGAGGATGCTGGTGATGATGCTCTTTGTGTTGCTGTGGGTGTGGGCGAAGCACTTGTTGAGCTCTGGAGTTGTTGGACCAAGGCTGCAGCGGCTGGGTCTCGGGGCACCCGTTCCCTTTGGTCTATGTGCGCCTTGACAAGGGATCTTCCTAGTTCCTCAAGAAACATCCTCCGCTTGTTTTTTTTCTTTGAATTCCATCCTTGGTGAATGTGGGTCCACAACACAAACCCATTGTATGCTGAAACATCAAGGATGTTGTAAAATACCACCATTGGCCATCTCCTAGTCATTCGCTGGCAAGTGTAGGTGGCAGTCAGCTTGTCCAGGTTGTCCACTCCACCTTTGTTTTTGTTATAGTCCAGGATGATTCTGGGCTTTTTGTCACTTCCTGATGACACAGCTGCATCTTTGTGAAGTGTGGACATCAGTACCACATTCCGTCGTTTTTTGGGGCAGTATGAAACAGCAGTGGTGGTGTCTGTAAAAACAAACTTTGAGGAAAGTGGAGCCCTGTCCTTCATCTGCAACAATTCAGCGGGCAGCTCAGGTTTGTTTTTTTTCACTGTGCCCACCATGGTGATTTTCCTCCTGAGAAGTTTTTTCCTTCAAGGTTTGTCATAGCAATAATGACTTTTTTTATTGACAATGGCATAAACAGATCAAAACATGTCTTGATGTCACTTGCTCTTGTCACAGCAAACCTTGTGAACCCAGGGGTCATTTTTATGACATTTGCAGCATCTGCCCTGCCATGTACATCTGGAGGTACTGAGCTCCAACTGATCTTGCCACTTTTGGATTTGAATCTTTCAGCGGGTGCAGCTTCAGCACCAGTGACCTCCTCATCAGACTGAACAGAACTGTCTGTGTCTGTGTCTGGTTGATACTCCACATCATCTTCCTCCTCAGAAACCTGTTCATCTGTATCAGTTTGCTGCTGTGTGTCCTCTGATTCATTATCATCCACTATATAATCCAGAATTTGGCTTGCATCTAATCTTCTCCTCATTGTTGCATGGAGTAAACTGGAGATGTATACTCTGCAAAGTACCAACTCTAAGCTGATTTGGCCATACATGCCTGGACATGTCCCTAACTCAAGTTGTTGGAGGTAGAGCTGGCTGTGGGCTGTTGGTTTAAATTGTGTTTATGAGTTCAGTTTTGGGACTTATTATTGTTTTTTTACTCTAATATTAGACCTGGGTCGAAATTGACCCCAACAACACAAATGTTATAATTTTAATAAGAGCATTTAACAATTTAATAAAATAGTTTTATTTTATTGTATTTTGTTTAAAAATAAGTTCCTGCAAAAGTCAAAAAGTCTTGATGCAATAAACAAATGTATGTAGAATTTGTATGCATTTAAAAACTAAAACGGGTCGGTCACGACCCTAACACTAGAGGAAGGTTAGGTAAGTTTTAGGGACCGAGAAATGAAGTTGGATGCAGGCGCTAAGAGGTTTAGGTAAGTTTTAGGGACCGAGAAATGAAGTTGGATGCAGGCGCTAAGAGGTTTAGGTAAGTGTTAGGGACCGAGAAATGAAGTTGGATGCAGGCGCTAAGAGGTTTAGGTAAGTTTTAGGGACCGAGAAATGAAGTTGGATGCAGGCGCTAAGAGGTTTAGGTAAGTTTTAGGGACCGAGAAATGAAGTTGGATGCAAGCGCTAAGAGGTTTAGGTAAGTTTTAGGGACCGAGAAATGAAGTTGGATGCAAGCGCTAAGAGGTTTAGGTAAGTTTTAGGGACCGAGAAATGAAGTTGGATGCAAGCGCTAAGAGGTTTAGGTAAGTTTTAGGGACCGAGAAATGAAGTTGGATGCAAGCGCTAAGAGGTTTAGGTAAGTTTTAGGGACCGAGAAATGAAGTTGGATGCAGGCGCTAAGGGGTTTAGGTAAGTTTTAGGGACCGAGAAATGAAGTTGGATGCAGGCGCTAAGGGGTTTAGGTAAGTTTCTGGTTGAGGGTGCGCATGCGCAAGATCTTATAAACATACGAACGCACGAATCTAAGAGGCCAAAAACCAATGAAAACCAGAGGCAAACGCAAGTAATTGGAAGAGGTGGACGATGGAAGCAGCAGAAAAAACAGGCTGCCGCCGCAACAGGTGAGCACATGAACGTGATTTTTACGATTGCCAACTGACTGAGGCAAGTTCGGGAGATATCATACGAACGGACGTATCTTTTAGGATAGAAACGTATTTGCTTATTGAATCACTCGCAAGTTCATACGAACGCACGAGCGGACGTGAAAAATAGGATGATCGTGACCCAAATCCAAGCTGTTACATGTTTCTTTGAATCAACCCATTGGTGTACAGTTGCCAACAGCAACAGATTTCAAGTAGTGAAAACTGCTATTAAGGAATTCCTATATTGGGATTCCCAGGATGGAAAACAAATAGAAACTGAGCTACCGATAAACAAGGTAAACCTTGTAGAGTGAGGAATCTTTTAACCGTTTAATGAATGATTATAGGTGACAATGATAAAAAATAAAATACAAATATGGGAGAACGGAATGGGGTGAGAGAAGTTACCAGGGGTGCAAGTCCAGAAATGATGAAACAATGATGATCGGGTCCCAGGACTTGAAAGCAAGTGATCAAAAGTGCATCAAAAGCAGATAAAGCTCATAAGGCAGATAATCAGTTCCTCAGAGAGCCTCTAGCCAGCAACTCCAAATGACTTTTAATGCACAATCACCTGGGCTGAGTCTTGGCCAGATAATAAAGGCCCAGCCTCCTAAAGCCCAGGTGCTGGCTAACGATCTCAGGCTTTGGGTAACCCTGCTGGCAGACTGGGGAACGGCCAGCAGGGACAGTAACACAGGAATACAGGAAGAGCCACCAGCAGGTGAGCCAGAGGAGCTGCGAGGCTCGGGGTTAGGAGGAACCCCAGATCTAAGAACTGCTTCCATAAAACATATATTTTCTAACATAAGAAAAAATAAAAATACTAGAGCAGCTCAGTGCATTGAGGATATTCTTTTGGTACAAAAAATATACAACTTCAAAAATAACATAGAAAGAGGACTTTCCTTTTAACAGGCTGATTCATTATTAGCGCCAGGTATCGTCAGATGAGCGTATGTATAGCAGCGCTTAGAGCGACCACTAGTAGACGCTGTGATCAGCTATCGAGCGCTGTAACAGAGCACCTTAGTCGCTGTAGTAACCTAGCCGGCATTTATGATTGAGATTAGAGATGAGCGAACTTCTCAAAAATTCGATTCGGGCAATTCGCCGAATTTCTCAAAGAAATTCGGGTTCATCCGAATCGAACTTTAACGAATCGCTCATCTCTGATGGGAGCGGGGAGGCCCGCTGACAGCGCAGCTGGCCTCCCCGCTCCCACCAAGCCCTGAAAAGCCGCTTCCTCTGATGACGCGTCCTCTGATGACAGCTGACAGTGCAGCCGGTCTCCCCGCTCCCACCATGCAGGCATTTTTTTTTTTTTATTTCAGGGAAAATTCGGTCAACACGAACCACTAAAAATTTGGGTTTGTGCTGAATCGAATTTTCCCTGAAATTCGGAGCGAATTCAGGTTCGTTAGAACCGATTCGCTCATCCCTAATTGAGATGTATGTTGGGTGCTCTAACACCAGTACAGCGCTGCAGGGAGAGAAAGGTGCGATCAACTCTCAGAAAGTCACACTATTTTTTGAATAGTATGGTGTGGAGCGCTGAGAGTCGGCCGCACTGAGCTGGTGCTACCTCTCGCTCCCTGCAGCGCTGTACTGGTGTTAGAGCGCCCAACACAAATCCACCAGTATCAAAAAGAAAACACATGGAATGACATTGTTGTAACATTGTGACATTACAATACTTTAATGGCAGACCCGTAATGACAATTCTGCATAAAAATATAAAAAATCCAAAAAGTTTACAAAAATGACTTTTTCTAGGCCAGGAGAGGTGGCACAATTATTTGAGAGAAAAAAAATTAAAAACAAAAAACCCTGTTTAAACAGAAGAAAAGAAACGTCCATTGAAATGTATGGGAGAGCGACATACAGAGACAGGTAATACCTGGTGCTCTGGAAGCTAGAGCTATGCACTGAGCTGCCTGTAATGATGAATCAGACGCTACATGGCTCTGTTAGAGTCCCTCACCAGAATCGCCTTCATAAATGTGGTATTGCTTACAGCGCCCCGCGTTCACCAGACGCTGCCTGCCGCTACGAGGCGCTACCTGCCGCTATCCCTTGATGAATAAACCCCTAAGTTTCTTATCTACCGTGGATGCAACTTTTATACCATATAATCCACTTCTGACTTTTCGTCCATTGGACCATTAGATTTCTCACTACCTTGCTGCCAGCTGAAACTAAGAAAGGGAAGAAAATCAATGTATAGCTATTGGGGTTCCACTCACCCTCTGTGCATTCACGATGGAAGGATCTGTTCACACTTTGCAAACCAATATTTGGGAAGTGGGCGGTGAGGGTCTGCTTGCTGCCTATTTATTTGGCATGGGGAGAGATATTCTCACTTTTATCGGTGTCTGTAGCTTCTTTTTAGAGAAAACTACTAAGGTGGTAAAAGCTGATCTCCATCAAACTTCACTGCAGCAGGCTCTGCCATGGTTGCATTTTCAATGTATTCTAATTATTTTTGTTAGTTACTATCACGAAATTGTGCAATATTAAAAATCTATATAAACACGTCGGCTAATGAGAGGAGAGGTCACTTATACACCCGAACTGAATAAAACTCCCGCCAAGCTTGTGGTTCATTCTCACATGGTAGAAATAAAATCCAGGGTCGACAGGTTTAGTAGGTTATGTAAGAGCGGATAGCGGCAAGTAGCGCCTCGTAGCGGCAGGCAGCGCCTGGTGAATGCCAGGCACTGTAGGCAAAGCCAAATTTATGAAAGCGAATCTGTTGAGCGACTCTAACAGCGCCATGTAGCATCCGATGTATTATTACAGGCGGTTCAGCATATAGCGCCGGTGCTTTAGCTTCCAGAGCGCCAGGTATTACCTTTCGCTCAATGTCGCTCTCCCATACATTTCAATGGCCGTTCATTTTTTTTAATTTTTACATTTTTATGCAGAATTGTCATTACAAGTCTGGCTCTAAAGTGTTAATGTCCCAGTGTTAAAACAATGTCATTCCATGTGTTTTCGCTTTGTTACTGGTGTATATGTGTTCAAAAACAGACTTTAATCACACAGCGCCCAGATTTAGAACACTGCTTTGTGTGTGTCCTTTTTTGAATAGTATGGTGTGGAGTGCTAAGAATCGGTCGCAGTGAGCTGGCGCTACCTCTCGCTCCCTGCAGCACTGTACTGGTGTTAGAGCGCCCAACATACATCACATTCATCAATGCCGGCCAGGTTACTACAGTGACATCAATGCGCGTCAGGTTACTACAGCGAGTGAGGTGCTATATTACAGTGTCCGATACATGTTTACAAAAGTCTTAAAGGAGCCACAGCACTCAAACCGGTTAGCTTGCTGACCAACCTACAATCTGTCTCTAAACTTGGTTAAAAACAGAGGGCTCGGTCACACACATGTGCAGAAGTATGCTTAAGCTGCACCACCAGCGCCAAGGTGCCCCTGTGAGGTGCAGTCCTAACTCTAATCTCTGAGAGCCCCATTTGGGACATACAATGCAATAGATAAATTGGGAGCAGGCTTACCTGAGGTTGCCCTAAACCTCAAGTGCAAGCCATGGGTGGAAGGGTCAAAGACCTTGCAATACAGCCTAGACCCCACACACCATGTGCTTGCACAAATTCGAAAGAAACAAAGGAGGGGTGGCAGCCCTCTACTAGCAGACCCTATAAGCGCCTCTATAAAGATGCTCATCACCTGGCGTTAGTAATGAATCAGCCTCTTAGTCTATAAGGGGTGACAGAGCCTGTCACTCCTCTTTCTCTTCCTTCTATTAAAATAAAAGAAACAAGCCTGGCTGGATATTTCTTGATGTCGGGTGTATAAGTGACCTCTCCTCCCGCCATCCAGCATATTTATATGGTTTCTATCATTGCGCCATTTTTCACGATAGTGCTCCTTTAAGTTCTAAGGTAGTTCTGTAGTAATATCTGGCCTGTATTCAGCTTTACTACCAGGTACATTTCTAGACATGCTAATGTAAGTTGGCTGATGTCTGCCACAGAATATCTTAATTTTAGAAAAAAACGTGTATATGCGTTTTAAGTTTGTGCCTATTTAGTACAATGACAACCTGAGCAGACCACCCAGATGGCATTTGAGGTAATAAGAAAACTGAAGGTTGTACTTGAAAAAAGAAAGTTTGGGAACTGCAGTTAAATATTTTACTTTGGAAAAATGAAAGTCTACTCTACAATAAAGTTTGATTTTTAAAACAGACCTGTTCTGTCCTGTAAATCCCAACTTCAGTCTTGGCTCATGGCAACAGATATGGCATGCCAAGGCTGTGTATGATCTTACACAACCGTAGAGACTTTATTTCAGGCTGTCAGAGATAAGGCAAATATTATATTTCATTTTTAATTCCTGATGCTTGGCCACTTTCATCCTGAGACCCCTCCTAACAAAATGTCCCTTGTCATCTGCTAGCATAGGTGACAGTTCTTACCCAAGGCTGCTCTGGGAGTGCGTGCAAGTCTACAACTCTAGAGGACCCAGCTTCAAAAGGCTTTGTTGTGTAACAGAAGCCTTCCAAGAAGAGGAAGCATATTGGGGGCTGAAGGACAATTAGCACTGCTCTGTGTAATGAGCAAGCAGGTCCCACAGACCCCACCCCCACGGCTTCCTTAACACCTTTGTCAGACAGCAAGGAACACGTGAGCTCACCTAGTTGGAAATGTGTGATAGCAGATGGGTTCCGAAGCAACTTCTCAGGAAGCGTGTCTCCAGCAGCCACTGGGAGAAAGAGGGGGGGGGGGAGTATCCAGCTAAGGGTTAAAGTGGACCAAAATCCACCTTGAATTATTATGTGGGGAAAGCTAATTGGACGAGTAGCTGCGTCTGCACCATAGGATCGTGGAGAAGTGAGTGAGCTCAGAGTTCTGGGGAGTTTCACACAGCGTGGCACCCCAAACTGGGGTGAGTAGGTCAGCGACCAAAACCTGGGATGATGAAAATCCCAGGTTTTGGTCCACTTCAAGTACCAGACCCCAATCTAGGGAAAGCAGTTCTATCTTCCCGAGGGTTACCTACATATTTCAGGAGTGATTCCGGGATCCCAGCAGGCTGCTTTATGCCCCTGAAGGCTGCTCTGCCTAATAAATCATCTGAACGCATTTAAGGTAATCTGCCATTTTGTTGTATCTTTGTTTTGTAATCCACTTTACCTGTAACCTGTATCCCTGTATCAGAACTGGTATTTGTAATATTTCCACTAGGGATGAGCGAATCGATCCGGACGAACCCGGATTCGATCCGAATTTCAGGAAAAATTCGATTCGGATCGAATCCGAATTTCCCCGCGATTCGATCACTCGAAGTTTTCCTTTAACATCCATTCATTTACATTACAGGCATTCTAAGATGGCGGGCGGGACATGTCTGGACATGTATCCCGCGCCAGTGCAAGCTGGGGCAGTCACATGCAGCCTATCAGCAGCCAGCAAGCCCGGTGACGTCACACAGCGGTATTTAACGGCGGCCATCTTGCTTTTCCTCATTTCTCTATTGCATTCGTGACAGACAGAACGCTGTGTAGCTGAGGCACTTAGACAGGCAGGGACAGACAGGGACAGGCTGGAGACAGGCAGGAGACAGACAGGAGACAGACAGAAAGCCAGGGAAAGGTAGGAAAAACGGAGGCTGTGACAGGGAGATTTTTTTTTTTTCATCCAGCCTTTGTTAGCGTTTTCAGGCTGCTTATAGTAACTAACTGTGCATATATACTGAACTGATCTTAAGTCTGCTGTGAGGCATCCCATTCTGTGACTAAAGCAGCCTCTATTTAATAGCATAATAAACATTTGCACTTATTCTCATAGAAATCAGGCCTGATAAAGACACTTTTGCTGTGCATGCTCTCTGGTTTTTGTGGCACTGGCATCCCATTCTGTGACTAAAGCAGCCTCTATTTAATAGCATAATAAACATTTGCACTTATTCTCATAGAAATCAGGCCTGATAAAGACACTTTTGCTGTGCATGCTCTCTGGTTTTTGTGGCACTGGCATCCCATTCTGTGACTAAAGCAGCCTCTATTTAATAGCATAATAAACATTTGCACTTATTCTCATAGAAATCAGGCCTGATAAAGACACTTTTGCTGTGCATGCTCTCTGGTTTTTGTGGCACTGGCATCCCATTCTGTGACTAAAGCAGCCTCTATTTAATAGCATAATAAACATTTGCACTTATTCTCATAGAAATCAGGCCTGACAAAGACACTTTTGCTGTGCATGCTCTCTGGTTTTTGTGGCACTGGCATCCCATTCTGTGACTAAAGCAGCCTCTATTTAATAGCATAATAACCATTTGCACTTATTCTCATATAAATCAGGCCTGATAAAGACACTTTTGCTGTGCATGCTCTCTGGTTTTTGTGGCACTGGCATCCCATTCTGTGACTAAAGCAGCCTCTATTTAATAGCATAATAAACATTTGCACTTATTCTCATAGAAATCAGGCCTGATAAAGACACTTTTGCTGTGCATGCTCTCTGGTTTTTGTGGCACTGGCATCCCATTCTGTGACTAAAGCAGCCTCTATTTAATAGCATAATAAACATTTGCACTTATTCTCATAGAAATCAGGCCTGATAAAGACACTTTTGCTGTGCATGCTCTCTGGTTTTTGTGGCACTGGCATCCCATTCTGTGACTAAAGCAGCCTCTATTTAATAGCATAATAAACATTTGCACTTATTCTCATAGAAATCAGGCCTGATAAAGACACTTTTGCTGTGCATGCTCTCTGGTTTTTGTGGCACTGGCATCCCATTCTGTGACTAAAGCAGCCTCTATTTAATAGCATAATAAACATTTGCACTTATTCTCATAGAAATCAGGCCTGATAAAGACACTTTTGCTGTGCATGCTCTCTGGTTTTTGTGGCACTGGCATCCCATTCTGTGACTAAAGCAGCCTCTATTTAATAGCACAATAAACATTTGCACTTATTCTCATAGAAATCAGGCCTGATAAAGACACTTTTGCTGTGCATGCTCTCTGGTTTTTGTGGCACTGGCATCCCATTCTGTGACTAAAGCAGCCTCTATTTAATAGCATAATAAACATTTGCACTTATTCTCATAGAAATCAGGCCTGATAAAGACACTTTTGCTGTGCATGCTCTCTGGTTTTTGTGGCACTGGCATCCCATTCTGTGACTAAAGCAGCCTCTATTTAATAGCATAATAAACATTTGCACTTATTCTCATAGAAATCAGGCCTGATAAAGACACTTTTGCTGTGCATGCTCTCTGGTTTTTGTGGCACTGGCATCCCATTCTGTGACTAAAGCAGCCTCTATTTAATAGCACAATAAACATTTGCACTTATTCTCATAGAAATCAGGCCTGATAAAGACACTTTTGCTGTGCATGCTCTCTGGTTTTTGTGGCACTGGCATCCCATTCTGTGACTAAAGCAGCCTCTATTTAATAGCATAATAAACATTTGCACTTATTCTCATAGAAATCAGGCCTGATAAAGACACTTTTGCTGTGCATGCTCTCTGGTTTTTGTGGCACTGGCATCCCATTCTGTGACTAAAGCAGCCTCTATTTAATAGCATAATAAACATTTGCACTTATTCTCATAGAAATCAGGCCTGATAAAGACACTTTTGCTGTGCATGCTCTCTGGTTTTTGTGGCACTGGCATCCCATTCTGTGACTAAAGCAGCCTCTATTTAATAGCACAATAAACATTTGCACTTATTCTCATAGAAATCAGGCCTGATAAAGACACTTTTGCTGTGCATGCTCTCTGGTTTTTGTGGCACTGGCATCCCATTCTGTGACTAAAGCAGCCTCTATTTAATAGCATAATAAACATTTGCACTTATTCTCATAGAAATCAGGCCTGATAAAGACACTTTTGCTGTGCATGCTCTCTGGTTTTTGTGGCACTGGCATCCCATTCTGTGACTAAAGCAGCCTCTATTTAATAGCATAATAAACATTTGCACTTATTCTCATAGAAATCAGGCCTGATAAAGACACTTTTGCTGTGCATGCTCTCTGGTTTTTGTGGCACTGGCATCCCATTCTGTGACTAAAGCAGCCTCTATTTAATAGCACAATAAACATTTGCACTTATTCTCATAGAAATCAGGCCTGATAAAGACACTTTTGCTGTGCATGCTCTCTGGTTTTTGTGGCACTGGCATCCCATTCTGTGACTAAAGCAGCCTCTATTTAATAGCATAATAAACATTTGCACTTATTCTCATAGAAATCAGGCCTGATAAAGACACTTTTGCTGTGCATGCTCTCTGGTTTTTGTGGCACTGGCATCCCATTCTGTGACTAAAGCAGCCTCTATTTAATAGCATAATAAACATTTGCACTTATTCTCATAGAAATCAGGCCTGATAAAGACACTTTTGCTGTGCATGCTCTCTGGTTTTTGTGGCACTGGCATCCCATTCTGTGACTAAAGCAGCCTCTATTTAATAGCACAATAAACATTTGCACTTATTCTCATAGAAATCAGGCCTGATAAAGACACTTTTGCTGTGCATGCTCTCTGGTTTTTGTGGCACTGGCATCCCATTCTGTGACTAAAGCAGCCTCTATTTAATAGCATAATAAACATTTGCACTTATTCTCATAGAAATCAGGCCTGATAAAGACACTTTTGCTGTGCATGCTCTCTGGTTTTTGTGGCACTGGCATCCCATTCTGTGACTAAAGCAGCCTCTATTTAATAGCATAATAAACATTTGCACTTATTCTCATAGAAATCAGGCCTGATAAAGACACTTTTGCTGTGCATGCTCTCTGGTTTTTGTGGCACTGGCATCCCATTCTGTGACTAAAGCAGCCTCTATTTAATAGCACAATAAACATTTGCACTTATTCTCATAGAAATCAGGCCTGATAAAGACACTTTTGCTGTGCATGCTCTCTGGTTTTTGTGGCACTGGCATCCCATTCTGTGACTAAAGCAGCCTCTATTTAATAGCACAATAAACATTTGCACTTATTCTCATAGAAATCAGGCCTGATAAAGACACTTTTGCTGTGCATGCTCTCTGGTTTTTGTGGCACTGGCATCCCATTCTGTGACTAAAGCAGCCTCTATTTAATAGCATAATAAACATTTGCACTTATTCTCATAGAAATCAGGCCTGATAAAGACACTTTTGCTGTGCATGCTCTCTGGTTTTTGTGGCACTGGCATCCCATTCTGTGACTAAAGCAGCCTCTATTTAATAGCATAATAAACATTTGCACTTATTCTCATAGAAATCAGGCCTGATAAAGACACTTTTGCTGTGCATGCTCTCTGGTTTTTGTGGCACTGGCATCCCATTCTGTGACTAAAGCAGCCTCTATTTAATAGCACAATAAACATTTGCACTTATTCTCATAGAAATCAGGCCTGATAAAGACACTTTTGCTGTGCATGCTCTCTGGTTTTTGTGGCACTGGCATCCCATTCTGTGACTAAAGCAGCCTCTATTTAATAGCATAATAAACATTTGCACTTATTCTCATAGAAATCAGGCCTGATAAAGACACTTTTGCTGTGCATGCTCTCTGGTTTTTGTGGCACTGGCATCCCATTCTGTGACTAAAGCAGCCTCTATTTAATAGCATAATAAACATTTGCACTTATTCTCATAGAAATCAGGCCTGATAAAGACACTTTTGCTGTGCATGCTCTCTGGTTTTTGTGGCACTGGCATCCCATTCTGTGACTAAAGCAGCCTCTATTTAATAGCATAATAAACATTTGCACTTATTCTCATAGAAATCAGGCCTGATAAAGACACTTTTGCTGTGCATGCTCTCTGGTTTTTGTGGCACTGGCATCCCATTCTGTGACTAAAGCAGCCTCTATTTAATAGCACAATAAACATTTGCACTTATTCTCATAGAAATCAGGCCTGATAAAGACACTTTTGCTGTGCATGCTCTCTGGTTTTTGTGGCACTGGCATCCCATTCTGTGACTAAAGCAGCCTCTATTTAATAGCATAATAAACATTTGCACTTATTCTCATAGAAATCAGGCCTGATAAAGACACTTTTGCTGTGCATGCTCTCTGGTTTTTGTGGCACTGGCATCCCATTCTGTGACTAAAGCAGCCTCTATTTAATAGCATAATAAACATTTGCACTTATTCTCATAGAAATCAGGCCTGATAAAGACACTTTTGCTGTGCATGCTCTCTGGTTTTTGTGGCACTGGCATCCCATTCTGTGACTAAAGCAGCCTCTATTTAATAGCACAATAAACATTTGCACTTATTCTCATAGAAATCAGGCCTGATAAAGACACTTTTGCTGTGCATGCTCTCTGGTTTTTGTGGCACTGGCATCCCATTCTGTGACTAAAGCAGCCTCTATTTAATAGCATAATAAACATTTGCACTTATTCTCATAGAAATCAGGCCTGATAAAGACACTTTTGCTGTGCATGCTCTCTGGTTTTTGTGGCACTGGCATCCCATTCTGTGACTAAAGCAGCCTCTATTTAATAGCATAATAAACATTTGCACTTATTCTCATAGAAATCAGGCCTGATAAAGACACTTTTGCTGTGCATGCTCTCTGGTTTTTGTGGCACTGGCATCCCATTCTGTGACTAAAGCAGCCTCTATTTAATAGCATAATAAACATTTGCACTTATTCTCATAGAAATCAGGCCTGATAAAGACACTTTTGCTGTGCATGCTCTCTGGTTTTTGTGGCACTGGCATCCCATTCTGTGACTAAAGCAGCCTCTATTTAATAGCATAATAAACATTTGCACTTATTCTCATAGAAATCAGGCCTGATAAAGACACTTTTGCTGTGCATGCTCTCTGGTTTTTGTGGCACTGGCATCCCATTCTGTGACTAAAGCAGCCTCTATTTAATAGCACAATAAACATTTGCACTTATTCTCATAGAAATCAGGCCTGATAAAGACACTTTTGCTGTGCATGCTCTCTGGTTTTTGTGGCACTGGCATCCCATTCTGTGACTAAAGCAGCCTCTATTTAATAGCATAATAAACATTTGCACTTATTCTCATAGAAATCAGGCCTGATAAAGACACTTTTGCTGTGCATGCTCTCTGGTTTTTGTGGCACTGGCATCCCATTCTGTGACTAAAGCAGCCTCTATTTAATAGCATAATAAACATTTGCACTTATTCTCATAGAAATCAGGCCTGATAAAGACACTTTTGCTGTGCATGCTCTCTGGTTTTTGTGGCACTGGCATCCCATTCTGTGACTAAAGCAGCCTCTATTTAATAGCACAATAAACATTTGCACTTATTCTCATAGAAATCAGGCCTGATAAAGACACTTTTGCTGTGCATGCTCTCTGGTTTTTGTGGCACTGGCATCCCATTCTGTGACTAAAGCAGCCTCTATTTAATAGCATAATAAACATTTGCACTTATTCTCATAGAAATCAGGCCTGATAAAGACACTTTTGCTGTGCATGCTCTCTGGTTTTTGTGGCACTGGCATCCCATTCTGTGACTAAAGCAGCCTCTATTTAATAGCATAATAAACATTTGCACTTATTCTCATAGAAATCAGGCCTGATAAAGACACTTTTGCTGTGCATGCTCTCTGGTTTTTGTGGCACTGGCATCCCATTCTGTGACTAAAGCAGCCTCTATTTAATAGCACAATAAACATTTGCACTTATTCTCATAGAAATCAGGCCTGATAAAGACACTTTTGCTGTGCATGCTCTCTGGTTTTTGTGGCACTGGCATCCCATTCTGTGACTAAAGCAGCCTCTATTTAATAGCATAATAAACATTTGCACTTATTCTCATAGAAATCAGGCCTGATAAAGACACTTTTGCTGTGCATGCTCTCTGGTTTTTGTGGCACTGGCATCCCATTCTGTGACTAAAGCAGCCTCTATTTAATAGCATAATAAACATTTGCACTTATTCTCATAGAAATCAGGCCTGATAAAGACACTTTTGCTGTGCATGCTCTCTGGTTTTTGTGGCACTGGCATCCCATTCTGTGACTAAAGCAGCCTCTATTTAATAGCACAATAAACATTTGCACTTATTCTCATAGAAATCAGGCCTGATAAAGACACTTTTGCTGTGCATGCTCTCTGGTTTTTGTGGCACTGGCATCCCATTCTGTGACTAAAGCAGCCTCTATTTAATAGCACAATAAACATTTGCACTTATTCTCATAGAAATCAGGCCTGATAAAGACACTTTTGCTGTGCATGCTCTCTGGTTTTTGTGGCACTGGCATCCCATTCTGTGACTAAAGCAGCCTCTATTTAATAGCATAATAAACATTTGCACTTATTCTCATAGAAATCAGGCCTGATAAAGACACTTTTGCTGTGCATGCTCTCTGGTTTTTGTGGCACTGGCATCCCATTCTGTGACTAAAGCAGCCTCTATTTAATAGCATAATAAACATTTGCACTTATTCTCATAGAAATCAGGCCTGATAAAGACACTTTTGCTGTGCATGCTCTCTGGTTTTTGTGGCACTGGCATCCCATTCTGTGACTAAAGCAGCCTCTATTTAATAGCATAATAAACATTTGCACTTATTCTCATAGAAATCAGGCCTGATAAAGACACTTTTGCTGGCCAAAGCCCTACTGGACCCTGCCAGGTCGATTCCTGCCCGGGGCATCCCATTCTGTGACTACAGCAGCCTCTGTTTAAGACCATATAAGCATTTGCTCTTATCATATTTGAAATTAGCCTGATAAAGACACTTTTGCTGGCCAAAGCCCTACTGGACCCTGCCAGGTCCATTCCTGCCCAGGGCATCCCATTCTGTGACTAAAGCAGCCTCTGTTTAAGACCATATAAGCATTTGCTCTTATTATATTTATATTATAAGACACTTTTGCTGGGCATAGGCTTACTGCTGCCTGCCAGGTGCACTTCTGTTGAGGCATCCCATTCTGTAACATAGCATACCCCTCTTTATTTACACTAAGCAGCTCTCTTATTTACACTAAGCAGGCCTGTTGGAGGCTGAGTGTTACTGCTCACTTTTGGTGTGCATTATATTCTGTTTTATATAGACCCACTGCTGCCTGGGGGTTCTTAAAATATCACCTACTACCACGCCAGTTAGACTATGTCGGGCAGACAAGTGCCTGGAAGTGAAAAGAGGAGTGGCAGAGGCCAAGATTCCGCAGGCAGAGCTCGCATCAGACTGGGGGCCAGTAGCAGCAGGAGTCACGCTGAGAGACCTAATCTGCCAGTATCTGCTAGCGGTCGGGTCTCCACCAGTAACGCATCTGCCGTGGTAGATTGGCTGACGCGCTCATCAACAACATCATCACAACTTACATCTGAGACCCCCAGTCTAGGGTCGGTAGGTTCCTCTGACACAACCCTGAGTTGGCATGCCCCGAGAGCAGTCCCTGTCCTCCCATTGCCTCTGTCCTACGCCGTTCCCTCCCCCAGCGACGTATCCTATGCTTTGGGTTCAGCTCCACTCTTTAGTGAGGAGGACGATCAGATACAGGAGGACAGTCAGCAGCTACTGCCCAGCCAAGAAATGGAGGTGGCTTCTTTAGCTAGGCAGACAAATAGTGATGTGGACAGTGTCGTGGGTGCTGCGAGCGTTCCAGCTCCTGCGCCAGACACTGTTGACGAATCCACGAACATCAGTGACGTACAGCCACAACCCGGTGATGATGATGACGATGAAGCCGATCGCACTTGGGAGCCGGGTGATGAAGGGGCTTCATCGTCATCATCAGGAGAAGAGGGGCGCAGGTTGCCCCGGAGTCAGCAGCTGAGGCAGCAAGGTGGTAGCAGTCAGCATGGGGGCACAATTCCAAAGGCTGGAGCCGGCCGGGGCCGGGGCCGGGGTAGAGCACCTGCTGTGCGGCAGTCTACCTTATCGGGAGGTAGTGGAGCAGGGGTTCCTGGAGTTGGCAACAGCAGCAGTGAATCAGTGAGGCCAGGGGGTGGGAAAAGTAGCTACTCGGCAGTGTGGCAGTTTTTCCTGAGGCATCCGCAGGAGGGTAACATGGCCACATGCAAGATATGTAGGCAAAAGGTGAAGCGTGGCCAGGGTCCAAATGTTGGCACCACGGCCCTGCGTCAACATATGATGCGTCACCATAAAACGACCTGGGAGAACCGAGGCTCCCAAGGGGTGGTCCAGTCTGCTTCCTCACCAAGTGAGCTCCCAATTTCTGCCAGCCAAGGCTCCAGCACCTCAGCCGAAGGCAGCTGTGCGTCACACCCATCCTCTGTCGCTCCTGCTCCTCCTCCTCCTCCTCCAAGTCATGCATCCCGCCAGCAATCCATCAGCGAAGCCATGTCCAAGAGACAGCAGTATGCGCCCACTCATCCTACGGCGCAGAAGCTGAATGTGCTCCTGTCCAAGTTGCTGGTGCTGCAGTCGCTCCCTTTTCAGGTGGTGGAATCTGCACCTTTCAGAGAACTGATGGCTTGTGCCGAGCCGAGGTGGAGAGTCCCAAGCCGTCATTTCTTTGCCAAGAAGGCAGTACCAGCGCTGCACACTTTTGTTGAACAGAAGGTGGGCCAGTCCTTGAGCCTGTCGGTGTGTAGCAAAATACATGGCAGCGCCGACATCTGGAGCTGTAACTACGGTCAGGGGCAGTACATGTCGTTTACGGCCCACTGGGTGAATGTGGTCCCTTTGCAGCAGCAACTTGGACAGGTCACGCCGCTTCGGCCTCCGCGCTCTCTGCCCATTGGGCCTGTGACACCGTGCGACTCGGCCTCCTCATCCTCCGCCATCTCCTCACCCTCCACTGTAGGCTCAAGTCTCAGTGCCCCTCCAGTCTACCATGTGTGCAGGGCACGGAGGTGTCACGCAGTGCTTCACATGGTTTGTCTTGGCGAACGGAGTCACACAGGGGAGGAACTGCTTAAATGTATTCATCAGGAAATCCAAACATGGCTTACTCCGAGAAAACTTAAAATGGGAATCATGGTTACCGACAATGGGAAGAACATTTTGTCTGCGCTGCGCCAAGGAAGCCTGACCCATGCCCCCTGCATGGCTCACGTCTTCAATCTGGTTGTCAAGCGGTTTCTGAAGTGTTCCCCCCATCTGCAGGACATCCTAACAACTTCACGGAAACTTTGCATGCACTTCAGCCACTCCTACACCGCCAAACACACCCTTCTTGAGCTACAGCGTCAGAATGGTATCCCCCAACATAGTCTGATTTGCGATGTTTCCACCCGTTGGAATTCCACCCTTCACATGTTGGACCGATTATATGAACAGAGAAAAGCCATCACGGATTTCCTGATGATCCAAGCAGATAGGGGGACTCCCCTGTGTAACTTCAATGTCAACCAGTGGCAGCTCATACGTGACACCTGCCGTTTGCTCAGGCCCTTTGAGGAAGCCACTTTATTTGTCAGTCGGCAGGATTACGGGATGAACGACGTGATTCCACTGCTTCATGTACTACAGCACATGTTGGAAACCATGGCTGGTCAGGGCACTGGAGACATGGCGTTTACATCTTACGGCCACATGAACCCCGTTGGAGCTGAACTGGAGGAGGAGGAGGAGGAAGAGGAGGAGGAGGAGTTGCCCAGCGAAACACAGTTTAGGCTTGGCGAAATGGCTGGTTTATCTAGTCAGCGGACAGGAGAGGAGGAGCAGGAGCAGCCAGAGGAGCTAGAGGTTTTTGAGGAAGGAGAGACAGAGGACCCGGGCACACCGTGGCAGTATGCAGTGGAGATGGAGACAGGTAGTCCATCCGAGTCACTTGCGCAAATGGCACGAAGCATGCTCACATGCTTGCGTAGTGACCCCAGAATTGTTTCCATCTGTCGGCGGGATGACTTCTGGCTGTCCACCTTATTGGACCCTCGCTTCCGGCACAAAATGGGGGCATTTTTTAAACCCACCGAGAGGGAGGACAAACTCAACTACTACAAAGACATTCTACGTAGGCAGTTGGCCGATGCCTATCTGCGCCATGGTCCATACTCTCGCAGGTCTGACTCGAGGGGACCTCTGCGCTCACCTTCCACTGCCATGGCCGCTGGGGGGGTTGGCAGCAGCAGCAGCAGAAGCTCCATCAGCAGCAGCAGCCTCAGTCTTCAGTCGCTAATGAGTAGCTTTCTACACCCGCATAGTGAGGCTACTCATGAGCAGCAGGAAGACCTGGAGCAGGACCTGAACCAGCAGGTCATGTCATACTTTGACATGACCATGCCAACACACCTTGAGGATCCGCTGGACTTCTGGGCAGCCAAACTTGATTTGTGGCCGCAACTAGCAGAGTTTGCCCTGGAAAAGCTGTCCTGCCCGGCAAGTAGCGTGCCATCTGAGCGGGTGTTTAGTGCGGCGGGGGCCATAGTTACGGCGAGGAGAACTCGTCTGTCAACTAAAAATGTGGAGAGACTCACCTTTGTCAAAATGA
>CM051239.1:399572150-399851364 GCA_027917425.1 Gastrophryne carolinensis | reverse complement strand
ATCAGGCCTGATAAAGACACTTTTGCTGTGCATGCTCTCTGGTTTTTGTGGCACTGGCATCCCATTCTGTGACTAAAGCAGCCTCTATTTAATAGCATAATAAACATTTGCACTTATTCTCATAGAAATCAGGCCTGATAAAGACACTTTTGCTGTGCATGCTCTCTGGTTTTTGTGGCACTGGCATCCCATTCTGTGACTAAAGCAGCCTCTATTTAATAGCATAATAAACATTTGCACTTATTCTCATAGAAATCAGGCCTGATAAAGACACTTTTGCTGTGCATGCTCTCTGGTTTTTGTGGCACTGGCATCCCATTCTGTGACTAAAGCAGCCTCTATTTAATAGCATAATAAACATTTGCACTTATTCTCATAGAAATCAGGCCTGATAAAGACACTTTTGCTGTGCATGCTCTCTGGTTTTTGTGGCACTGGCATCCCATTCTGTGACTAAAGCAGCCTCTATTTAATAGCATAATAAACATTTGCACTTATTCTCATAGAAATCAGGCCTGATAAAGACACTTTTGCTGTGCATGCTCTCTGGTTTTTGTGGCACTGGCATCCCATTCTGTGACTAAAGCAGCCTCTATTTAATAGCACAATAAACATTTGCACTTATTCTCATAGAAATCAGGCCTGATAAAGACACTTTTGCTGTGCATGCTCTCTGGTTTTTGTGGCACTGGCATCCCATTCTGTGACTAAAGCAGCCTCTATTTAATAGCATAATAAACATTTGCACTTATTCTCATAGAAATCAGGCCTGATAAAGACACTTTTGCTGTGCATGCTCTCTGGTTTTTGTGGCACTGGCATCCCATTCTGTGACTAAAGCAGCCTCTATTTAATAGCATAATAAACATTTGCACTTATTCTCATAGAAATCAGGCCTGATAAAGACACTTTTGCTGTGCATGCTCTCTGGTTTTTGTGGCACTGGCATCCCATTCTGTGACTAAAGCAGCCTCTATTTAATAGCACAATAAACATTTGCACTTATTCTCATAGAAATCAGGCCTGATAAAGACACTTTTGCTGTGCATGCTCTCTGGTTTTTGTGGCACTGGCATCCCATTCTGTGACTAAAGCAGCCTCTATTTAATAGCATAATAAACATTTGCACTTATTCTCATAGAAATCAGGCCTGATAAAGACACTTTTGCTGTGCATGCTCTCTGGTTTTTGTGGCACTGGCATCCCATTCTGTGACTAAAGCAGCCTCTATTTAATAGCATAATAAACATTTGCACTTATTCTCATAGAAATCAGGCCTGATAAAGACACTTTTGCTGTGCATGCTCTCTGGTTTTTGTGGCACTGGCATCCCATTCTGTGACTAAAGCAGCCTCTATTTAATAGCACAATAAACATTTGCACTTATTCTCATAGAAATCAGGCCTGATAAAGACACTTTTGCTGTGCATGCTCTCTGGTTTTTGTGGCACTGGCATCCCATTCTGTGACTAAAGCAGCCTCTATTTAATAGCATAATAAACATTTGCACTTATTCTCATAGAAATCAGGCCTGATAAAGACACTTTTGCTGTGCATGCTCTCTGGTTTTTGTGGCACTGGCATCCCATTCTGTGACTAAAGCAGCCTCTATTTAATAGCATAATAAACATTTGCACTTATTCTCATAGAAATCAGGCCTGATAAAGACACTTTTGCTGTGCATGCTCTCTGGTTTTTGTGGCACTGGCATCCCATTCTGTGACTAAAGCAGCCTCTATTTAATAGCACAATAAACATTTGCACTTATTCTCATAGAAATCAGGCCTGATAAAGACACTTTTGCTGTGCATGCTCTCTGGTTTTTGTGGCACTGGCATCCCATTCTGTGACTAAAGCAGCCTCTATTTAATAGCACAATAAACATTTGCACTTATTCTCATAGAAATCAGGCCTGATAAAGACACTTTTGCTGTGCATGCTCTCTGGTTTTTGTGGCACTGGCATCCCATTCTGTGACTAAAGCAGCCTCTATTTAATAGCATAATAAACATTTGCACTTATTCTCATAGAAATCAGGCCTGATAAAGACACTTTTGCTGTGCATGCTCTCTGGTTTTTGTGGCACTGGCATCCCATTCTGTGACTAAAGCAGCCTCTATTTAATAGCATAATAAACATTTGCACTTATTCTCATAGAAATCAGGCCTGATAAAGACACTTTTGCTGTGCATGCTCTCTGGTTTTTGTGGCACTGGCATCCCATTCTGTGACTAAAGCAGCCTCTATTTAATAGCATAATAAACATTTGCACTTATTCTCATAGAAATCAGGCCTGATAAAGACACTTTTGCTGGCCAAAGCCCTACTGGACCCTGCCAGGTCGATTCCTGCCCGGGGCATCCCATTCTGTGACTACAGCAGCCTCTGTTTAAGACCATATAAGCATTTGCTCTTATCATATTTGAAATTAGCCTGATAAAGACACTTTTGCTGGCCAAAGCCCTACTGGACCCTGCCAGGTCCATTCCTGCCCAGGGCATCCCATTCTGTGACTAAAGCAGCCTCTGTTTAAGACCATATAAGCATTTGCTCTTATTATATTTATATTATAAGACACTTTTGCTGGGCATAGGCTTACTGCTGCCTGCCAGGTGCACTTCTGTTGAGGCATCCCATTCTGTAACATAGCATACCCCTCTTTATTTACACTAAGCAGCTCTCTTATTTACACTAAGCAGGCCTGTTGGAGGCTGAGTGTTACTGCTCACTTTTGGTGTGCATTATATTCTGTTTTATATAGACCCACTGCTGCCTGGGGGTTCTTAAAATATCACCTACTACCACGCCAGTTAGACTATGTCGGGCAGACAAGTGCCTGGAAGTGAAAAGAGGAGTGGCAGAGGCCAAGATTCCGCAGGCAGAGCTCGCATCAGACTGGGGGCCAGTAGCAGCAGGAGTCACGCTGAGAGACCTAATCTGCCAGTATCTGCTAGCGGTCGGGTCTCCACCAGTAACGCATCTGCCGTGGTAGATTGGCTGACGCGCTCATCAACAACATCATCACAACTTACATCTGAGACCCCCAGTCTAGGGTCGGTAGGTTCCTCTGACACAACCCTGAGTTGGCATGCCCCGAGAGCAGTCCCTGTCCTCCCATTGCCTCTGTCCTACGCCGTTCCCTCCCCCAGCGACGTATCCTATGCTTTGGGTTCAGCTCCACTCTTTAGTGAGGAGGACGATCAGATACAGGAGGACAGTCAGCAGCTACTGCCCAGCCAAGAAATGGAGGTGGCTTCTTTAGCTAGGCAGACAAATAGTGATGTGGACAGTGTCGTGGGTGCTGCGAGCGTTCCAGCTCCTGCGCCAGACACTGTTGACGAATCCACGAACATCAGTGACGTACAGCCACAACCCGGTGATGATGATGACGATGAAGCCGATCGCACTTGGGAGCCGGGTGATGAAGGGGCTTCATCGTCATCATCAGGAGAAGAGGGGCGCAGGTTGCCCCGGAGTCAGCAGCTGAGGCAGCAAGGTGGTAGCAGTCAGCATGGGGGCACAATTCCAAAGGCTGGAGCCGGCCGGGGCCGGGGCCGGGGTAGAGCACCTGCTGTGCGGCAGTCTACCTTATCGGGAGGTAGTGGAGCAGGGGTTCCTGGAGTTGGCAACAGCAGCAGTGAATCAGTGAGGCCAGGGGGTGGGAAAAGTAGCTACTCGGCAGTGTGGCAGTTTTTCCTGAGGCATCCGCAGGAGGGTAACATGGCCACATGCAAGATATGTAGGCAAAAGGTGAAGCGTGGCCAGGGTCCAAATGTTGGCACCACGGCCCTGCGTCAACATATGATGCGTCACCATAAAACGACCTGGGAGAACCGAGGCTCCCAAGGGGTGGTCCAGTCTGCTTCCTCACCAAGTGAGCTCCCAATTTCTGCCAGCCAAGGCTCCAGCACCTCAGCCGAAGGCAGCTGTGCGTCACACCCATCCTCTGTCGCTCCTGCTCCTCCTCCTCCTCCTCCAAGTCATGCATCCCGCCAGCAATCCATCAGCGAAGCCATGTCCAAGAGACAGCAGTATGCGCCCACTCATCCTACGGCGCAGAAGCTGAATGTGCTCCTGTCCAAGTTGCTGGTGCTGCAGTCGCTCCCTTTTCAGGTGGTGGAATCTGCACCTTTCAGAGAACTGATGGCTTGTGCCGAGCCGAGGTGGAGAGTCCCAAGCCGTCATTTCTTTGCCAAGAAGGCAGTACCAGCGCTGCACACTTTTGTTGAACAGAAGGTGGGCCAGTCCTTGAGCCTGTCGGTGTGTAGCAAAATACATGGCAGCGCCGACATCTGGAGCTGTAACTACGGTCAGGGGCAGTACATGTCGTTTACGGCCCACTGGGTGAATGTGGTCCCTTTGCAGCAGCAACTTGGACAGGTCACGCCGCTTCGGCCTCCGCGCTCTCTGCCCATTGGGCCTGTGACACCGTGCGACTCGGCCTCCTCATCCTCCGCCATCTCCTCACCCTCCACTGTAGGCTCAAGTCTCAGTGCCCCTCCAGTCTACCATGTGTGCAGGGCACGGAGGTGTCACGCAGTGCTTCACATGGTTTGTCTTGGCGAACGGAGTCACACAGGGGAGGAACTGCTTAAATGTATTCATCAGGAAATCCAAACATGGCTTACTCCGAGAAAACTTAAAATGGGAATCATGGTTACCGACAATGGGAAGAACATTTTGTCTGCGCTGCGCCAAGGAAGCCTGACCCATGCCCCCTGCATGGCTCACGTCTTCAATCTGGTTGTCAAGCGGTTTCTGAAGTGTTCCCCCCATCTGCAGGACATCCTAACAACTTCACGGAAACTTTGCATGCACTTCAGCCACTCCTACACCGCCAAACACACCCTTCTTGAGCTACAGCGTCAGAATGGTATCCCCCAACATAGTCTGATTTGCGATGTTTCCACCCGTTGGAATTCCACCCTTCACATGTTGGACCGATTATATGAACAGAGAAAAGCCATCACGGATTTCCTGATGATCCAAGCAGATAGGGGGACTCCCCTGTGTAACTTCAATGTCAACCAGTGGCAGCTCATACGTGACACCTGCCGTTTGCTCAGGCCCTTTGAGGAAGCCACTTTATTTGTCAGTCGGCAGGATTACGGGATGAACGACGTGATTCCACTGCTTCATGTACTACAGCACATGTTGGAAACCATGGCTGGTCAGGGCACTGGAGACATGGCGTTTACATCTTACGGCCACATGAACCCCGTTGGAGCTGAACTGGAGGAGGAGGAGGAGGAAGAGGAGGAGGAGGAGTTGCCCAGCGAAACACAGTTTAGGCTTGGCGAAATGGCTGGTTTATCTAGTCAGCGGACAGGAGAGGAGGAGCAGGAGCAGCCAGAGGAGCTAGAGGTTTTTGAGGAAGGAGAGACAGAGGACCCGGGCACACCGTGGCAGTATGCAGTGGAGATGGAGACAGGTAGTCCATCCGAGTCACTTGCGCAAATGGCACGAAGCATGCTCACATGCTTGCGTAGTGACCCCAGAATTGTTTCCATCTGTCGGCGGGATGACTTCTGGCTGTCCACCTTATTGGACCCTCGCTTCCGGCACAAAATGGGGGCATTTTTTAAACCCACCGAGAGGGAGGACAAACTCAACTACTACAAAGACATTCTACGTAGGCAGTTGGCCGATGCCTATCTGCGCCATGGTCCATACTCTCGCAGGTCTGACTCGAGGGGACCTCTGCGCTCACCTTCCACTGCCATGGCCGCTGGGGGGGTTGGCAGCAGCAGCAGCAGAAGCTCCATCAGCAGCAGCAGCCTCAGTCTTCAGTCGCTAATGAGTAGCTTTCTACACCCGCATAGTGAGGCTACTCATGAGCAGCAGGAAGACCTGGAGCAGGACCTGAACCAGCAGGTCATGTCATACTTTGACATGACCATGCCAACACACCTTGAGGATCCGCTGGACTTCTGGGCAGCCAAACTTGATTTGTGGCCGCAACTAGCAGAGTTTGCCCTGGAAAAGCTGTCCTGCCCGGCAAGTAGCGTGCCATCTGAGCGGGTGTTTAGTGCGGCGGGGGCCATAGTTACGGCGAGGAGAACTCGTCTGTCAACTAAAAATGTGGAGAGACTCACCTTTGTCAAAATGAATCAGGGATGGATCAGCCAGGATTTCCACCCACCAATGCCTGATGCATGCGACTAGATTCAGCATGGTGCCACGTTTTACACTTTACAAATGGTGCAAAACATATTTATGTCTTTAGGCCATTTTTTGGGCTCCTGCTGCTGCTACTGCCAACTTCTGCCAACTCCAGGGTGTGATTCATCCAATTTTTGGGCTCCTGAAGCCAACTCCAGTGTATATTTGGGCTCCTGCTGCTACTACTGTCAACTCCTGCCAACTCCAGGGTGTGATTCATCCAATTTTTGGGCTCCTGAGGCCAACTCCAGTGTATATTTGGGCTCCTGCTGCTGCTACTGTCAACTCCTGCCAACTCCAGGGTGTGATTCATCCAATTTTTGGGCTCCTGAAGCCAACTCCAGTGTATATTTGGGCTCCTGCTGCTGCTGCTGCTGCCAACTTCTGCCAACTCCAGGGTGTGATTCATCCAATTTTTGGGCTCCTGAAGCCAACTCCAGTGTATATTTGGGCTCCTGCTGCTGCTGCTGTCAACTCCTGCCAACTCCAGGGTGTGATTCATCCAATTTTTGGGCTCCTGAGGCCAACTCCAGTGTATATTTGGGCTCCTGCTGCTGCTACTGTCAACTCCTGCCAACTCCAGGGTGTGATTCATCCAATTTTTGGGCTCCTGAAGCCAACTCCAGTGTATATTTGGGCTCCTGCTGCTGCTACTGCCAACTTCTGCCAACTCCAGGGTGTGATTCATCCAATTTTTGGGCTCCTGAAGCCAACTCCAGTGTATATTTGGGCTCCTGCTGCTACTACTGCCAACTTCTGCCAACTCCAGGGTGTGATTCATCCAATTTTTGGGCTCCTGAGGCCAACTCCAGTGTATATTTGGGCTCCTGCTGCTGCTGCTGCCAACTTCTGCCAACTCCAGGGTGTGATTCATCCAATTTTTGGGCTCCTGAAGCCAACTCCAGTGTATATTTGGGCTCCTGCTGCTGCTGCTGCTGCCAACTTCTGCCAACTCCAGGGTGTGATTCATCCAATTTTTGGGCTCCTGAAGCCAACTCCAGTGTATATTTGGGCTCCTGCTGCTGCTACTGTCAACTCCTGCCAACTCCAGGGTGTGATTCATCCAATTTTTGGGCTCCTGAGGCCAACTCCAGTGTATATTTGGGCTCCTGCTGCTGCTACTGCCAACTTCTGCCAACTCCAGGGTGTGATTCATCCAATTTTTGGGCTCCTGAAGCCAACTCCAGTGTATATTTGGGCTCCTGCTGCTACTACTGCCAACTTCTGCCAACTCCAGGGTGTGATTCATCCAATTTTTGGGCTCCTGAGGCCAACTCCAGTGTATATTTGGGCTCCTGCTGCTGCTGCTGCCAACTTCTGCCAACTCCAGGGTGTGATTCATCCAATTTTTGGGCTCCTGAAGCCAACTCCAGTGTATATTTGGGCTCCTGCTGCTACTACTGTCAACTCCTGCCAACTCCAGGGTGTGATTCATCCAATTTTTGGGCTCCTGAGGCCAACTCCAGTGTATATTTGGGCTCCTGCTGCTGCTGCTGCCAACTTCTGCCAACTCCAGGGTGTGATTCATCCAATTTTTGGGCTCCTGAAGCCAACTCCAGTGTATATTTGGGCTCCTGCTGCTACTACTGCCAACTTCTGCCAACTCCAGGGTGTGATTCATCCAATTTTTGGGCTCCTGAAGCCAACTCCAGTGTATATTTGGGCTCCTGCTGCTACTACTGCCAACTTCTGCCAACTCCAGGGTGTGATTCATCCAATTTTTGGGCTCCTGAGGCCAACTCCAGTGTATATTTGGGCTCCTGCTGCTGCTGCTGCCAACTTCTGCCAACTCCAGGGTGTGATTCATCCAATTTTTGGGCTCCTGAAGCCAACTCCAGTGTATATTTGGGCTCCTGCTGCTGCTACTGCCAACTTCTGCCAACTCCAGGGTGTGATTCATCCAATTTTTGGGCTCCTGAAGCCAACTCCAGTGTATATTTGGGCTCCTGCTGCTACTACTGCCAACTTCTGCCAACTCCAGGGTGTGATTCATCCAATTTTTGGGCTCCTGAGGCCAACTCCAGTGTATATTTGGGCTCCTGCTGCTGCTGCTGCCAACTTCTGCCAACTCCAGGGTGTGATTCATCCAATTTTTGGGCTCCTGAAGCCAACTCCAGTGTATATTTGGGCTCCTGCTGCTACTACTGCCAACTTCTGCCAACTCCAGGGTGTGATCCATCCAATTTTTGGGCTCCTGAGGCCAACTCCAGTGTATATTTGGGCTCCTGCTGCTGCTGCTGCCAACTTCTGCCAACTCCAGGGTGTGATTCATCCAATTTTTGGGCTCCTGAAGCCAACTCCAGTGTATATTTGGGCTCCTGCTGCTGCTACTGCCAACTTCTGCCAACTCCAGGGTGTGATTCATCCAATTTTTGGGCTCCTGAAGCCAACTCCAGTGTATATTTGGGCTCCTGCTGCTACTACTGCCAACTTCTGCCAACTCCAGGGTGTGATTCATCCAATTTTTGGGCTCCTGAGGCCAACTCCAGTGTATATTTGGGCTCCTGCTGCTACTACTGCCAACTTCTGCCAACTCCAGGGTGTGATTCATCCAATTTTTGGGCTCCTGAGGCCAACTCCAGTGTATATTTGGGCTCCTGCTGCTGCTGCTGTCAACTCCTGCCAACTCCAGGGTGTGATTCATCCAATTTTTGGGCTCCTGAAGCCAACTCCAGTGTATATTTGGGCTCCTGCTGCTGCTACTGTCAACTCCTGCCAACTCCAGGGTGTGATTCATCCAATTTTTGGGCTCCTGAAGCCAACTCCAGTGTATATTTGGGCTCCTGCTGCTGCTGCTGCCAACTTCTGCCAACTCCAGTGTGTGATTCATCCAATTTTTGGGCTCCTGAAGCCAACTCCAGTGTATATTTGGGCTCCTGCTGCTGCTGCTGCTGCCAACTT
Source organism: Gastrophryne carolinensis (assembly GCA_027917425.1). Classification (NCBI taxonomy): domain Eukaryota; kingdom Metazoa; phylum Chordata; class Amphibia; order Anura; family Microhylidae; genus Gastrophryne; species Gastrophryne carolinensis. The sequence goes on along the minus strand of CM051239.1, from coordinate 399,842,301 downwards.
CTGCCAACTCCAGGGTGTGATTCATCCAATTTTTGGGCTCCTGAGGCCAACTCCAGTGTATATTTGGGCTCCTGCTGCTGCTGCTGCCAACTTCTGCCAACTCCAGGGTGTGATTCATCCAATTTTTGGGCTCCTGAGGCCAACTCCAGTGTATATTTGGGCTCCTGCTGCTGCTGCTGCCAACTTCTGCCAACTCCAGGGTGTGATTCATCCAATTTTTGGGCTCCTGAAGCCAACTCCAGTGTATATTTGGGCTCCTGCTGCTGCTGCTGCTGCCAACTTCTGCCAACTCCAGGGTGTGATTCATCCAATTTTTGGGCTCCTGAGGCCAACTCCAGTGTATATTTGGGCTCCTTCTGCCCCTCATAGTGATGCCACTTCAACTCTCTGCAATTGTGCCGCTCTGCGATTCTATTAGCGATGCCTCTGATCTGCATGTGATATTTCTTCAAAGTATTATTTAACAAACCCAGCACGCATCCTGTGCGTGTTACAGCAAGGCTGAATGGTTTACAACCCTATTGAGGCTGTAGGAGGCTCAGAAATAGCCGTTTTTAATAGCGATTCGTCGCGAATTTATTCGGGTCGAAACGATTTTTGTCGGAAAATTCGGCGAATCAGTCGAATCGAATTTTTCAAAAGTTCGCTCATCTCTAATTTCCACCATAACAAATGCTTTTAATTACTGTCTAGTGCACATACTTCATTAATATATATATATTTAACTTGAGCTGTCTGTTTGGCCTTAACCCTTTTGGCTGGTTAACAGAGAAGGATCAAGAAAGCATGTTGCATGATCCTATATGCTGTGTTGTTAGCGTGATCAAGTGGTACACGGTCTCTGACACAGGCCAAGGCTCTACTCTTTGAAAACCCAGGCTGAATTGGAATACCCGTCAGGAGTACATCTAAAGGTGAAGCTGCAACCTACACATTTCTAAAAAGGAAGTCTAAGCATTCTTTAACACCCCACCACCACTCCCTCCGATTGTGCTAAGCCTAATATGGACACAATAACACTTGCTAGGGGGGCACTCTGCACGAAAGCCAAAGCTGGGACCTTGAGTAACACGTCAGCCGGTCAATGGAGCAGTCTGGCCTGTTCAAGTTCAACTATTATTTAAGTACATGGCTGCTGTGTATCCCCCCACCCTCATCAGGGGAGGATTTGCAGTGATCATGTAACTTGTTATTTTAATTCCTGAATCGGTTTACTAAAAGCTTGGACTTCCGCTTTAAGAGGACAAAATTCTTTTTACCTAAGGTAGGGGGTAGACGTGGAGAAATCTTTTAGATTTGGTTTAGTTTATATTTAACTAAGAGTTTCATTTTTTTTACTTTATTACTTATTTTTACCTTATTAAAAACACAATTATGTGATTACTCACCTGTAGAATTGGTATTATATGTATACAGCACGTCCTGTTCCAGAATATTCCTTACTGGACTGGTGCTGGACTGCAGAAAACGTCTTGTGGCCCCTCCCGGCCCTATATAAGTCAGGGACCTCCCACAAATTCCCCAGTATTTACAAGCAGTTAACAAGAAGCCGGGAGAACAATAACCTCAAAAATGAACATATGAACAATCACCATACAGAGGTAAAAAAGAATAATGATAACAAGTGTGGGGTGGAACAGGACGTGCTGTATACGTACAATACCAATTCTACAGAATTGTATTATTCTAAGTATACAGCACGTCCTGTTCCAGAATATTCCTTACACATGGTTCATCCAATAGCAGTGTCCGTAAGGTAGGGTGGGATCCCCAAAAGTAACAGCAGACAGTTTAAACCTGCAGAACTTTGCGACCAAAAGCAGCATCAGCTGAGGCCTTAAAATCAACCTTGTAAAACTTAGAAATACTATGAACAGAAGACCAAGTGGCGGCCTTGCAAACTTGTTCAACAGAAGCTTGGTGATGAAAAGCCCAAGAGGCACCAATAGCACGAGTAGAATGAGCAGTAAGGAGGAAGGGAGGCTCCTTCCCCTTAGCAGAGTAGGCCTGTACCACAGCCTGAAGGATCCACTTGCTGATAGTGGACTTAGCTGGAGCCAAACCTTTCTTAGGTCCAGACGGAAGCACAGGCATCAGTCTTTCTGAAGGGTTCAGTAACCACCAAATAGAACTTCAGAGTCCTGACCACATCCAGAGAATGTAAAACCCGCTCCTTAGGAGTACTAGGATTAGGGTTAGGGCAAAGAGAAGGCAACACAATGTCCTGATTGAGATGAAAGGCAGGCACAACCTTAGGTAGAAAATCTGGCTTAAAACGAAACACCACCTTGTCCTGGTGTCTCTCAAAGTAAGGAGGTTTGATGGAAAGCGCCGCCAACTCAGAAACACGGCTGACAGAAGTGATAGCCACCAAAAAGGCTACCTTAAGAGTCAAAATGGACAAAGGGGCCTCACGCAAAGGCTCAAAGGGAGACCCCTGTAATGCAGATAAGACCGAGTTCAAATCCCAGACTGGTAACATAGGCTTACGTAGCAGACGCACGTGAATAACTCCCTGGAAGAAGGTCTTGACCAGACGAAGGTGAGAAAAGGATCTTTGGAAGAAAATAGCCAAAGCAGAAACATGACATTTAAGGGTACTAAGTTGAAGACCCAAATCCAAACCATGTTGCAAGAATTCCAGAATCCTGGGGATAGAAAACACCCGACAGGGAAGCGACTTAGACTCACACCAGTCAATGTAAGCATGCCATACCCTATAGTAGATGGATGACGAGGAATTCTTCCTAGCCCGAATCATAGTATTAACAACAGAGGCAGGCAGCCCCTTCTCCATCAGGATGGAGGTTTCAGCAGCCAGGCCGTCAAAGCCAGCGTTTGTAAATTGGGATTGCGTAGCTGCCCCTGAGTGAGCAGGTCTGGATCCTTGGGCAGAGCATACTGATCTACTGCCAACTGCACGACGTCTGCGAACCACACCCTTCTTGGCCAACAGGGGGCCACCAGAATGGTTGGCACCGCTTCCTTAGCAATCTTGTACAACACCCTGCCCAGCAGAGGGAAAGGAGGAAACATAGAGAAGCTGAAAGGTCTTCCAAGACATTGCTGGAGCATCCATGGTCAAGGCCAGAGGGTCCTGGGACAGAGAGACAAAGACTGGAAGCTTGTGATTGTGACGGGACACAAACAGATCCACATCTGGCTGACCCCAGCGGTGACACAGGGATTGAAACACCCTGCTGCTGAGGGACCATTCTCCCAGACCGGAAGTCCCCCTGCTGAGGGAGTCTGCCTCCAGATTCTCCACCCCCGGAATGTACACAGCTGAGATGCAGGGAACATTCTCCTCCGCCTAAGACAGTATCAGGGACACTTCCTTGAGGGCCCTCTTGCTCCGGGTCCCTCCCTGATGATTGATGTAGGCAATCGCCGCCTGGTTGTCTGAGCGGATCTGAACCGCCCGACCTCGAAGGTGTATCAATTGGGCGAGAACCAACCATATCGCCCTCAATTCCAGAATGTTGATAGGGGTGTAAGCCTCCTGAGGACCCCACTGACCCTGGAATTTAGGGATTTCCAGAAGCCCCCCCCCCAACCTGTCAGGCTGGCATCTGTGGTGACTGTCTCCCAGCACGGGGCCAGAAAGGATCTGCCCACCAACAGGTTTCTTGAGTCCAGCCACCACGAGAGAGACCATCTGGCCAGGGGGGACAGAACCAGCACCTGATCCAGGGAGCAAGGGTCCCGATCCCAAACTCACAAGAGGTGAATTTGAAGGGATCTCATGTGAAACTGAGTGTATGGAACCGCCTCGAAGCAAGACACCATCAGGCCCACCAATTGCATCCCCTGCCGGATGGAGGGATGAGGGGAAGACATAAGAAGCCTGGCTAGGGCCTGAAGATTCTCCACCTTCTGCTGAGGGAGAAAGATCTTTACCTGAGATGTATCCAGAGTCATGCCCAGAAAGGATCTCACCACGGTGACAGAAAAGACTTGGGATGGTTGATCACCCAGCCGAAGGACTCCACTGTGGACACCACCAGCTGGATATCCAGCTCGGCCTGCTGGAAGGACTGGGACGTGATGAAGTCTAAGTAAGGAAGGATGCGAATGCCCTTGTCATGCTCGGGGTAACTCCAGCCCTCCAGATAAGCCCTCAACCCCCAATTTCTGCAGCCAGCTTCACCTGTAGGAGCCCCCGCTTGCCGGGACGCAGAATACGCCTGCCCGGGATCGGTTGCCCCCAGGACTTCAATGGCTCAAAGGATGAGAGCTTATTAATAGGAGATCTGGAGAACCAAATGGCTAGAGCGTTAGTAGCGGAAGTCCTGAGACAGTCCAGAGGTCGACAACGGGAAGACAGAGATCGTGGTGGTACAGAAGGATTAGGCAATTCGTGGTCAAGTTTCTAAGCAGAGGTCGGCAACAGGAGTTCAGATCAAGAATGGTCGGTTCAGGCGGTGGTCGGCAACGGGGTTTCAGATCAAGAATGGTCGTTTCAGGCGGTGGTCGGCAACGGGGGTTCAGATCAAGAATGGTCGGTTCAGGCGGAGGTCGGCAGCAGGACCAATAACAAATACACAGAGGTCAATACTAGGTACAAGGCGCTATCACAGGCCCTGGGTGACTGACGGAGTGAACCTAATATAGGCACAGACAAGATTGGGGATGGGGGGAATGGGTGTGTGATTGGTGCACATAGGAACTGGTTAGGGATTGGCCAGGACGAGGGATGAAGGCACAACCTCCCTACCCTGGGCTCATTGGCCCACATACAACCCCAGGGGCGTTCAGCCCCAAAGTCAAGGGCTCATTGGCCCTGTTGCAGCAGAGCACTCCCCCAACCCCATCCGGCCCTTTAATTGAGTTTCCTCCAGCGGCCACGCTGGGAGCAGCGCCGCCGGAGGGCATAAACGGAACGTGCTCGCGCGCGCGAGCACGTGTGAGGATGCCGGGGCGCCGGCTGGAGGGAGAGAAGGCGCGCGCACGCCAGCAGGGACGGAAGCCGCCGCTCACCGCGGCCACCGGGCAGGAGGCCGCGCAGCGGGTGGCCGCACAGCGGGAACGCCGCTGGACCGGGGAACGGGTAAGTGGAACCTGACAGCCCTGAGATCTCAACAGAGCCAGTATGCCCGCCAGCACCTTGGTGAATACCCTGGGGGCCGAAGTGAGACCGAAAGGCGAGGCCACAAATTGGTAGGACTGATCCTCCAGAGGAATCTCTGATGACCTGGAAAGATTGGTACATGAAGGTAAGCGTCTTTGATGTCTACAGAGGTCATGAAGTCGCCCGGGTGTAGAGAATGGACAGCTGAGCGTCTCCATGCGAAAGTGTCGGGTTTTGACAAATTTGTTGAGGCACTTTAAATCCAGGATAGGTCTGATGGACCCGTCTTTTTTGGGAACAATGAAAAGATTGGAGTAGTAGCCTTTGCCCCTTTCCCTCAAGGGCACCTGGCGGATGACCCCCAACTCCAGAAGGTTTTGAACCACAAGGCACAGACCCTGAGCTGACAGGGGGCTTTGAGCCATCCGGGATTTGATGAATCTTGGGGGCGGCCAGGCAGCAAACTCTATCTTGTAACCGGAGGACACTACCTTCTGAATCCACCGGTCTGAGACGTGAAGCCTCCAGACGTGAGCAAAGAGCCGGAGCCGCCCCCCCACCCGGATGGGTGAGGGCGCCCCTTCATGCTTGAGGGGGCTTGGGTGAGGATTTTGGCTTGGGATCCCAGGAGAGGCCAGGACGGCCACGTCCTCTGCCCCTTCCCCAGTGATCTCCCGCGGACCCCAGTAAAGGAGACTCCTCGGCCAGTTCTGGAACCACGGAAGGATGGGAGAAAGGCACCCATCCCCCGAAAGGACCGGGACGGCCTCCTACGTTGAGGTAACCTACCACCCCTGGCAAACAAATCCAAGCACTCACCAAAGAGACTCAGGCCCTTGAAAGGGAAACCAGTGAGAGCTTTCTTAGCAGCATTATCAGCTACCCATTGACGTAGCCAGACAGAGCGGCGTATAGCCACCAACAAGGCAGAAGTTCTACCACACATTCTAATGGCATCATCCATAACAGACAGAATATATGCAATAAATTCCTCACACAACAGTAGAGATCTATACTCTTCTCTACCCGCATCCTCAGATGCTCCGTCCAAGAGACACTTAATCACTCCTTTAATGGCAATAGCCATGATAGCAGAGGCACAAACCGGGCGCAGCGCCGTCTCCACACAGGCAAAGGCATGACAGGCCAGCTGGTCCAAGCGCCGGTCCTCCCCATCCCGCATGGTAGTAGTATCTGCAGAGTGCATGACAGAAGTATTGGACAACCCGAGAACGGGTGCATCCACCTCGGGAGGACATGACTAACTCTTAACAACATCAGCAGGAAAGGGATACCTCTTGTCCCAACTCTTAGGCACCCCTGGCAGCTTGCTAGGCCGTTCCCATTCCTTGAGCGCTAGATTATTAAAGGGAGACTGCTCAGGGAACTCCCAGCGTGGCTTAATCGTATGAAAAAGCTCGCCCTGCTGCTGCGGAGCCACTGCCGGGGGAGAAATACAAAGCACTTCAAAAATATGACTCAGCAATCTGTCAGTGTCATCAGGGGACCACGGGTCTTCCCCAAAGGGAGTCCCAGTACTACCGTAAATCTTAGGTTGTTCCTCAGAGGAATCTGAATCAGAAAATAATTCCCCCTTCTCAAGGGGGTAAGGGCCTGAGAGTGAATAAGGGCCCTCATCTTCTACAGGGAAGAGGGAAACCGCGGGTGATAATTGCCGCTTCTTAGCAGAAGCCTTACGCGGAGCAGACCCAGCAAGATGTTTTTCAATGCTGGCCACCCGTGCAGCTAAATCAGGTTGAGACTCCCCGCTATTATGCCCCTCGGTGGGGGTCAGATGTAAGCGTGGGGGGGTAGGTGAAGCCAGAGGGGGCGTCGCACCAGTAACAGGCAGCCCAGGCTGCATCGCAAGCACCTGCTGGGCGCAGGGTACACACACCCTGACATCATCACTTATAGAGAATACTTCACACACAACACATAGCCGGGCTTGTCCCGAAGGAACCCCAAGCACATTGTCCCCAGAAGCCTCCATATGGTGATTATAGTGGCACAATAGGCCAATATAGGGTTAACGCTAATGTTAGCAACCCGGGATGCCCCAAGAGCCCGCTAGGGATGTGGGAGATATATAGTAATAGCCCAAAACTAAAAAGGGGGAGGATCGGGAGAAACCACAATGAGTTCTACCCGCCTGAAAGACATAAGAAGACATCCCCGTAAGAATACTGTAAAATACACATATTTAAATATGACAATCCACCCCGCAGGGGCACTCACGGACCGCGGTAGGAAACAGCAGACAGGCTAGCATGAGGGAGGTAAAAATGGCGTCCACATATACCTCGAGAAGTGATGCGGAAAACATCATCCACAGAGCCCGCCCCCCCAAAGAGCGCGAATCGCGCCCACATGATCCCGCCGTCCAATGACGGCGCGGCAGAACCTGAGGTAATGTCGCCGCCGCCCGAGGAGCGCTGTACAAATGCGCGGCAGCGGCTGCCAGTAAAAAACACATTAAGCAAGACATGCAGGATACAACAAAATCAATTCTGGCACAAGCAAGTGAACATTCAGGCTATACTTGTCATACCGCACCCCCCCCCCTGAGATCTCCCCAGGGATGAGCGAAGGAAGGGTGGTACACATGGAACAAAATGAGAGGAGGGGGCAGAAACCTAAGGGGGGAAGGGACTAAAGGGGAACCCCGGGAGCGGGAGGGGGCATCCCACAAGGCTCACCACTGGCCTATACCTCCTACCCTGTCAAGCAGGGACTGCGGACGGAGCAGCAATCCTCAAGCACCTAACCCGGGTGCTGTCCTACCTTCACCCGAACCAGTCAGCCGAGGCTGGGAAGCAGTGGGTCCAGAACTTGTGGTAATAGTCCTGCAGGGCCGCAGGCTGGTAAGCCCGGCTTGCCTGCGTATATAGAGAGCCATCTTCTATCTTCGCAGTCCAGACTGCAGATAAAACTGGGGAATTTGTGGGAGGTCCCTGACTTATATAGGGCCGGGAGCGGCCACAAGTTGTTTTCTGCAGTCCAGCGCCATCTGTGGATGTATTACCCATGTGTAAGGAATATTCTGGAACAGGACGTGCTGTATACTTACAATATTATAGCATTAAGCCCTATCCTTTGTATTGTGAGCATACAAGGGCAGGGCCCTCACTGCCTATGTATCTCATTATCAATGCATTCTGACATAATACTCTGTGCATTATAAGCATATTATTTGTTTTACTCTGTCTGTACTCTCTAGCTTGAACAGCGCCACAGAAGATAATAGCTCATTATAAATAAGTCAATATTCGGGTTTATGCCAAACTTTGAGAGTACAGGTTCCCAAACCCAAACACGGACTTCATCCTGAGGTCTGTGATCAAGTTTGGCATTCCTCCCTTCACAAGCAGCAGCAGGAAGCTGCTGTACAACTTACCTGAGCCCCAATCTGGTCCCTGGTCAGCTGCGGTGTTCCTTTTAAATGGTTCATGGCCAGGCCACAGAATGATAGCCGCTACTCCCATGATTGGGTCCCGGCAGTGGACCATGTGAAAGGAACGCTGCTGACCAGGGATGAGATCGGGGCTCAAGTCGTTCCTGTTGCACAATCTGTGCCCAACCTCCCTTCCCCACCTCACAATTTTTTTTTTCCATCCCCAATTCTGGCAGAGGCAGAATTGCCCTCCAAAGCTTAGCTGCCCATTGATTTTAATAGGGACCAGGTATGAACAAAGTTCGACCAGGTTTATTCAAAGTTCGTGTGAACTTGCTGAACCCAAACTTCGGGGGTTCGTTCCAACACTAATAATAACATTACATTTCACAAAAATGGGCTAATCTAGTAGATTACTCACCCCTTCAGTTAGCATATATTATTTTTAGCTAGAATAGCAAAACAATATAAATTCATAATGCAAGTTCAAATACAGACCATCTAGAAACAGTGATTCTTACACTTCTCGGGCATATGATACTACTATGTGAACTGTGAGCATTACTATGTGTTACTGTGAGCAAAAAGCTAATTTCTAGACCTAATGATTCAGACCATCCACATGTTAATTTCCAGGGCGTACCATATTAAAAAGAGATGAAACGGTGGAAATCTATAACAACACAAATAATTATGAATAATTACCTTCATAAAATATTTATTAAGGTGGACATTACATATATTGCTTTGGGAGGTAATTCATCAGACATGCCAATATACTGTACAGTATAGTTTCTTTAAAGGTCCAACTATGTACAGCTGCTCTAGGTCCAGGTCTCCAGAACATTGATTCTTGTTAAATGCAGGAATAAGATTTTTTAAGATACTGTAGATGCACTAATAACTATTCTACGGGGGCATACTGATATGAAAGGCTTTAGCTTTGGCCACAAACAATTGAGGTAGAACTTAAATTTATTCTACATATCTCCCATGTATATTATTGAACTTCTCACTGCAGAGTTGCATCCAGAGCCAAATTCAGATTCATTGAGAAGCTGGGTCATGGCTGAGGCGAAAATATAATTTCATGGAGCAGCTTTATGAGTCATGCACATGCTCTGCTGTAATCAGAGAGAGCTGTGGGGACACTTTTTCTCGCAATACTCCAAGGGAATAGTGGCTGTTTTTATAGGTGGTCCTAGAGGAATTAAACTGAAATGAAGGCAAACTTTTCAGACACAGCTTTTACCCTGAACTGCAGGAAATAGGGTTGATGCACATGTGGCATGTATCACATGAGATGCTTGTTGCTTTATTTTTGCCATTGGGAAGCTTGTTCAAAGACTTTTATAAACCATTACTCTTGTGTCATTGTGACCTTATACATATCTGCATGTGGGGCCTATTCATGCTTCGATTCACTTGTGTATGTATACCCATTTACTACCAGTCCAGCTGGTAATGGAGGCTTATTGGCTAATGAGGTTCTTGGATGAAAAGACCATCTTTGTCCAGACAGAAATGCTTAACAATGCCATCTATAGAATATAAGTTCACACATGTAATAATAATGGGTAATTTCATGTAAGGTGAATAGTTAATGTATATATAAATTCTTGCTTTTATGTTACAAATGGATCTTGAAGTTACTGAACCATTAACTAGACCATTAAACAGATGCTCTGGCCAAGTACCTCTGGGATCTGTCATTAGGGGAGTCATTGGTGCTTATTTTAGGTTCATTACAATAATGGAGAAATTGATGAATGTTGGAGATCGGGTGGGGAAAGCCTGGCAAGCAGAAGTTACCAGTGATATGTTATCTAGTTAACTTTAAAGTGGACCACCAATCAAAACAATAAACTTTAGTAATTTTCTTCCCTAAAGCCCCACTTTGACAATCAGTAGTCTTTGCTGTTTGGTAGAGCTTAAACCCATTCAGATGTTGTGAAATTGTTGTGCTCTTAGAGTTGCATGAGTGGCCATCTTGGATTATACATCTTGGAGCCCTGCGTATACATCTTATGCAGCTTGGAAATTTGCTATGCTTTCGCTATACTTGACCCGAACCCAAACCCGAACCAAGACAATAGTGATCAGAATTTGGGGGCCCAAAAATGGATGTAAAATAAGGGGTAGTAAGTGTAGGTATAGATATATATATATATATATATATATATATATATATATATATATATAATTTTGAAGTGGCCAAAAGCTGACTTCAACAATTGATCAAATTACATTATATCTGATGTTCAATTAGGTGAATGGTAGTGAATGATTTATAGTAAGGGAGCTATTAAAGAAGGGATAGCGCCAGGTAGTGCCTCATAGCAGCAGGCAGCGTCTGGTGAATGCTGGGCGCTGTACGCAAAACCACATTTATGAAAGCGAATCTGGTGGCTTAGCGTATAGTGCCGGTGCTCTAACTTCCAGAGCGCCAGGTATTACCTTTCGCTCAGTATCGCTCTCCCATACATTTCAATGGGTGTTCATTTGCTTGTATTTAAACAGCGTGTTTGACATTTTTAATTATTATTGTTTTGCTCAAATCATTGTATGACCTCTCCTGGCTGCAAACACTTTTAGAAACTTGACTTCGACTTTATATATTTATATGCAGAATTGTCATTACAGGTCTGGCACTAAAGTGTTAATGTCACAGTGTTAAAACAATGTCATTCCATGTGTTTTCGCTTTGTTACTGGTAGATATGTGTTCAAAAACAGACTTTAATCACACAGCGCCTGGCGCTCCATGCTATAGCGACCAGATTTAGAGCGCCGAAGTTGTGTGTGTGTGTCCTTTTTAGATAAATATGGTGTGGAGCGCCGAGAGTCGGTCTCACTGAGCTGCTGCTACCTTTCGCTCGCTGCAGCACTATACTGGTGTTACAGCGCCCAACATACATCACATTCATCAATGCCGGCCAGGTTACTACGAATGAGGCGCTCTGTCACAGCAGCTCATATCCGCTTACAGTGTCTACTAGTTGTCATTCTAAGCGCCGCTATAGAGACGCTCATTTGGCAATACCTGGCGTTATTAATGAATCAGCCTCCACGACCATAATCACCGGTGAGCATAAAAGACCCCAATTTACAGTGTTTATATAAATATGGGATAGAGCCGCAATGTTCCAAAAACTAGTTTTTGGCCTTTTCATCTCTAGACTTAATAGAGAAATAATTACATTAAGCTTTTCTGTGTCCGATTGGCTAATATTAACTGACCAAAACAAATGGTCCCATGTAAATATTACCACTCCCTCTCTGTCTGATAGGCCACTGCCAATAGGTCAATCAGAAACTTTCCACCTATGCTGTTCTTGTGAGGGGTAAATATAGAGTTAGGTCAAAGATGACCACTGAACAAATGCAATAATCTGAACTAAATAAAAAGACCTTTCTTCTGAAATCTTGCTGCCTATCCTGGCTGATTGTATTATCTTCACCTATATAAGCGAATGGCAAGTATCGAGTCTGTTACTTTTTTTTAAGGCCATTATTTATACGACACTAGCTACCATCGATTTATACCAATAATCGAATAATAACACATAAGTAAGAGGTAGAGAGCTGCAAAATGGGGGTAACACTAGAGTGGTTGCCTTCCCCAAAATTCGGTAGGGAAAGTGCTCAAATAATAACCTAAAACTCCCAAAATTATAGAATATATTTTTTCTGAAATCAGATATACATCGTGTCTCCTTAAAAAAATTATGTTCATTCTGGTAACCAAATGAGGAAGAGGGTGGGGAAGTCCATTTCCAAAGCTAATTGTCCATTTCATTGCACTTACATGGCTCATATATGTTGTATAAAATATATGTTGTATAAAAAACCCAGGCCGATCAATTTCACCTCCCTGGGGCATCGAGAATTGAGATGCCCCACTATGTGAAACCCCCCTGGTCGCCCATAAACTCATCTTCTTTCCCTGTCCAATGGTGTATGCATGAGCAGCGGTCGCATCCCCACTATCCCTCTAGCAGGGCGTGTGCCTGTGTCAGGCATTTGTGAATGGCCGGCGTGGGTATGCTCCCTGTTAGAGGGTATTGGGGGATTCGCCCGCCAGCACACTTGGATCCACTCATATTAGACGAGCTCCTGGACGAAGGGCCTCGAGCGGATCCGAGTGCACTGATTGGATTGGATCCACTCATATTAGACGAGCTCCTGGACGAAGGGCCCTGAGCGGATCCGAGCGCACTGATTGGACGAGTGGCTGCGTGTCAATGGACCGGGAAAAGGTGAGTTTGTTCAGGCAACCTGTTGGGTTTCACAGAGTGGGGCGCGCCTGATGGGGGGCCTGGGAGGCAAGGACCAAAACCCAGGATAGTCAAAATCCTGCGTTTTGGTCCACCAGACACCAGGCACCAGACCCAGGCTTTTTTAGTGATGGTGAACGTCATGTGACCCCAACATGACAGTGTAATCCTGGTAGCCGTCCTCTTAGGGACCTAAACTAACCCTTAAATTGTACCTACAATCCCTAATTGTTGTTTTTTTCAATTGACTTTTCTAAAATGGGAGAGAGAGGGACAGGAACAGGGAGGATGGTTGGCTGCAGCCCAATTTAACACTGTAATATTCTTGTAATTAATGCTTTAAGTTTTGCTGAACTTGTAAACTCTACCAAATAGATTTTGCAAAAATGATTTAAGCATCCAGTATGTTCGGTTTCCTTTCTTTCTTTAAAAAATGAAATGAGAAAAACTGCTATAAAACATAAACACCTTACAATATTTTAATGAGCACAATTTTAGTTTGTGAATACGTTATCGCACTGTGAGTTAAATCTGAGCTCGGCCAGGAATTAAAATGCTGGAATTAAATTGCTCTTTGAGTGTTTGTCAATAATGTTGGAGCCAAATTGCCTGCCTAGCTGGGCTTTATTATTATTTGGTTGGAAGGTGATTCTCCAAGAGCATAAGGAAGAAGAATAGAGAGATCAGGGAACATATTTCAATGCAGCTATTTCAGTCCCCTTTCCATTTATCAAAGCTGCAACTTTATAATTATCTCTGTTATGAAATGTTCCTGCTTGTACGATGAATAAAAGAGAAACATTGCGGATTTCATTTTTCTTTCTTTCTTGTTTATTTCATTTCGGAGAAATTAAACAGTAAATGTTCAGCTGTTGGATGTACTCTGTGGTGCCGCTAAACCCTAATTAAAGTGCTGCAAATCAGGTTTAAATGACGCTACAGCATATTTAGAAGCTAATTGTAAAAAATGTCACAGTTCTGTCGTGATTGATTTTGGCATAGTTTAGAAGTTGAGATCTAAATTAAATATACTAGTTGATATATATTTAAAGTGAACCAAAACCCAGGATTTTAACTATTCTTGTTTTTTGTCCTTTCCCCCCGGGCATCTTGATCAGGGGTTCCCCACTGCATGAAGCCCTCCAGATCGCCAAAGCCAACTCACCTCTTCCCGGTACTACGGCACATGCGTGGCCACTCGTCCAATCAGCACGCTCAGAGCTGCTGACGTCAAGTAGTCTAAACCTTTGCCTAAGGCCAAGGGCTCCGAGTGCGCTGACGGCTGCATCCCCCACTATCCTCTAACAGGGAGCATGCCCGCGCCGGCCATTCGAAAATGCCTGGTGCAGGCATACGCCCTGCTAGATGGATAGCAGGGATGCGGGCACTGGTCCAATCAGCTCGCTCGGAGCTGCTGACATCACGTCGTCTAAGCCTTCGTCTAAGACCAGTGGCTCCAAGAACGCTGACAGCAGCATCCCCCCCGCTATCCTTTAACAGGGAGCGTGCCCGTGCCGGCCAAACAAAAATGCCTGGTGCGGGCATGCGCCTTGCTAGATGGATGCACACACACTCATAAAGTGAAAAATATGGTCATAGTTTATGTGAATTCCATTCAGACACATGCACATGGCCTTTCTATCAGCAGCTATGCATGTGGTTAATCCAATGATCCAACTGAGATCTCATTATAATTACTGTATCTTTCGTCCTATTAAATGCACATAGGAAAAAAAATACTGAACCCAATGTTGTGCTCAACCCCCCCCCCCCCCCAGAACCAAATAATAGGCAAGGTGCAGAATCCTCTACTTACAGGCAGAGTGGTATTCTGCCCCCCCCCCCATTTCACATAGGCAGTGTGGCTTCCCCCCCCTCCCATTCCCCATAGGCAGTGTGGCATCCCCCCTCTCATTCCCCATAGGCAGTCTATTATCCCCCCTTCCATAGGCAGTGTGACATTCCCCCCTCCCATTCCCCATAGGCAGTGTGCAATTTCCTTCTTCCCATTTCCCATGGACAGTGTGGCATTCTCCCCCCTCCCATACCCATAGACAGTGTGGCAGTCACCTTCCTATTCCCATAGGCAGTGTGGCATTATCCCCCCCTCCCATTCCCACAGGCAGCATGGTATTCCCTCCTAGGCAGTGTGGCATCCCCCCTCCCATTTCCTATAGGCAGTGTGGTATTCCCCTTTCCCATTTCTATAAGCAGTAGAGATGAGCGAGTAGTATTCGACCAAGCCGGTATTCGATCGAATACTACGCTGTTCGTCATACTCGATTTCGATCGAGTACAGCGGCGATGGCGCACTCACAATTCGTTTCCCCTCCCACCTTCCCTGGCGCGTTTTTTACACCAATCACCATGCAGGGGGGGTGGGACAGGTCCTGGGAGGACGCTGGCATCGCGAAAACGGCGTCTACACGCATTGGCTGGAAAAACCATGTGACCTCGAATATACAAAACTCAGCACTTCCTCTTCGTCAGCATTAGCAGCTTGAACTTAGTGAGGGACAGACGCTCACAGCAGGGAAAGACAGGCTGTCGCTGGCAGGGCCCCAGAAGCTCGGAATATCGCATTTACCACCATCTATACCAGCTACCAGAAGACAAGAGAGTCATTAAGAGCCCTTATTAGGGCTACTACGCTGAACGGTATATGGCTCATATGTAGGCAGGCAGGGCCCTAGAAGCTCAGAATCTCGCATTTACCACCATATATACCAGCTACCAGAAGACAAGAGAGTCATTAAGAGCCCTTATTAGGGCTACTACGCTGAACAGTATATAGCTCATATCCTATGTAGTCAGGCAGGGCCCCAGAAGCTCAGAATATCGCTTTTACCACCATATATACCAGCTACCAGAAGACAAGAGAGTCATTAAGAGCCCTTATTAGGGCTACTACGCTGAACAGTATATAGCTCATATCCTATGTAGTCAGGCAGGGCCCTAGAAGCTCAGAATATCGCTTTTACCACCATATATACCAGCTACCAGAAGACAAGAGAGTCATTAAGAGCCCTTATTAGGGCTACTACGCTGAACAGTATATAGCTCATATCCTATGTAGTCAGGCAGGGCCCCAGAAGCTCAGAATATCGCTTTTACCACCATATATACCAGCTACCAGAAGACAAGAGAGTCATTAAGAGCCCTAATTAGGGCTACTACGCTGAACAGTATATAGCTCATATCCTATGTAGGCAGGCAGGGCCCCAGAAGCTCAGAATATCGCTTTTACCACCATATATACCAGTTACCAGAAGACAAGAGAGTCATTAAGAGCACTTATTAGTGCTGCTATGCTGAACAGTATATAGCTCATATCCTATGTAGTCAGGCAGGGCCCTAGAAGCTCAGAATATCGCTTTTACCACCATATATACCAGCTACCAGAAGACAAGAGAGTCCTTAATCCCTTATTAGTGCTGCTATGTTGAACAGTATATAGCTCATATCCTATGTAGTCAGGCAGGGCCCCAGAAGCTCAGAATATCGCTTTTACCACCATATATACCAGCTACCAGAAGACAAGAGAGTCATTAAGAGCCCTTATTAGGGCTACTACGCTGAACAGTATATAGCTCATATTCTATGTAGTCAGGCAGGGCCCCAGAAGCTCAGAATATCGCTTTTACCACCATATATACCAGCTACCAGAAGACAAGAGAGTCATTAAGAGCCCTTATTAGGGCTACTACTCTGAACAGTATATAGCTCATATCCTATGTAGGCAGGCAGGGCCCCAGAAGCTCAGAATATCGCTTTTACCACCATATATACCAGCTACCAGAAGACAAGAGAGTCCTTAATCCCTTATTAGTGCTGCTATGTTGAACAGTATATAGCTCATATCCTATGTAGTCAGGCAGGGCCCTAGAAGCTCAGAATATCGCTTTTACCACCATATATACCAGCTACCAGAAGACAAGAGAGTCATTAAGAGCCCTTATTAGGGCTACTACGCTGAACAGTATATAGCTCATATCCTATGTAGTCAGGCAGGGCCCCAGAAGCTCAGAATATCGCTTTTACCACCATATATACCAGCTACCAGAAGACAAGAGAGTCATTAAGAGCCCTAATTAGGGCTACTACGCTGAACAGTATATAGCTCATATCCTATGTAGGCAGGCAGGGCCCCAGAAGCTCAGAATATCGCTTTTACCACCATATATACCAGTTACCAGAAGACAAGAGAGTCATTAAGAGCACTTATTAGTGCTGCTATGCTGAACAGTATATAGCTCATATCCTATGTAGTCAGGCAGGGCCCTAGAAGCTCAGAATATCGCTTTTACCACCATATATACCAGCTACCAGAAGACAAGAGAGTCCTTAATCCCTTATTAGTGCTGCTATGTTGAACAGTATATAGCTCATATCCTATGTAGTCAGGCAGGGCCCCAGAAGCTCAGAATATCGCTTTTACCACCATATATACCAGCTACCAGAAGACAAGAGAGTCATTAAGAGCCCTTATTAGGGCTACTACGCTGAACAGTATATAGCTCATATCCTATGTAGTCAGGCAGAGCCCCAGAAGCTCAGAATATCGCTTTTACCACCATATATACCAGCTACCAGAAGACAAGAGAGTCATTAAGAGCCCTTATTAGGGCTACTACGCTGAACAGTATATAGCTCATATCCTATGTAGTCAGGCAGGGCCCCAGAAGCTCAGAATATCGCTTTTACCACCATATATACCAGCTACCAGAAGACAAGAGAGTCCTTAATCCCTTATTAGTGCTGCTATGTTGAACAGTATATAGCTCATATCCTATGTAGGCAGGCAGGGCCCCAGAAGCTCAGAATATCGCTTTTACCACCATATATACCAGCTACCAGAAGACAAGAGAGTCCTTAATCCCTTATTAGTGCTGCTATGTTGAACAGTATATAGCTCATATCCTATGTAGGCAGGCAGGGCCCTAGAAGCTCAGAATATCGCTGTTACCACCATATATACCAGCTACCAGAAGACAAGAGAGTCATTAAGAGCCCTTATTAGGGCTACTACGCTGAACAGTATATAGCTCATATCCTGTGTAGGCAGGCAGGGCCCCAGAAGCTCAGAATATCGCTTTTACCACCATATATACCAGCTACCAGAAGACAAGAGAGTCATTAAGAGCCCTTATTAGTGCTGCTATGCTGAACAGTATATAGCTCATATCCTATGTAGTCAGGCAGGGCCCTAGAAGCTCAGAATATCGCTTTTACCACCATATATACCAGCTACCAGAAGACAAGAGAGTCCTTAATCCCTTATTAGTGCTGCTATGTTGAACAGTATATAGCTCATATCCTATGTAGGCAGGCAGGGCCCCAGAAGCTCAGAATTTCGCTTTTACCACCATATATACCAGCTACCAGAAGACAAGAGAGTCATTAAGAGCCCTTATTAGGGCTACTACGCTGAACAGTATATAGCTCATATCCTATGTAGTCAGGCAGGGCCCCAGAAGCTCAGAATATCGCTTTTACCACCATATATACCAGCTACCAGAAGACAAGAGAGTCCTTAATCCCTTATTAGTGCTGCTATGTTGAACAGTATATAGCTCATATCCTATGTAGGCAGGCAGGGCCCTAGAAGCTCAGAATATCGCTTTTACCACCATATATACCAGCTACCAGAAGACAAGAGAGTCATTAAGAGCCCTTATTAGGGCTACTACGCTGAACAGTATATAGCTCATATCCTATGTAGTCAGGCAGGGCCCCAGAAGCTCAGAATATCGCTTTTACCACCATATATACCAGCTACCAGAAGACAAGAGAGTCATTAATCCCTTATTAGTGCTGCTATGTTGAACAGTATATAGCTCATATTCTATGTAGTCAGGCAGGGCCCTAGAAGCTCAGAATATCGCTTTTACCACCATATATACCAGCTACCAGAAGACAAGAGAGTCATTAAGAGCCCTTATTAGGGCTACTACGCTGAACAGTATATAGCTCATATCCTATGTAGTCAGGCAGGGCCCTAGAAGCTCAGAATCTCGCATTTACCACCATATATACCAGCTACCAGAAGACAAGAGAGTCATTAAGAGCCCTTATTAGGGCTACTATGCTGAACAGTATATAGCTCATTCTAGCTATATACACACTGCACACAACGGCTGCTTTAGTGAGGGGTAGCTGCTGCTGCTGGAATAGGGACAGAAAGACTTCAGTGGTGTATTACCACCTATATACAAAACTATATACACTCTGCTCAAAACGGCTGCTTTAGTGAGGGGTAGCTGCTGATGCTGGAATAGGGACAGAAAGACTTCAGTGGTGTATTAGCACCTATATACAAAACTATATTTTGCACTACTGTTTTGTGTCCTCTGTGCCAACAAAACCTTGTTATATACCCGGTGCGTATAGGCACCATTTCACCTTCTGGCAGTATACGGCTGTATAGCCAGGTGTTTTTCTTAAAAATATTTTTATATTTGGCACTACTGTTTTGTGTCCTCTTTACCAACAAAACCTTGTTATATACCCGGTGCGTATAGGCACCATTTCACCTTCTGGCAGTATACGGCTGTATAGCCAGGTGTTTTTCTTAAAAATATTTTTATATTTGGCACTACTGTTTTGTGTCCTCTTTGCCAACAAAACCTTGTTATATACCCGGTGCGTATAGGCACCATTTCACCTTCTGGCAGTATACGGCTGTATAGCCAGGTGTTTTTCTTAAAAATATTTTTATATTTGGCACTACTGTTTTGTGTCCTCTTTACCAACAAAACCTTGTTATATACCCGGTGCGTATAGGCACCATTTCACCTTCTGGCAGTATACGGCTGTATAGCCAGGTGTTCTTCTTAAAAATATATTTATATTTGGCACTACTGTTTTGTGTCCTCTGTGCCAACAAAACACTGTTTTATACACGGTGCGTATAGGCACCATTTCACCTTCTGGCAGTATACGGCTGTATAGCCAGGTGTTCTTCTTAAAAATATTTTTATATTTGGCATAACGCGTGGCCAAAAAAGTAAAACGTCTGAAATGCGGAGGGCTAGCGCAAAGGGACGTGGACGAGGACGGGGGCGCGGAAATGCTGGTGGGGGCACAAACCGCGTTGAAGCCAGTGGGGATACAATGCGTGCTGGTGAGGGGCCGCCAGCATTACGCTCATCCAGCTTCCCTGCCTTTATGGGACAGTTATGCGGGGGGCGGGGTACACCTCTGTTAAGGCCTGAGCAGCGTGAACAGGTGGTGCAATGGATGGCCGATAACGCTTCCAGTCACTTGTCCACCACCCAGTCATCCACACAGTCTCACTCTGACCCTCCTTCCTCCCAACCTGGCCAACAGAGTCAGCCCACCCTTGACCCCTCCCAGGACCTCTTTTTGGGTCCTTTTCCAGATGTGCTGCAAGAATCCCAGGAGCTAGCAGAGGAATTTGTTTGTAGTGATGCACAAACACTTGAGTATCCGCCATCTGCTAGTGATGTGGACCCGGAACCAGCATCTGCTATCATGAGCGATGATGATGAGACGCAGTTGCCATCAAGGGAGGCTGTTGGAATGTCCAGTGGGCAGGAGGAGGAGCAGAGAGAGGAAGTGGAAGAGGAGGTGGTGGACGACGAAATGACCGACCCCACTTGGACAGGGGTGATGTCCAGCGGGGAAAGCAGTGGAGATGCGGTCTGCGCATCACCGAATAAGGCAGCAAGAGGCAGAGGACAGTCCAGAGGCAGAGGACAGTCCAGACAGAGAAGGCAGGCCACAGCCAGCAGGGCCGAAGCTCTTCCCGGCAGCAGGCAGTCGCGCGAAGCTCCCCCATCGAGGCCTCGTACTTCTGTGGTGTGGAGATTTTTTAATGTTTGCGCGGATGACAAACTGAGCGCGGTTTGCGCAATCTGCCACTCAAAACTGAGTAGGGGCTCTGAGAAGAGCAATCTGACCACCTCAGGCATGCGCCGTCACTTGGAATTCAAGCACTGGGCTGAGTGGGAGAGAGCAAACGCAATACAACCTGCGCCCGGTCTTGCTGCCACTGCCTCTTCCCCTTTGTTGTGTGCTGCCACTGCGGTCCAGACCTCCAGCCAGGACACCTCCACATCTGCCTCTGCCTCGGCTACTTTGGGGCCTTCTCCTTCAGCCCCCCCTTCCCCCGCATCTTCGTCTGCACCTTCCATCTCCTCGTCCCATCAACTGTCCATCTCGCAGGCGTTCAACCGCAGGCGGAAGTACGCCTCCAGTCACCCCCAAGCCCAAGCCTTAACCTGCCTCATCTCCAAACTGCTGGCCCTGGAGATGTTGCCGTTTAGGCTTGTGGAGACGCAGGCCTTCCGCGACCTGATGGCGGCTGCCGCACCTCGCTATTCCGTCCCTAGCCGCCACTATTTTTCCCGGTGTGGCGTCCCCGCCCTGCACCAGCACGTGTCGCGTAACATCAGGCGGGCCCTGAGGTACGCAGTCAGCGCAAAGGTCCACTTGACCACCGACTCGTGGACAAGCGCTTGCGGCCAAGGACGCTACATCTCTTTGACGGCACACTGGGTGAATGTTGTGGAAGCAGGGACGGGGTCGCAAACAGGGACGGCCTACATACCACCCCCGCCCAAGATTGCCAGCACGGGTTCTGATAGACCCCCCTCCTCTTCCTCCTCCTCCTCCTCCTCCTCCTCTGCCTTAACATCGCCCTCAGCCCCTAGCTGGAAGCGTTGCAGCACTGGCGCGGGGAGACGTCAGCAGGCGGTGCTTAAGCTCATCAGCTTGGGCGACAGGAAGCACAGCGCCGCAGAGGTGAGGCACGCCATATTGCAGCAGACAGAGATGTGGCTGTCGCCGCTGCAGCTAGGACCAGGCATGGTCGTGTGCGATAACGGCCGTAACCTGGTGGCGGCTCTGGAGCTTGCAGAACTCAATCACGTACCATGCCTGGCCCACGTTTTTAATTTGGTAGTACAAAAGTTTCTAAAGACTTACCCCAACCTGGCCGAGCTACTGGTCAAAGTGCGGCGCTTGTGCGCTCACTTTCGGAAGTCAACTGTAGCTGCTGCTAGCTTAAAAAAAATCCAGCAACGCCTCCATTTGCCTCAACATCGGCTGTTGTGCGACCTGCCCACTCGCTGGAATTCCACCTATTGCATGTTGGCCAGGGTGTGTGAGCAGCAGAAAGCATTGATGGAGTACCAGATGATGCATCCACGCGTGCCTCCAACTCAGCTCCCTCAGTTTGCCAACCACGAGTGGCCATGGATGGCAGACATATGCGATGTATTGCGTATCTTTGAGGAGTCCACTAAGAAGGTCAGCAGCGAGGACGCTATAGTGAGCGTAACCATCCCGCTCCTATGCGTCCTTAAAGAATCGCTCATCGCAATAAGGGAGAACGCATTGCACACAGAGGAGACGGGGGTAGGAGGAGACGCAACGCAGGTAGACAGTCAGACCACACTTTTGTCTGCTGCTCGGTGGCAGTTGCAGGAGGAGGAGGATGAGGAGGAGGAGGACAACGTGGAGGTGGCTGTGGAAGAGGATGCTGGCGGCGAGGGTAGCAGTCAGGCTGTGTGCGTCCCATTGGTTCAGCGCGGATGGGGCGGAGAGGAGGAGGAAGAGGAGGAAATGGAAAATGATCCTTCTGGTGGGGGCAGTGAGGTCATGCCTACTCAGAGTCTGGCACACATGGCTGACTTCATGCTGGGCTGCTTTTCCCGGGACATACGTGTTGTCCGGATATTGGAGAACAAACTATACTGGGTCTTCGCACTCCTGGACCCCCGGTATAAAGATAACTTCTCCTCTTTTATTCCAGTAGAGGAGAGGACGAATCGATTACTGGAATACCAGAGGGAACTCTTGCAGAACATGATGCAGATTTTCCCACCCAGCATCGCTGGCGGCAGAGAGGAGAGTGTCTCCCAGAGTCTGACAACATCGATCAGGCCCACAGCCACCAGGGGAACACTCTCCAAGGTGTGGGACACGTTCATGTCACCCCCTCGTGCAACTTCCATCACTGCGGGGCCCGCTATCAGCAGGAGGGACAAGTATCGGCGGATGTTGCGGGACTACCTGGCAGACCACACCCCTGTCCTCCCCGATCCCTCGGCGACCTACACTTACTGGGTCTCCAAGTTGGACACGTGGCTGGAACTGTCCCTGTACGCCTTGGAGGTGCTTGCCTGCCCTGCCGCCAGCGTGCTATCAGAAAGGGTGTTCAGCGCAGCCGGGGGCATTATAACCGATAAGCGCAGCCGCCTGTCAACCGACAGGTTGCTAATCAAAATGAACAGCAAGTGGATTGACCCGGACTTTGCTTGTACAACAGTGGAAAGCAGCCAAGAGTGAAGTGCCATCTGTATGAAGTGCCATTTCCTCCTCCTCCTCCTCCTCCTCCTCCTCCTCCTTAACCGCCGTAGAATTGCTGTATTAATAAAAAAAAATTATGGCTCACCTCTTGGGCTTAATACAATCAATTTTTAAGAGGTCTCAGCTCTTGGGCCTCCACACAATTTTTAAAAGGTCTCAGCTCTTGGGCCTCCACACAATTTTTAAAAGGTCTCAGCTCTTGGGCCTCCACACAATTTTTAAAAGGTCTCAGCTCTTGGGCCTCCACACAATTTTTAAAAGGTCTCAGCTCGTGGGACTCCACACAATTTTTAAAAGGTCTCAGCTCTTGGGCCTCCACACAATTTTTAAAAGGTCTCAGCTCTTGGGACTCCACACAATGTTTGAGAGGTCTCAGCTCTTGGGCCTCCACACAATTTTTAAAAGGTCTCAGCTCTTGGGCCTCCACACAATTTTTAAAAGGTCTCAGCTCTTGGGACTCCACACAATTTTTAAGAGGTCTCAGCTCTAAGCTTCCCTTACTGCTGGGGTGACACACTGTAACAAACCTCCTCCTGTAAGCTTCCCTGACTGCTGGGGTGACACACTGTAACAAACCTCCTCCTGTAAGCTTCCCTTACTGCTGGGGTGACACACTGTAACAAACCTCCTCCTGTAAGCTTCCCTGACTGCTGGGGTGACACACTGTAACAAACCTCCTCCTGTAAGCTTCCCTGACTGCTGGGGTGACACACTGTAACAAACCTCCTCCTGTAAGCTTCCCTTACTGCTGGGGTTACACACTGTAACAAACCTCCTCCTTTAAGCTTCCCTGACTGCAGGGGTGACACACTGTAACAAACCTCCTCCTGTAAGCTTCCCTTACTGCTGGGGTAACACACTGTAACAAACCTCCTCCTGTAAGCTTCCCTGACTGCTGGGGTGACACACTGTAACAAACCTCCTCCTGTAAGCTTCCCTTACTGCTGGGGTGACACACTGTAACAAACCTCCTCCTGTAAGCTTCCCTGACTGCTGGGGTGACACACTGTAACAAACCTCCTCCTGTAAGCTTCCCTTACTGCTGGGGTAACACACTGTAACAAACCTCCTCCTTTAAGCTTCCCTTACTGCTGGGGTGACACAATGACACAAGAGGACATGTCTGACCACATCTCACACACACACACACACACACACACAATGACAATTAGGGGTGGGGTCTATTTATTTTCCCCCTTGCCTATGCCATCTGTGGTTGTCATTAGGCAACGTGATTTTAAGGGGTGCAGAATTTTGTTCTTCTTTTTTGTACAGTTTGGCTTGGGGTCCATGGCAATGTAGAGGAAAGAAGGTTTCCTTGTCTTGTCTCACTTTACGTAGAAGTTATATTGTGTTTGGAGTGTATTGTTGAGTGGCTGTGATAGTGGCGTAATAGTGCGACTTGGGCGCGTTATATGCACCCAGACATGCTTCCCCTGCTGTCCCAGTTGCATTCCAGCAGTGTTGGCATCATTTTCTGATGTTTCAGGGTGGACTTGGTGACCTCCAAGTGGTCGAATTGAGATTTCCAAGTGTCGAGCATTTTTTTCCCATAGACTATAATGGGATTCGATATTCGGTCGAGTAGTCGAGTAACGCGGTCTATTCGAATCGAAATTCGAAATTTCGAATATTTCACTACTCGCTCATCTCTAATAAGCAGTGTGGCATCCCCTCCCTCCAATTCCTATAGGCAGTGTGGCATTCCCCCCTCCAATTATCATAGGCAATTTGGCATCCCCCCTATATGTAAGTAAACTTACATATACATCACTCCTGCACAGCTGGCCGGGCGGCTACAGCCACTGGAGGCCAGAAGATGGAGGAGCGACAGACAGGAGGGCAGGGTAATCAGTTACTCTACCCGCCTGCCTGCTGCTCCCCAATGACCCTCTGTAATAACCCACAAGGGGATTGCTGGACTACGAGCCCTGGGGTGCCATTCAACAAAATAGGGGTAATAACCGTCCCTCCCCCCCATAGACTTAAATTAGCCATTCCAGTTTTTTTGGGTAACTTCTGGTTAGTATATCTTAATTTTTTCGGGCTCAGTCAAGTAACACGGGATCCCTGGCTTGTTCAGAATATTTTTTTCCATCATTATGTTTACCCGCGGCTAATCAGTGTTTTCATGCCTGTCAATTATGTGTCATGTCATTTGTATGTTTCCAATGTGTTCCATGTGTTTTTGGTCACTGTGCAGCCATTCTCAGTTAGAGCCTTTTTTTGTATTGCACATGTACGACGGAGTATCAGGGTAGGAGAGCGCCTGCGCTGGCGCTGTTTATTTACATGTTAAATACAAATGATTTCTGGCCCTCCACACAGGCGCTACCTGTCGCTATGTCCATTGTATAAAACAAACAAGACACAGCGCCACGGGTAGTTTACAGCGGTGAACACTAACAGCGCCATCTGCCTGTGGCCAGCGTTGTGACTGAGGCGCTAATAACGTCTGTCCGCAGATACTCAAGTGGCGCTACGGGGCGCTAGTGATAAATTGGCCTTCAAGATTCTTTGGCCAATCTGTTATGGAATTACAATGTGTATTTGTCTTTGACTTCTGACAGTCAATTATAACAAATTTCTTTCAAGCAATATTTTGCTTATATTTTGTGACAACTGTAAATTAATTTGCATTAAGAAGTCATTATTTCCTTACCTTATCACTATCATCGTTATATGTATACATTTATCACAGTGCTGTATATAAAAAGAAAAATTGGCAGCCAAGAAAAATGACAAAATCATATTAAAGTACCATAAGACGACAATAAATGTGTTTACTGTAAATACAATACATACATCACATTCAATAAATATGCATATTAATTAATGATATACCCATACAAAGAAAGAAATAGAGATAACAAAAGAAGAAAAGGAGGAAAAAAGGGGAGGGGGGAAGAAAAGAAACAACATCCTCCCATTGTCTCAACTCAGATTAGCAAGGTACCTGATTTAATTGTTTATTCAGCCCCAGGAATTTATGAGCATCTAGTTAAAATATCCATCAAGCCTCAAGTTACACTTTCAATATTGCCTTTTCTTTTATTCGCATACATCACTCTGAGCTCCTGGAAGGACGATCATTATAATTTCCCCATAACTTTATATTAACATGCCTGGCTAATAGTGACCGATCATTGTTTATGATGCAGGCTACTATGTCCTACTGTGACTTGGAGAGGCTCGTTAAAGTCAATGATGATAACCTCTGCAAATTTGAATCAATCCCCATCCCCCAAAAGTTAATTATGCTGTCTGCATTTATTTGCCTCTGACAAGCTATAACATTCAGTCTGCAACTCCACTCCAGTCTATAGAAGTGCAGCAACAACTGCTGATTGACAAAAAACAATGCTTTTACCTGGACTGGAAGTTCAAAGCTTCTACTCTGTCTGACCCTGGATGACCAGTAATCATTTTTGATCCTCATCATGAGAAATTCTCCATCAGAAAACTCAAATCAACATAAGGATTTGTTTTAATATTTTTTTTTCCATATAGGCCACTGTACAGCTAATAATTACTTTGTTGGCGAGAACCTTGGGTTTCAATTGATTTTTCTTAAATAAAGATTTTTAGACAAAACAACTGACAAAACAGTGTGGGTCTAATCAAATTACAAATCATCATCATAAGAGATGCTCTTACATACCAAATGTATAACTTGATGAAAACATAGTGTAAGAACATGTTAGATATTAAGGTAAACTAGTCAAATAGCCTATGATAAAATAGGGATATTACTGTAGGCAGTATAGTAAGTAATAGTATTAATGCTTAAAGTGGCCATTGTGTGCTTATGCACCACATGGAATGTTACCTCCACATCCACCAGTGAATAAACACATTTGGCCTGATTCAAAGAGGCCGATTCATTAACAGCGGCAGGTAGCGACAGTTGAGCGACTGTAGCGGCATTTTCAGAGCGCCCGCTAGTAGTCGCTGTGCCGTAATGTTGAATATTGGGTGAGGAGTCGCTATTTGACAGGTTCCGCGCTGTATGGGAGCGCATGATAGCGACTGGCCCTAGCGACCGGCTCCCACCATATTCATTAAAAAATCACGCTCAAAAAATTCTCGCGCTGTAAAATGCATGTTTAAACCCCCAAACAACCTTATTTTTGGAAAGCAAAAAAAAGTTTTTTTAAATAATTTGGTAATATGAATACATTAATATCAGACCTGTAATATCAATTCTGTACATTTTTTTTAATGTTTATTACCTTAAAAAGTGGTCACAGAATTTTTCACATTTAAAAAAAAAAAAAAAAAAAATTAATAACAATTAATTATGAATATTTAAAGATTGTTCCATTGAAATGCATTGGAGAGCGCCAGGTAGCGAGAGGTCATACCTGTCGCTGTTCAAGGTCGGACGCTGGCGCTGTGGGCTGAGGCTGGAATAATGATGAATGAGTGGCTATATGGCGCTATCTCAGTCGCTAAGCAGGATTGGCTTGATAAATGTGTGATTGTGGTGGGGAGCCGGCGTTCTCGTGGCGGGGCCCGTCATTACCGGCCGCTCACCAGTCGCTACCTGTCGCTATTCCTTCATAAATAAGGGCCTTAGATTTTTTGTGCATGCGAACTGAACTTTACGGGTTTATCCTGCCTTTGAGCGTGATTCTCAGCCCTGATTTCCCCCTTTTTGGTCCTATTAAAACCATACATTTGTGGATCAAAATTATGCCCTCTTTTTGCACGCGGGAACTGCCATATGCGCTAACAATGGAGTCCTTTGACGAGTTCTATGAAGAGTACGAGCATCTGCAGCAGCAGGGGCTGTTATCCAGTTACCTTCCAGAGCTTAGGCATACCCTCAGTCACTTGGATATCGATCAGATGATCGATCAGCAGATGTTCAATTTGACCTGAATGAACCTCCTTTCTATTGATAAGCTTTACTCAGAGCTGCAGCCATGGTTGGCCTCCGCCACAAGAAAGGGGCATGCAATTTGAGGTATGACCAAATTGCTTGGCTGCCTTCAATTTTTAGCAAATAACTCCTTCCGGAGTTTAGGGGCACTGTCAGTTGGCATGTCCCATCCTTCGCTGAGCTGCACCCTGACTAAATGTCTCAATAGCATGGCTGTCATGTAGGAGAATTACATCTATTTTCCTGACAGCATGGCAGCCTGGAATGCATTGAGGATGGTTTTTTTTTTCAACACTGTGAATATGCCAAATGTAATGGCTGCTATCAACTGCATGCACGTGGCTCCAGCTGCTCAGGAGCATATGTTTCGGTATGTTTAGGGCCACTATTGTTGCGCCTTCTAGCTTCCTCTCCTATCTATACAACAATGGCTTTAGCTTCCCTAAACCAGCTTCCTTGTGTCCTTGTTGTGCCTTTGTAATGTTGTATTTTATTTGCCCTACATCAATATTACTGTGCTCATGTGGCTAGTTAAAATGACCCTGCTCCCTGTAGCTAATTAAACCCCTTGTCCATGCATACAGCCTTCTATTTAGCTTGATTGCTCAGTGCTTTGCCTTATGCAACACTAAATTGTTGCCACTTACAAAATGTGTTTCCCACTGGTTCCACTTAAGAATTGGTTTATGCTGTTTGTGTGTGTTGGTCATTAATTGGTGTTAATGTTGGTTTTTTATGTCCTTTTAGGTGATTCGAGTTATCCCCTGCTTTCCTGTCCCCTGACACCCTTTCAAAGGCCCCAGGCAGATTGCCAGGAGGCCTATAATCGGGCCCACCGCTGCACCTCGGCCTTTGTGGAGTGTGCTTTTGGCTTATTGAAGTCATGGTTTTGGTGTCTGGACCACACAGGAGGCACCCTCCAATACAAGCCTGACAAGGTTGTTCAAATCAGACCTGTAATATCAATTCTGTACATTTTTTTTAATGTTTATTACCTTAAAAAGTGGTCACAGAATTTTTCACATTTAAAAAAAAAAAAAAAAAATTAATAACAATTAATTATGAATATTTAAAGATTGTTCCATTGAAATGCATTGGAGAGCGCCAGGTAGCGAGAGGTCATACCTGTCGCTGTTCAAGGTCGGACGCTGGCGCTGTGGGCTGAGGCTGGAATAATGATGAATGAGTGGCTATATGGCGCTATCTCAGTCGCTAAGCAGGATTGGCTTGATAAATGTGTGATTGTGGTGGGGAGCCGGCGTTCTCGTGGCGGGGCCCGTCATTACCGGCCGCTCACCAGTCGCTACCTGTCGCTATTCCTTCATAAATAAGGGCCTTAGATTTTTTGTGCATGCGAACTGAACTTTACGGGTTTATCCTGCCTTTGAGCGTGATTCTCAGCCCTGATTTCCCCCTTTTTGGTCCTATTAAAACCATACATTTGTGGATCAAAATTATGCCCTCTTTTTGCACGCGGGAACTGCCATATGCGCTAATAATGGAGTCCTTTGACGAGTTCTATGAAGAGTACGAGCATCTGCAGCAGCAGGGGCTGTTATCCAGTTACCTTCCAGAGCTTAGGCATACCCTCAGTCACTTGGATATCGATCAGATGATCGATCAGCAGATGTTCAATTTGACCTGAATGAACCTCCTTTCTATTGATAAGCTTTACTCAGAGCTGCAGCCATGGTTGGCCTCCGCCACAAGAAAGGGGCATGCAATTTGAGGTATGACCAAATTGCTTGGCTGCCTTCAATTTTTAGCAAATAACTCCTTCCGGAGTTTAGGGGCACTGTCAGTTGGCATGTCCCATCCTTCGCTGAGCTGCACCCTGACTAAATGTCTCAATAGCATGGCTGTCATGTAGGAGAATTACATCTATTTTCCTGACAGCATGGCAGCCTGGAATGCATTGAGGATGTTTTTTTTTTTCAACACTGTGAATATGCCAAATGTAATGGCTGCTATCAACTGCATGCACGTGGCTCCAGCTGCTCAGGAGCATATGTTTCGGTATGTTTAGGGCCACTATTGTTGCGCCTTCTAGCTTCCTCTCCTATCTATACAACAATGGCTTTAGCTTCCCTAAACCAGCTTCCTTGTGTCCTTGTTGTGCCTTTGTAATGTTGTATTTTATTTGCCCTACATCAATATTACTGTGCTCATGTGGCTAGTTAAAATGACCCTGCTCCCTGTAGCTAATTAAACCCCTTGTCCATGCATACAGCCTTCTATTTAGCTTGATTGCTCAGTGCTTTGCCTTATGCAACACTAAATTGTTGCCACTTACAAAATGTGTTTCCCACTGGTTCCACTTAAGAATTGGTTTATGCTGTTTGTGTGTGTTGGTCATTAATTGGTGTTAATGTTGGTTTTTTATGTCCTTTTAGGTGATTCGAGTTATCCCCTGCTTTCCTGTCCCCTGACACCCTTTCAAAGGCCCCAGGCAGATTGCCAGGAGGCCTATAATCGGGCCCACCGCTGCACCTCGGCCTTTGTGGAGTGTGCTTTTGGCTTATTGAAGTCATGGTTTTGGTGTCTGGACCACACAGGAGGCACCCTCCAATACAAGCCTGACAAGGTTGTTCAAATCATCATGGCCTGTACTTCCCTCCACAATCCCTCTGCTCACTCAGCACTTACCCCTCAGCTCACCTGGTGCTGAATTTCCTCCGGGCTACCATTTTGAGATCATCCCATTTCTTTTTGGCCTGCTCAGCATTCTTGGGCTCAGGCCCAGCGAGGCGTCAGAATTTTACCAAACACCATCCAGCAGAACCTCCAGCTGGGCATCATTAAACTGGCCACTCAGCCTTCCCTTGGTGAGATTGCGACCAATCTGGTTGGCCAATGCTGGGGTCTGCTGGGCTGTGTGTTGGGTGGAGGGGGAGCCACTGTGGGCACTACCAGGGCCAGAAGGGCTGGATCGCAGGCTTCTAGCTGGGGAGCCAGCAGGCAC
Organism: Gastrophryne carolinensis; assembly: GCA_027917425.1. Classification (NCBI taxonomy): domain Eukaryota; kingdom Metazoa; phylum Chordata; class Amphibia; order Anura; family Microhylidae; genus Gastrophryne; species Gastrophryne carolinensis. The sequence goes on along the minus strand of CM051239.1, from coordinate 399,811,378 downwards.
AGCTGCTGCACCTTTGCTCTGCTGTTGGCTCTGCTGGGGGCTCCGCTGTGGACTCTGCACCGGGACCCACACTGGGGTATGCACAGGGTTCCTGTGCCCCAATTGGTGGGTACAACATGGTGGCCTAAAACGTTAGATAGCCTCTGCAAATGTTAATGAATCCTCACCCCCCATTGCTAATCTTGCAGTCTGCTTCCATATGCATTTCTTGCATTTCTAATATGGGTAAGCCTAAACCTTTTAGTGACAAAAAAACTAAATTTCCTAACAGGACGTACAGTAAAGAAACTGTTGAAAAGCCTGAAGTGTGAGATTGAGGATGATTGATTACTTTGTCTTCCTAGACCTCCTTGCAGATTTTGGGGCAAAAGAGGATTGGAACATTATCAGCCTCTGACAAGTTATTCTGTCTGGAATTCCACTCATCAGTCTATAGAAACGCAGCAACAACTGCTGATTGACAGAAATCAATGCCTTGACCTAGACTCTAGGTTCAATGCTGTAAAAGCTCCCCTACTGCTGTCTGACCCTGGATGACCAGTAATAAGGAGCGACGGTAGTCACACAGCATAAAATATTAAATAAAGTGGAAAATAACTTCAAATTAAATGAAAACGTAAACTAGAACAGTCTGTAAATGTATAGAAAGCGATGGGTTCCAGCAGCTCAATAATTATCTCTGTTACGAAATGTTCCTGTTTGTGCGCATAATAACATAGCAACACAACAACAGTTTTTTTCTTTTTTATTTCATTTGGATAAATAAATATCAATAATCTAATGATAGATGATGAGGTGCAGATAGCGGAAAACTGGTGGACAGAGTGATCCTGAAGCCTCCTAAAGAGATTGTATGGCGTGAAATAATGATTCCTAATCAGCGGTATGAGTATCACTGGTGGCAGGGCTGGCTCTAGGTTTGTAGGGGCCCTTGGGCAGGAGAGTCTTAGTGGACCCCAAAGTAGTGAGTCACATGATGTAACCTTTCAGCTCCACTGCCACAAATGGGTCATCTTCTGCTGCTGATCGCCTTCCAGTCCTCATTGCATTCCCTACAGCCACCAATCATCCTCCAGTCCTTATTGCCTTCCCTATAGCCACCAATCACCCTCCAGTCCTTATTGCCTTCCCTATAGCACCAATCACCCTCCAGTCCTTATTGCCTTCCCTATACTCACCAATCATTCGTCTAGTCCTTATTGCCTTCCCTATAGCACCAATCACCCTCCAGTCCTTATTGCCTTCCCTATAGCCACCAATTGTCCTCTAGTCCTTATTGCCTTCCCTATAGCCACCAATCATCCTTCAGTCCTTATTGCCTTCCCTATAGCCACCAATCACCCTCCAGTCCTTATTGCATTCCCTATAGCCACCAATTGTCCTCTAGTCCTTGTTGCATTCTCTATTGCCACCAAGCACCCCTCAGCCCTTACTGCTTGCTCCGCTGCCACTAAATATTTCATCATTGCTATCAGTTGTCACCTGGTTCTCAACACCTTCTGAGCTTCCATCAATTGCTCTCCATTCCATGCCACCTCCTCCAGTGTTGTTGCTGAGGCCAGTCATGAGCAGGTCTGCACACAGCACCCGGCATTTGGTGGTTCGGGTCCACTATAAAATAATACCATGGCCGAGTGTGAGCCTGAGTGGGCCCTTAAAGATGCCAGGGCCCCTGACAATTGCCCAGGTTTGCCTTGTGCTGGCGCCGGCCCTGACTGGTGGTACTCAAGCTTCCCTCAGGCGGAACTCAAGGCCCCCTTAGGTGAAAAGAAGGAGGGCAGAGAAATAAGCATGTAAAAAGTAGCCATGCTAACAAATTGTGGGAGCACAGCATCCTCTAAAGATGGTATTGCTGGCTGAAAATATAGCACAGATGGAGCACATACAGACCTCCCCCGACACTGGAAAGTTTGTATATTAAGAGGCCGATTCATTGATAGCGGCAGGTAGCGTCAGTTGAGCGACTGTAGCGGCATTTTCAGAGCGCCCGCTAGTAGTCGCTATGCTTGGCCATTGTTCGGTAGTTGATAGCGGCTCAGTTGGTTTGCCGTAATGTTGAATATTGGGTGAGGAGTCGCTATTTGACAGGTTCCACGCTGTATGGGAGCGCATGATAGCGACTGGCCCTAGCGACCGGCTCCCACCATATTCATTAAAAAATCACGCTAAAAAAATTATCGCGCTGTAAAATGCATGTTTAAACCCCAGAGCGCTGGCGGCGATGGGTTAAAAATAGTTTTTTAACCCCCAAACAACCATATTTTTGGAAACCAAAAAAAACACGTTTTTTAAATAATTTTGTAATATGAATACATTAATATCAGACCTGTAATATCAATTCTGTACAATTTTTATTTTTTATTTTTTTTACCTTAAAAAAATTATCTAAAATGGCAGAAGTGGTCACAGAATTTTTCACATTTAAAAAAAAAAAACATTAATAACAATTAATTATGAATATTTAAAGATTGTTCTGTTGAAATGCATTGGAGAGCGCCAGGTAGCGAGAGGTCATACCTGTCGCTGTTCAAGGTCGGACGCTGGCGCTGTGGGCTGAGGCTGGAATAATGATGAATGAGTGGCTATATGGCGCTATCTCAGTCGCTAAGCAGGATTGGCTTGATAAATGTGTGATTGTGGTGGGGAGCCGGCGTTCTCGTGGCGGGGCCCGTCATTACCGGCCGCTCACCAGTCGCTACCTGTCGCTATTCCTTCATAAATAAGGGCCTTAGTAGTACATGAGATTATTGGAAAATGGGAAGCGGTACTCTGTGAAAAAAAAGTTGGAAAACTCTAAAACAACATGCTCCATAGCCTCCCCCAGGTTAAATAGCTGGTCCCTCGCGGCTTTTCCAAATCCTGTGCCCTTTCAGCAGGGGTGGACTGGCCATAGGGAGACCCGGGACAATGCCCGGTGGGCCGCACTGCTTTGGGGGCAGTTGGGCTGCTGATTTTAACACCCACATTAAATCCCTGCCCCCTTAGTCTCCCTCTCAGCCCCCTGTACCCAGCCCCACTGTATGCACAAGCCAAGGAACCCCAGCCCCTAATGTTATAGGCCCAACATAATAGTTGGGGGGCCACAGCAGAGATGTCTCGGGCCGGCCAGGGGCTGGTAAAATCCAGGGCTGATTTTTGTCCCCAGTCCGCCACTGCCTTTCAGGCCCATACCAATGAGCACCAGGCTCTACTGTAATAGGAGAGGTTGCAGGTAATGCGGCATACCGGCCCCCTTACCTTTTGACTCCTTACCAGTTCATAAAGAGTTAAACAATAACACACACTGACACAGACTTACAAAACATTAAAATACACTAAATTAACTCTACATCTGCTGTCTTCTCCAGCTCCAGCAGCTCCTCTTATGCCGGCAAGGCATGTGATCAAAGTAATTGCTGCTGCTGCCATTTGGAGAACTGGCTATGCAGGTTCCCCCTGCTTTTACCTTGGCATCACCATAAAATTTCTTCCATGTCCCTGGCATCCTACACTTTGTTTTTTTGACCTACATTTAATTAAGCACAGGCTTGCCTGCTTGTAAGAGTGGATTGATGCCCAGTATGATGTATGTCATATAGTTATACCTGTTGTACCTTTTGTTCTAAGGTTTTGTTCTTTGTTCTGACTATCCTGCCAGACTCACCTTTATACTGTTGTTATTATGTGGTTGTAAGGCCTAACTTCTGTTTTTTTGTGATTGAATTGATGCAAAACAAAATCCAGCTCACCCAGCACCACACGAGAGCACGGACTTGAAGATCTCAATCTCAAACAGTAGAATGTCTAGCTTGTGTGTAGAATAAAACGTAACCTTAAATCCAATGGCCTCAATTCAATAAAGGTAGAAAAAAATTCTCATGGTAGTAAAAGATTCAATTCAAGAGAAAAAAGCCTGAGAATGTCACTGTTACTGAATCAGCAGATAAGAAAACAATGAAAGTCAATGCCACTTTTTTACTCCTAAGAAAAGTAGAGAACTGTTTACTCCTTTCTACACTGTAGTAAAAGCTGCCATTGACTTTCATTGTCTTTTTATCTAGTGATTCAGTAACAGTGACATTCTCAGGCTTTTTTCTCATGAATTGAATTTTTTACTACCATGAGAATTTTTTTCTACCTATTGAATCAAGGCCAATACGTTTAAAAGGAACAGTCCACAAATCAATAAGCTCCATAAGATAGGCAATAATAAAATCCGGTGACAATCAGGCAGACCAGCATATAGTCCTCTCCCGCATGATTGAACTGATGTACTTGCTTTACTTTACTGGACTTTTCCACTTCATTTTGGATGATAAAGTGGGACAAAACCTGGGATTTTCACTAAGGGCTTAGAAATGCTAGAAAAAACTTTATTTATCACATATAGCCTACAAACAAATTGATCCAAAACCCTAACCCTCAATAAGACTAAAACATTTTTTTTTTTTTTTTAATTGGACCAAAACCCAGTATTTTGGGGTTTTGGACCTTGCCCCCGGGATGCCCCGCTGTGTGAAACCCCACAGGTCGCAAAAACCAACTCACCTCTTCCCGGTCCTGCGGCGTATGTGCAGACGCTCGTCCAATCAGCACGCTCGGAGCCGTTGACGTCACGTCGTCTAATGCGAGTTACTCCGAGAGCGTTAATGGCCCCATCCCCTGCTACCCTCTAACAGGGTGTGTGCCCGTGCCAGCCATTCACAAATGCCTGAATGCCTAGACCAGGAAAGAAGATAAGTGTATGGGGCGAGCTGGGGGGTTTCATACAGCCGGGCATCCCGATTTTAGGTGCCCCGGGGGGAGGAACCGTTCAACCCAGGAATCTATACGATTCCCGGGCCGATCAATTCCCTCCCACGGGGCATATAAGATTCCCGGCCCGGTTGCCATGGGTTTTTGTCCACTTTAAGCCTAACATGGGTCTCTCCACATACTGGCTTGCGACTCTGTTTTGGTACTCACCAAGTCTCACTCCTCATACAGCCAGAAACATCCACCTAGTGCTGATGAGAGCCTAAAGCTCAAAACACATGTCCACTAGTTGGATGTGTCTGGCTGTGTAAATTTAAAGCTAATCCTTGGCATTGCACTCAGGGAGGCCGATTCATTAATAGCGCCAGGTAGCGACAGATGAGCGACAGTAGCTGTATTTTCACAGCGCATGCTAGTATTCGCTGTGCTTGGCCGTTGTTCGGCTGTTGACAGCGACTCAGTCGGTGTGCGGTAATGTTGAATACGGGGTTAGGAGTCGCTGTTTGACAGCGAATGGCCATAGCGAATGGCTCCCAGCATATTCATTAACAAATCACGCTCAAAAAATTCTTGCGCTGTGAAATGCATGTTTAAACCCCAGAGCGCTGGCGGCGATGTGTTAAAAGTAGTTTTTTAACCCCCAAACAACCATATTTTTGGAAAAAAAAAAAAACAAGTTTTTCAAAACATTTTGTAATATGAATACATTAATATCAGACCTGTAATATCAATTCTGCACTTTTTTTTTTTTTTTTTTTTAACCATAAAAAAAATATCTAACATTGCAGAAGTGGTCACAGAATTTTTGACATTAAAAAAAAAATAAAAATAAAAAAATAATAGCAATTAATTAAGAATATTTAAAGATTGCTCCATTGAAATGCATTGGAGAGCGCCAGGTAGCGAGAGGTCATACCTGTCGCTGTTCAAGGTCGCTCGCTGGCGCTGTGGGGTGAGGCTGGAATAATGATGAATGATTCGCTATCTGGCGCTCTGTCAGTCGCTAAGCAGGATCGGCTTGATAAATGTGTGATTGCGGAGGGGAGCTGGCGTTCTCGTGGCGGTGACCGTCATTACCGTTCGCTCACCATTCGCTACCTGGCGCTATCCCTTGTTAAATAAGGGCCTTAGAATTTCTAAGAGCCTTGGATGGCTCAGATACATGAAGGGGTAATTTGCATAGCTCTGCCTGCTCTGCCATGCTTCTGCTGTGGGTTTTGGTCCACTTTAATGTGAAATTAATGGCCACATAAAGATTGCACTCATGCACACACAATCTTACAGCTGCCATAGGTTGATATGGAAAAAGGTTTCTGGGGAAAGCAGCAACAAATGCAGTGTTGATGAAAGCTAAATGAACCGGGAGCATCAACACTCACTGAGGAGGCTGATTCATTAATAGCGACATGTAGCGACAGTTGAGCGACTGTAGTGGTATTTTCACAGCGCCCGCTAGTATTCGCTGTGCTTGGCTGTTGTTCGGTTGTTGACAGCGACTCGGTGTGGCGTAATGTTGAATACAAGGTTACGAGTCGCTATTTGACAGGTTCCGCGCTGTATGGGAGCGCATGATAGCGACTGGTCAGAGCGACCGGCTTCCACCATATTCATCAAAAAATCAGGCTCCAAAAATTCTCGCGCCGTGAAATGCATGTTTAAACCCCAGAGCGCTGGAGGCGATGTGTTAAAAGTAGTTTTTTAACCCCCAAAACACCATATTTTTGGAAACCAAAAAAAAAAGGATTTTAAATAATTTAGTAATATGAATACAATAATATCAGACCTGTAATATCAATTCTGTACAATTTTTTTTTCATTTTTTTCCCTTAAAAAATTATCTAAAATGGCAGAAGTGGTCACAGAATTTTTCACATTTAAAAAAAAAAAAAAATTAATAACAATGAATTATGAATATTTAAAGATTCCATTGAAATGCATTGGAGAGCGCCAGGTAGCGAGAGGTCATACCTGTCGCTGTTCAAGGTCGGACGCTGGCGCTGTGGGCTGAGGCTGGAATAATGATGAATGAGTCGCTATATGGCGCTATCTCAGTCGCTAAGCAGGATTGGCTTGATAAATGTGTGATTGTGGTGGGGAGCCGGCGTTCTCGCGGCGGGGCCCGTCATTACCGGCCGCTCACCAGTCGCTACCTGTCGCTATTCCTTCATAAATAAGGGCCTTATTTTGTGTGTTATTCACTGTGTGAAGCCTCCCGCTCAGTGCAAAGAAAGGGACTCAGCGCGGTTGGAGGACGCTCTTGGTAATTTTATTTAGGAGAGTTTTTGAGGCCGTGACCGCTTGAAGAAAGAAATATCCGGCAAATATTTAAAGAAACATCACCATTTTAGACAGCAATAACAGGACTGCTATTTTCCACCAAGTATATACTATTTACAGCATAGTTACACATTTAGAGCATCATCTACCTGAAGTTTATTATATAGAGTTAATCTTACATTTTAAACAGATTGTGTGTGTGTGTTGATAAATAGTTTGAGTTACACAGAGCATACAGTGTGTTTTAAAGTGGACCAACACCCAGCAGAATCGGCCTGTGAATCTATAAGATTCCCGGGCCGATCCAATCCCTCCCCGCGGGGCATCCAAAATCGGGATGCTCCGCTGTGTGAAACCCCCCAGGACGCCCGATTCACCTTACCTGCATCCCGATCCAACGGCACATGTGCGGGCTGCATCTTACTATTCTCTCTAGCAGGGCGCGTGCCAGCACTGGACATTTGTGAATAGCCGCTCACTGTTAGAGGCAAGCGCGAGATGCGGCCGCCAGCGTGCTCAGAGCCACTGAGCTATGATGGCGCTTAGACGTGCATAGCTCAGCGGCTCTGAGCGCGCTGATTGGACGAGCGGCCGCACATGCGCCATAGGAGGGGGGTGAGGTGAGTTTTATTCGGAGATTTGGGGGGTTCACATAGCGGGGCACCCCTGATCAGGGGGTGGACCAATACCCAGGATAGTCAAAATCCTGGGTGTTGGTCCACTTTAAAGTGATCCAAATAGCCATATATGTTAAAGAAACCTAGACACAAGTTTATCCTTTGTTTGAGATATCCCCCCCCCATATTCATCAAAAGTGGAAATGATACTAGATTCTTCTACAGTCATTTATTGCCTTAATCCAATGGCTACATTTATTATACACCAACTATTCTGTTCAATACCTTGCCTAATATTCAACTGTTAAATTCTGAATTGGTTCTTATTTATCTGCTGAGGTGTGTTTTATTCCGTTATTCAGACACACCGGGTTCCCTCTGCTTTATGCCATCACTTCTACATACCTCCCAACTTTTTTAGGATGGGAAAGCGGGACAATTGTTACATTTGGGGGTTTATTCATCAATGGCTAGCTGCAGGTAGTGCCTTGTAAGTGACAGGTAGCGAACGGTGAACGCTGGACGCTGCACGCAATACCACATTTATCAAAGCGATTCCGGTGAGCGACTCTAACAGCGCCATGTAGCGCCCGATTCATCATCACAGACGGCTCAGCGTATACCGCCGGCGCTTTGGCTTCCAGAGTGCCTGGTATTACCTGTCGCTCTCCCGTACATTTCAATGGACGTTACTTTTCTTCTCTTTAAACAGGGTTTTCTTTTTCTTTTTTGTGTCACCTCTCCTGGTCTATTAAAAGTCATTTTGAAAACTTTTTAGATTTTTTATATTTTTATGCAGAATTGTCATTACAGGTCTGGTATTAAAGTGTTAATGTCACAATGTAATAACAATGTAATTCCATGTGTTTTCGCTTTGTTACTGGTGGATATATGTTCAAAAATGGACTTTAATCACACAGCTTCTGGTGCTCTGGCCTACAGCGACAAAATATTGAGCCCCGGCGCTGTGTGAGGCTTTTTTTTTTATGAATATGGTTTGAGTGGCTCACACTGACCAGTCGCTACTGTTCGCTCCCTTATAATGTTGTACTGGTGTTATAGCGACTTACACATCAAATTCATCAATGCCGGCCATGTTACTACAGCGACTGAGGCGCTCTGTAATAGCGACTACTAGCGGTCACTCTTAGCTCCGCTGTACAGACGCTCATCTGCCGTTACCTGGCGCTAGTAATGAATCAGCCTGTAAGCCTCATTGAGGGATGAATAGGAGGTGGGATGTAACAGTTACAACAGTAGAAACACTTTTGCCCTTATTCATCAAGCGATAGCGCCAGGTAGTGTCTGACGAGCGCCAGGTAGCGGCAGCTAACGGCGACTACCGACTCAAGTACGCCCGCGGCGGTCACAATGACGCATTTATCAAGCAAAATGAGGCTAGCGCCGGCGAGAGCGACGGCTAGCGCGGCATTCATCATGAAGCCGCCTGGACCGAACAGCGCCGCTGCAAATTCCCTCACAGCGCCAGGTATGAGCTGTCGCTCCCTGGCGATGTCCAATGCATTTCAATGGAGCAAGCTATAATTAATCATAATTAATTGGTATTATTTTTTTAATTTTTTTTTTTAATGTCAAAAAATCGGAGACCACCTCTGCAATGTTAGGATTTATTTTTAAGTCAAAAAAAAAAAAAAAAAACATATGTGCAGAATTGATCTAACAGGTCTGAGATTAATGTATTCATATAACAAAATGATTCTAAAAACATGTATAATGTTACATTAAAAAAATATGGTTGTTTAGGGGTTAAAAACTAGTTAATACAGATCGCCGCCAGCGCTCTGGGGTTTAAACAAGGAATGGACAGCGACAGCACATTCGGAGCGTGATTTTTTGATGAATATGAAGCTAGCCGTTCGCTCTGGCCATTCGTTGTCAGGCGCTCACATACAACGCTGGACCTGTGAAACAGCGACCCCCCAGCCCGTATTCAACATTACCGCACACCGACTGAGTCGCTGTCATCAAGCTAACGCCGGCCAAGCACAGCGAATACTGGCTGGCGCTGAAAAAATCACGCTACAGTCGCTCATCTGTCGCTACCTGGCGCTATTGATGAATCGGCCTCCCCGAATAGGGTGATACTCCTAAAAGAGGGACAAATGAGAACAACGAGGGGCAGGGGGACAAGTTCTCCAAATAGGGACAGTCCCTCCAAATCAATTGGGAGGTATGCTTCTAGCTCATGCAATATTTCGTTCAACCCCTTTCGAATTACCTCTCAGTCTACACTGAAATCACATTTTGACTTTAAGGCCTTTATTTAGCAAGGGATAGCGACAGGTAGCGACTGGGGAGCGGCCGGTAATGACGAGAACGCCGGCTCCCCACCACAATCACACATTTATCAAGCCAATCCTGCTTAGCGACTGAGATAGCGCCAGATAGCCACTCATTCATAATTATTCCAGCCTCAGCCCACAGCGCCAGCGTCCGACCTTGAACAGCGACAGGTATGACCTCTCGCTACCTGGCGCACTCCAATGCATTTCAATGGAACAATCTTTAAATATTCATAATTAATTATTAATTTTTTTTTTTTTTTTTTAAATGTGAAAAATTCTGTGACCACTTCTGCCATTTTAAATAATTTTTTTAAGGTAAAAAAAATAAAAAAATAAAAATGTACAGAATTGATATTACAGGTCTGATATTAATGTATTAATATTACAAAATTATTTTAAAAACTTTTTTTTGGTTTCCAAAAATATGGTTGTTTGGGGGTTAAAAAACTACTTTTAACACATCGCCGCCAGCGCTCTGGGGTTTAAACATGCATTTCACAGCGCGAGAATTTTTTGAGCGTGATTTGTTAATGAATATGGTGGGAGCCGGTCGCTCTGACCACTCGCTATCATGCGCTCCCATACAACGCGGAACCTGACAAATAGCGACTCCTCACCCAATATTCAACATTACGGCAAACCGACTGAGTCACTATCAACTACCAAACAACAGCCAAGCACAGCGACTACTAGCGGGCGCTCTGAAAATGCCGCTACAGTTGCTCAACTGTCGCTACCTGCCGCTGTTAATGAATCGGCCTCTTAGAATGGTGTCAGTGTCCAGACTCGGCCTACATTGCATATATATTCCTGCCATTCATATTACATTGTACTAAAGCCAAAAACTAGGTGTGCTGAGAGATTAACGATTACAGATCAAAATGAGAAAGTGAAGCCTTAAAAGAATGAAAGGGTGTTAATAAAAGGCTGTCTGGAAAGGAAGCCGTCGGTTTTCTGGGCAGTAGCTGCTAGCGGTAAAATGGCCGTGTGCCGCGCCGACATCTAAGCCACCAGTTAAAAAATAACCTCACATTTCAATTTGCTCTTAAATGCTCAGAACCAGCGCACTTCAAATAACACTTCAACCTGTGGCTAAAGCACTCCAGGCTCCGGCTCGCCTAATGTAAGGCATATGGCATCCACAGCCCCTGCTATACACTGTAATAAATTGTGTACTAACCACTCAGCATGGGAAAATTACTCGCACAAGAAAGGAAGTGGAGCCCTTCCACATTTAATTAAAGAAATAAAGACTTGCTCTCTATACTGTATACGGTGGTAAACAGCAACAGTGATATTAAAAAGTTTTTCTAAGGTTGGAAAAGGTGTGTTTTATGGAAGCAGTTTTCATTATCCGCAGTCTGTTGTGCTGCTATTGGCAACATAAACCGACAGGCTGATTCGTTACTAGCGCCAGGTATCGGCAGATGAGCATCTGTACAGAGGTGCTAAGAGCGACCACTAGTAGACGCTATTGGCTTGATGCAGAGCCTCCCCGTTCAGCTCCCCCGTGCATTTCCCCGTTGGTTTTGGCCTTTGATCGGGTCAGGAAAGGGTGCTACGTTGATTTTAGTGTGCGTTTATGCGCTCAGGTGTGCGCTCAGCCGCCTTTCCGATTGTCGGCTCGCACGAGGCTGTTTCCCGGGAAAACGGACGCCTCGTTCATTGGTCCGTTTTTTTCAGTGATGCAGAGCCTTGATTTCCGCTTGAAAACACCCTAATAAAACGGGGCCGCCGAGCCTTCACTTACGGCAAGTCAGAGCAGCCGTATTTGCACTCGGGCAATAATATGCAGTCCTCTGTTTAAGCACATCAGCGGCGCCAGCTCCGCGGTCTTGTCCTGCTGAGTATGGCAGAAACCAGGCTGCACCGCACGCCTTTGGACATCGATGGCATGAGTATTTGATATTTTTTTATTGTTTTTTGGGGGGGGTCCTTTTTACAGGGTCTCCCTCATTTTTATTTTATTGTTTGTGTGCAGGCATTTGAAGATGGGACATAGGATAAATGTGCAGGCACTGGCTGGCCCTTATTTGGTTTTTGGGAGTCGTTTTTCTGGCTTTCCCTGCCTAGGAATTCCTGCCTACATGAGCGATTCAAATCTGCCGATCTATTTGGTGGCTGGCTACTGGGTATGTGTCTGAAACTTGTATTGGTTGCCCACCCTCTCTGACTGCGTTTGTTCCCGTAACACACTATTTGGTAACTTTTGGCGTAGTATATTTGGAGCCCAATTATTGATCTACAAATTAAATGGGTTAAGTGATTGTACCCTATTGCGTCATGTTCTTGCCCTCTTATGTAAGTAGTATTTCCCAGACTTTTTTAATGAGAGTACAGGTTGGATGTGCATGTAGTCTCATTACAAATGTCCTTTCCTCCCACCCTACCCCGCTCACCTATTTGTCCCTCTTTTCTATTGTTGCAATGCACACCTTTTTTTAATTTTTTTTGTTTTTTGGTTTTAGGGCAGGAGACTATCCTTTGGTCCCCTGGATGAAGACTCCCATCCTGCACCGATCTTCACAGGCAGAGGAGCGCTACAATACTGCCCCCAGGAGGACTCGCTCTGTGTTGGAGCCAGGCTTTGTTCTCTTGAAGATGAGGTTCCGTTGTCTTGATGTGACTGGGGGGGGGGGCACTACAATAGACGCCTGCAACGGTCCTAAACCTAATCCTGGCTTGTGGGCTACTCCACCACCTTTAGTTTCAGCCCTCCCCACCCCTCCTTTTTCTTGCACCCAAAGTGGCACCGCGCAAACCATACGTGCACAACTAGTGTTTAGTGTTTTTTCAGAGACCACAATTTTTTTTTTTTTTTTTTTTTTCAAACAAATTTTGTTTTGTCATTTGTTTTTTTGTGCCCAAAAGAAAAATTACACGTGGGCAGAGAAAATGTATTCCCCACAAATTAGTGGTATTTTGGGTGGCATGGTGACGAGGAATGATGTTGTGCCTGCAAATGGGCTGCAATGTGGGCCAGGCTTTGATTAATCTCAGCCATATGGCTGGTTAGGGCAGAGATATTGCTGTTTAATACCTCTACTTGGGCGTTGAGGTTTGTGAGTTGGGTGCACACAGTCTCATTGAATTGCTGTGTTGTCGCAGCAAAGGCAATATTTTCCTGCCTCCATGTTTCCTCCAAAATTTGTAGTTGCCTTCTTTGGGAAATATGGCGTCTAGAATGGGTAGGAGCAGTGGGACGGGTGGTTGGTTCTGGTTCCGAAGGTGGTTGTGGATGTGGTGGCTGTGCCGGGGTTGCCTGCGTTGCTGCCACTGGTGCAGTAGTGGTTAGTGACATATGTTGGGTGTCCTCCTCCAAATCTCGTATATGGTCGATGATGGGTGGGCTTCCTGTGGTCTGTTAAGAAATATAGCATCCTTTTAGTTTCTTTCTGTCCACACAAGCTCGCAAATATCAATGTTAAAAGCACACATCAAGGCCCATTGACTTACCTCATCGCAATCCACAATTTGGGTTTGTGGTGTAGAAGCCTGGTGTGCCCTTGGCCAGGGGTTTGGGGGCCTGGTGTGTCCTGTTGACTTGGTCCTTAGAATGTAGATAGGATGATTAGGTAAATGGCCAAGTACAGTGTGTTGTGTAGCATAACACTGCCTTCTTGAACTTTTGGTACTAGGTCATGGCAAAATCAGACTCACCTTGGGACCTTACATTCCGGTCTGTGTCTTGTGCCTCTGCCAGTCCCTGGATGCTGGCCGGGTGTATGAATGTATATACATGTTCCTCGGCGGGTGTAAGGATAATTTTAGTGGGTAAGCCACCCCCTGTCTGTTGGCTGGGGAAGATTAAATCACACCTAATAAGTGTTACATCCTTTTAACAATGTTACAAAAAATGCATTTTACTTTTTCCTTTACTTCTGCTCCACCCCCTGTCTGTTGGCTGGGGAAGATTAAATTACACCTAACAAGTGTTACATCCTTTTAACAATGTGACTAAAAATTGTCCATTACCTCTGCTGACGGCGCATGTCCATTTTTTTTTTGCTGTAGTATTTCAGGTCCCCAAATTTCCTTTTTATTTGCTGAATATCTCTCCGGACTGATCCCACACTATTGACCTGCCTGCAAAGATTAGTCCAGATTTCCATCTTAGCCTGCTTTGTGGTTGTTTTGGAGGTGCGGCCAAATAGGGCATCATAATGTTCGCAAACTGCATTTGCCACCGCCATGCTTTGAGCATCGCAAAATCGGGCAGTTAGTGAGCCACGCCGTAGTTGTCTGCCACATGGGTGTGTGGTCTCCCCTGCCTCTGAGGAAATTGATGGTTGGGTATCTGGGGAGTCGTGTGTGCTTCTTTGGCTTATGGGGGAGGGGGATGTTGTGTGTGTGCTTCTCTGGCTTAATGTCTGGGTTCCTGTTGAGCTATCAGATGTGGAGCTGCATGTGGAATCTGAGGTACTGGAATTGGGGGAACCAGAGGGTGGAGGTGGAGGGGTGGGTGACCTGGGTGGGGTGGTGGTTTTTGCAATGCGCTTACCCTTGCTTATGTGTTGGATTTGTGGGTATGCTTGGTGTGTGGAGGTGGAGGATGCTGCATGGTCTGACTAGATGGGGTACCCTTGTGTGTGCGTGTTTTTTTTGCAGGTGGTGGTGAATGGGTTAATGTACCCTTGGTCCTGCGTTTTTTGGAATGTGCCTGTTTGTGTGGAGTATCCACCGTTTTAGTGGGGGCATGTTCGGCATGTGTCTGGTGCCTGCTCTTCTGTCTTGTGGAGGATGAGGCATGTGTGCGGCTGCTATGTGCCTCGGCCCTTGGTTGGCTCTTTTTGCTCCCTTTAGGTCTGCCCATATTGATATGGTATCCAACACAGAGCTGAGTGCCTTGTGCTTTAAATATGTTTTCCGTGTGGGCGTGGTCAACAGCGGGTGCGCGCCCGCAATCTTTACCTTGGAGCAGGACGACATCATCATGGATGTGAGTATGCGCGCGTGCGTTTATGTGCGCGCACACATTCCTTGTAATAAAAAAAAAAAAAAACACCAGAATAGTCTGAAACAACTTCGTTTTTCACGTTCCATACAAGCCCACCTTAGTTTAACACATGTACGCAGCTCAAAACTAGGCTACATGCAGATAGAAGAACTAGGGCAATGTGAGGCAGCAAGAGGTTCAAAAAGTGACTTTAGTTAGGCCAGCAAACTTGTTAATGCTTTTTGTGTACATGAGACAACAACAGTCTCTAATATCAGTGTCTTTGTCATGCAAACAGATTCACAGCAGCAACCAAGGGAGCAAGAATGGAGCCTCCGCCCCTGACGCAATATGCGCCTAAAACATGGTAAGTGGCGTTTTTGGGGACCAAAGTAAATGAACCAACAATTCCATGGCCACAAAATGTACAAACCAAAAAAAAAAAAACAAAGACTTTGTCTAAAAAGCCCTTAAAGCGGACCTTCACTCAGAATAAGTCTATCTTATATGTTTCCCACACAATTTTAATTTGGCTTAAAAAGCAAATAGTTTATTTGTTAAAACATTTAGATTCAATTATTTGTAAAAAACTTTGTGTAAAAAATTCTATTTCAAACGCTGGAATAAAATAAAAAATAAAAAAAAAAAAAGAAAGTTGTGTTTCCTGCAAATGTACAATCACACAACATCATCACACATTTCCATGACACAAAAAGTTTAAAGTTTAGATATGGTACAATAAATCCAAAAGAATCAGAAAGAATTAAGGTATGCATTAATGGCAAGGAAAAAGGAACACAAAGGAGATTAAGGTATGCATTAATAGCAAGGAAAAAGGAAGAACCCACATTTATGGTTCCCAAAAAAATATGTGTCAAATTGGCAGTGGTTGCCATATGTATATTCCAATGGAGTTTGAGGGATGTGCGCTTGCGTGTAGCCAGATTGGCAACTGAAGAGCCATGGAGATGTAAGTATACTTGCTCAAACCACCAAAATGGAAGGTCAAATACGACGGAAACCAAGCAGGTACGTTCAAAAAGCCAGGAAAAATCAGGGAAAAACGGGCCGCCCGTGTGAACGTGAACGGGAGCCCCGATCAAATTGAAGGCACCCGAAAGAGCCAAAAAAGCTTTCCGAGTAAAGTGAAATTGACGGATCAGTTAGGGAGCCATTCCGACGGAGGCTCTGCATCACATTTGAGCCACGATTCAAACGGGAGCCCCGGACAATCGGGGGGTTTTAAGGGCAGTTCAGAGGAGGCTCTGCATCAGGCCCTATAAGCGGGTATCAGGTGCTGTAACATAGCTGTAGTAACCTGGCCGGCATTGATGAATGTGATGCATATTGGGGGGCGTTCTAACACCAGTACAGCGTTGCAGGGAGCGAAAGGTAGCGCCAACTCATTGCGACCGACTCTCAGCGACTCACACCATATTCAACAGACTCACAAAGCATCGGCGCTCGAAATCTGGTCGCTATAGCATAGAGCGCCAGACGCTGTGTGATTGAAGTCTGTTTTTGAACACATATCCACCAGTAATAAAGCGAAAACACATGGAATGACATTGTTGTAACATTGTGACATTGACACTTTAGTGCCAGACCTGTAATGACAATTCTGCATATAAATATAACAAATCTAAAAAGTTTTCAAAAATGACTTTTTCTATCCAGGAGAGAAAAAAAGAAAATAAACACAAAAAAACCCTGTTGAAGAAAAGGAAAGTCCATTGAAATGTATTGGAGAGCAACAGGTAGCGACAGGTAATACGTGGCGCCCTGGAAGCTAGAGCGCCGGAGCTATACACTGAGCTGCCTGTAATAATGAATCGGAAGCTACATGGCGCTGTTACAGTCGCTCACCAGATTCGCTTTCATAAATGTGGTATTGCGTACAGCGCCCAGTGTTCACCAGACGCTGCCTGCCGCTATATTATATATCCCTTGATGAATAAACCCCCAAGTGCCAATAGCAACACAATGCATATACTGTAGTTGCACAGAACACTGCTGCTAGGCGAATGTTAACCCAGACCAACAGCCTGGCACAGTTGGAAAAGAAAACTCCCCAAAAGTCACCTTCCCCCTCTGCTTACATCAGACTCATAACAGCCGTGGTGCTGCCTCAATTCAACTGACATAACTGGCAATGCAAAGCACCAGGAAACCCAGCAGCACTTCCTGTTTCAGCACTTACAGTTGCTTTTTCATCCAGTTGAAGCCAAAACACTGCCTCACAGATTTTCTCCTGGTAGCGGCCATTTTGGAGCTTCCCTTCCAAGCTTACCAGCCATGCTACCTTAATTTAACTGACATACCTGGCAATGCACAGCACCAGGAAACCCAGCAGCACTTCCTGTTTTCAGCACTTACAGTTGCTTTTTCATCCAGTTGAAGCCAAAACACTGCCTCACAGATTTTCTCCTGGTAGCGGCCATTTTGGAGCTTTCTTTCCCAGCATAACAGCCGTGGTGCTGCCTTAATTGAACTGATATAACTGTCAATACACAGCACTGAATTGCCCTGGGGAGGGAGGCATATGAGCTTTTTGTTGTAAGGGTGTTGGTCAGCTTTAAGTGGCCATAGCAGCAGTGTTCTTAGTGTACAGGATTTGTGTACATTGCCAATAGCAACAGATTTCAGGTAGTGAAAACTGCTTCCATAAAACACACATTTTCTAACATACGAATAAATAAAAATAAGATCAGCTCAATACCTACATAGTAACATAGTAACATAGTATGTAAGGCTGAATAAACACTATTGGCTTGATGCAGAGCCTCCCCGTTCAGCTATCCCGTGCGTTTTCCCGTTGGTTTTGGGCTTTGATCGGGTCAGGAAAGGGTGCTACGTTGATTTTAGTGTGCGTTTATGCACTCAGGTGTGCGCGCAGCCGCCTTTCCGATTGTCGGCTCGCACAAGGCTTTTTTCCAGCAAAACGGATGCCTCGTTCATTGGCCTGTTTTTTTCAGTGATGCAGAGCCTTGATTTCCGATTGGAATCAGCCTAATAAAACGGGGCCGCCGAGTCAGAGCAGCCGTATTTGCACTCGGGCAATAATATGCAGTCCTCTGTTGGAGCACATCAGCAGCGCCAGCTCCGCGATCTTGTCCTGCTGAGTATGGCAGAAACCAGGCTGCACCGCACGCCTTTGGACATCGATGGCATGAGTATTTGTTATATTTTAGGGTTTTTTTGGGGGGTCCTTTTTACAGGGTCTACCTAATTTATTTTTTATTGCCTGTGTGCAGGAATTGGAAGATGGGACATTGCATAAATGTGCAGGCACTGGCTGGCCCTGAATTGGTTTTTGGAAGTCGTTTTGCTGGCTTTCCCTGCCTAGGAATTCCTGCCTACATGAGCGATTCAAATCTGGCGATCTATTTGGTGGCTGGCTACTGGGTATGTGTATGAAACTTGTATTGGTTGCCCACCCTGTCTGACTGGGTTTTTTCCCTTAACCCACTATTTGGTAACTATTTTCGTAGTATATTTTGAGCCTAATTATTGAGCTACAAATTAAATGGGTTAAGGTAAGGTAAGGTGATTGTACCCTATTGTGTCATGTTCTTGCCCTCTTATGTAAGTAGTATTCCCCAGACTTTTTTAATGAGTGTACAGGTTGGATGTGCATGTAGTCTCATTCGAAATGTCCTTTCCTCCCACCCTACCCCGCTCACCTATTTGTCCCTCTTTTCTATTGTTGCAATGCACACCTTTTTATTTTTTAAATTATTGTTTTTTTTTTGGGCAGGAGACTCTGGCTATCCTTTGCTTCCCTGGATGAAGACCCCCATCCTGCACCGATCTTCACAGGCAGAGGAGCGCTACAATACTGCCCCCAGGAGGACTCGCTCTGTGGTGGAGCAAGGCTTTGTTCTCTTGAAGATGAGGTTCCGTTGTCTTGATGAGACTGGGGGGGGGGCACTACAATAGACGCCTGCAACGGTCCTAAACCTAATCATGGCTTGTGGGCTACTCCACCACCTTTAGTTTCAGCCGTTCCCACCCCTCCTTTTTCTTGCACCCAAAGTGGCACCACGCAAACCATCCGTGCACAACTATTGGTTAGTGTTTTTTCAGAGACCACACATTTTTTTTTAGTTTTTTTTTTTATTTTACTAACAAATTTTGTTGTGTCATTTGTTTTTTTGGGAACAAAAGAAAAATTACACGTGGGGTCAGAAAATGTATTCCCCACAAATTAGTGGTATGTTGTGTTGCATGGTGACGAGGAATGATGTTGTGCCTGCAAATTGGCTGCAATGTGGGCCAGGCTTTGATTAATCTCACCCATATGGCTGTTTAGGGCAGAGATATTTCTGTTTAATACCTCTAATTGGGCGTTGAGGTTTGTGAGTTGGGTGCACACAGTCTCATTGAATTGCTGTGTTGTCGCAGAAAAGGCTATATTTTCCTGCCTCCATGCTTCCTCCAAAATTTGAAGTTGCCTTCTTTGGGAAATATGGCGTCTAGACTGGGTTGGAGCAGTGGGACGGGTGGTTGGTTCTGGTTCCGAAGGTGGTTGTGGATGTGGTGGCTGTGCCGGGGTTGACTGCGTTGCTGCCACTGGTTCAGTAGTGGTTAGTGACATATGTGGGGTGTCCTCCTCCAAATCTCGTATATGGTCGATGATGGGTGGGCTTCCTGTGGTCTGTAAAGAAATATAGCTCCCTTTTAGTTTATTTCTGTCCACAAAAGCTCTCAAATATCAATGTTAAAAATACACACCAAGGACCATTGACTTACCTCATCGCAATCCACAATTTGGGTTTGTGGTGTAGAAGCCTGGTGTGCCCTTGGCCTCGGTGCTAACGCAGGGGTTTGGGGGCCTGGTGTGTCCTGTTGACTTGGTCCTTAGAATGTAGATAGGAAGATTAGCTAAATGGCCAAGTACAGTGTGTTGTGTAGCATAACACTGCCTTATTGAACTTTTTGTAATAGGGCATAGCAAAATCAGACTCACCTTGGGACCTTACATTCCGCTCTGTGTCTTGTGCCTCTGCCAGGCCCTGGATGCTGGCCGGGTGTATGTATGTATATACATGTTCCTCGGCAGGTGTAAGGATTATTTTAGTGGGTAAGCCACCCCCTGTCTGTGGGCTGGGGAAGATTAAATCACACCTAATAAGTGTTACATCCTTTTAACAATGCGACTACAAATGCATTTAATTTGCCCTTTACCTCTGCTACACCCCCTGTCTGTTGGCTGGGGAAGATTAAATTACACCTAATAAGTGTTACATACTGTTACCAATGCGACTAAAAATGCATTTAATTTGCCCTTTACCTCTGCTGACGGCGCATGTCCATTTTTTTTTACTGTAGTATTTCAGGTCCCCAAATTTCCTTTTGATTTGTTGAATATCTCGCCTGACAGATCCCACACTACTTACTTGGCGGCAAATATTCGTCCAGACCTCCAGCTTAGCCTGCTTAGTGGTGGATTTGGAGGTCCTGGCAAATAGGGCATCATAATGCTCACAAACTGCATTTGCCACAGCCATGCTTTGAGCATCGCAAAAACGTGCAGTTAGGGAGCCACGGTGTAGTTGTCGGCCACATGGGTGTGTGGTGTCCCCTGCATCTGTGGAAATTGATGGTTGGCTATCTGGTGAGTCGTGTGTGGTTCTGGGGCTTATGGGGGAGGGTGATGTGGTGTGTGTGCTGCTATGGCTTAATGTCTGGGTTCCTGTTGAGCTATCAGATGTGGAGCTGCATGTGGAATGTGAGGTACTGGAATTGTGAGAACCAGAGGGTTGAGGTGGAGGGGTGGGTGACCTTGGTGGGGTGGTGGGTTTGGCAATACGCTTTCCCTTGCTGATGTGTTTTGTTTTGTGGGTATGTTTTGTGTGTTGAGGCTGAGGATGCTGCAGGGTCTTACTCGATTTTGCACCCTTGTGTGTTCATGCTTTTTTGGCAGGTGGTGGTGAATGGGTTAATGTCTGCTTGGTCCTGCGTTTTTTTGAATGTGCCTGTGTGTGTGGAGTATCCTGCGTTTTAGTTGGGGCATGTTCTGCCTGTGTCTGGTGCCTGCTCTTCTGTATTTTGGAGGATGAGGCATGTGTGCGGCTGCTATGTGCCTCGGGCCTTGGTTGGCTCTTTTTTCTCCCTTTAGATCGGCCCATAATGATATGGTATCCAACACAGAGCTGAGTGCCTTGTGCTTTAAATATGTTTCCCGTGTGGGCGTGGTCAACAGCGGGTGCGCGCCTGCGCGCACGCACGCACGTCACCGCGGGGGAACGTCAGAGCTATACCAGGAAAACCAAGAAAAGATGTCGCCCGCAATCTTTACACAGGAGCAGGACAACATCATCATGGATGTGCGTATGCGAGCGTGCGAGCGTGCGTTTATGTGCGCGCACACATTCCTTATAATAAAAAAAAAACAAAGCGCAGGAATAGTCTGAAATAACTTAGTTTGTGACGTTAAATACAAGCCCACCTTAGTTTAACACATGTACGCAGCTACAAACTAGCCTACATGCAGATAGAAGAACTAGGGCAATGTGAGGCAGCAAGAGGTTAATAAAGTGACTTTAGTTAGGGCAGGAAACTTGTTAATGTATTTTGGGGATTAATGGTGGGTCCTTGTATCTTTTTTTAACAGATGATGCTGAGGAATCGCTACGACTTCCTGCCATCAGATTATGAGAAGCGGACGTTGGCCCTGGAGGTGGTGGACGCGATCGCACGCCGATCACAAACCACCTATACCTTCACCCAGATCGCCCAACACTGGTCTGATTTAAAGAGAAGGCATAAGCCCCGGGTGAGGCGGTACTTCGCAAAACATTTCCCATGTAAGCGTTGAAAATGTAAATGCACCTATAACCCTGGCATCGCCTGGGCGTGGTTTAATGATTGTGTTTGTATTTCAGCCCATGAATGGAATATGCGGTTCCGCCCCACCCGGACCAGGACACGCAGCCCAGTGTTGGGCGAAACAGGTGAAGGTGTAGGTGGTCCACCGCCAGTGTCAACGGCCACCCCCTCCTCTGCAAGTGAGTATGAGGAGCCTCTGGACCTCAGCATGCAGAGGAGGGGGGAATCTGACGGCAGGGAGTCGAGCCTAAATGAGCCTCAACCTGACTCGGTAAGGGAAATATAGTTAGATATGTGGAAATACATGCATTAAATACAGATACTCATGTGCACTATTGTTAGTTGTAGATTCAGACGTCGCAGGGACATCCCAAGGGATGAGCGAGGAAGGGGGCGACGAGGAAGAGGTGGCTGGGGAAGGTGAGTAGATTGATACCTAGAAGCCTAACTTAATATGATATTCATGATACAACAACTCTAATATCAGTGTGTTTGTCATCCAAACAGATTCACAACAGCAACAGAGGGAGGCTGAAGGGAGAATCCGCCCCCGACGCAATGTGCGGCCAAAACCTTGTAAGTGGTGTTTATTTAAACTAAAGAAAATGAGCAAACAATTCCATTTGAAAACTAAAATCCAGAAACCTTTCCCAAAAAAATGTTTAAAAAAAGGCCTTAAAGCGGACCTTAACTCTGAATAAGAGTCTATCTTAGATATTTCCCACACCCTGTACATACAGATTGTCCACCTTACAAATCATCTTACCAACCTTTTCCAGAGCACAGCTCTGCTCTGTGTGAGCAAAGCACAGCTATAACCCACCCCCTGTACCTTATCCCACTCTCCTCTCCTCAGTAAGTATGATGCTTCTGAGTCAAGATGGCGGCGCACATATCCTAAATTCCGGAGCTGAGTTGCAGCCCAGTGGGGGAAATAATAATAATTGATTGACTAAAAACTTACTATATATTAGTTTAAGATGCTGCGGAATCTTTTTAAAAGAGTTTGGGCTTTTCATTAAATCACGCAGAAGGTCCGGTTTGAAAAGGGCCCCAAAAAAACAACGCACAACCAAACCAAAAAAAAAAATGCTAAACGAATGTTGTTTTTCATTCACAGATCAAAGATTACCGCACCCTCAAGACCCTGAGGCCTAATTTTTGTTTTAATTTGACAAATGTTACAATTTTTAATTTTCAAATTTATGCAAAAAAAAACCGGAAACAAAAAAAAAAAAAAACGTTTTAATAAAAAAAATGTAATTATATTTTGAGAGTTGTCTTTCCTGCAAAAGTACACACACAACATCAGCACACATTTACATGACACAAAAGGTTTAGATATGGGACAATAAATCAGAAAAACTCACAAACAATTAAGGTAAGCATTAATGGCAAGGAAGAAGGAACAACCAAGGAGATTAAGGTATGCATTAAAGCCAAGGAAGAAGGAACAAACAAGGAGATTAAGGTATGCATTAAAGCCAAGGAAGAAGGAACAAACAAGGAGATTAAGGTAGGCATTAAAGCCAAGGAAGAAGGAACAAACAAGGAGATTAAGGTATGCATTAAAGCCAAGGAAGAAGGAACCACAAAAAATTTATTTAAATATATATATATGTGTGAAATTGGCAGTTGTTGCCATATGTATATTCCAATGGAGGTTGAGGGATGTGCGCTTGCGTGTAGCCAGATTGACAACTGAAGAGCCATGGAGATGTAAGTATACTTGAAAAAAACACCTAAATGGAAGGTCAAATACGACGGAAGGCAAGCAACGTACCGTTCAAAAAGCAAGGAAAAAGCTGGGAAAAACGGGCCGCCCGTGTGAACGGGAACGGAAGCCCCGAACAAATTGAAGCCACCCGAGAGAGCAAAAAACACTTCCCGAGGGAAGACAAATTGACGGATCAGTTAGGGAGCCATTCCGACGGAGGCTCTGCATCACATTTGAGCCACGATTCAAACGGGAGCCCCGGACAATCGGAAGGTTTTAAGGTCAGTTCAGGGGAGGCTCTGCATCAGGCCCTTTATCCATCCAGTTCAGCCTGTTTAACTCCTTCCAGTGGTCTAGTAGCCATAGCTGGAAATGTTATTACATGCCAGGAAGTCATCAAGGCCACTTTTGAACGTTTTTACTGTATCCTTCATTACTACCTCCTCTGGCAGCGAGTTCCATAGTGTCACTGCTCTTACAGAGAAGAATCCCCTCCTATGTTGGTGGAAAAAGCACCTTTCCTCTAACCTTAGTGGCTGCCCCCGGGTTATAGTTACACTATAGTGTATAAATAGATTGTGGGACAGATCTTTGTATTGACCCTGAATATATTTATACATAGTTATTAGATCACCCCTCAAGCGTTTTTTTTCTAAACTAAATAAACCTAACTTTGACAATCTTTCCGGGTACTCTAGCCTCCGCACTCCTTTTATTAACTTTGTTGCCCTTCTTTGAACGTGCTCCAGTTTTGATATGTCCTTTTTAAGCACAGGTGCCCAGAACTGTGCACAGTACTCCAATCTGAGTGTGTACCATTGATAACCACCCTCTGCTTCCGATCATTAAGCCAATTTCCCACCCATCTGCACACATTTTCCCCCAGTCCAAGCATTCTCATCTTTTGTACCAGCCTTTTATGTGGCACAGCATCAAATGCTTTAGAAAAGTCAAGATATATGATATCCAATGACTCTCCTTATCCAATCTTGAACTTACCTCCTCATAAAAGCTGATTAGGTTTGTCTGGCAGGAGCGATTCCTCATAAATCCATGCTGATATGGAGTAATAAGGTCATTTTCCCCAAGGTGCTCCAGGATAGTATCCCTTAAGAAACCTTCAAACAGCTTGCCCACCACAGATGTTAAGCTTACCGGTCTGTAGTTCCCAGGTTCCCCCCTAGAACCCTTTTTGAATATTGGCACCACATTTGCCAAGCGCCAATTCCTTGGAACAGACCCTGTAGTTATTGAGTTCACACATATTAGAAATAACGGCTTGTCTATTACTGTACATAACTCCCTTAAAACACGAGGATGTATGTCATCTGGTCCCGGTGATTTATCAATTTTTATCTGCTTGAGACGGTGCTGGACTTCTTCCTTGGTTAGACCAGTGACATTTAATGGAGGGTTTCGGTTATGCCCCTGCATTTCACTTGGCATGTCACATTCTTTTGTGAATATAGAAGCAAAGAAGTTGTTTAGTAAATTTGTTTTCTCCTCATTTCCCTCTATAGGGGTCCCCTCCTTGCTTTTCAGGGGGCCCACAACCCTCAGGTTTGTACCTTTTACGGTTTATGTAGCTAAAGAATAATTTGGGGTTAGTTTTACTCTCTTTCGCGACCAGTCTTTTTGTCTCCAGCTTAGCTGCCCTTATCTGTTGTTTACATTGTTTATTTTCTTTTTTTTTAGTTTTTTAACGCTTCCGCTGTCCCTTCCTGCTTTAAACGTTTAAATGCCTTGTTTATTGCCCCCTTAACCTTTTTGTTTAGCCACATCGGTTTACACGTGTGTCTAACAGTTTTATTCCTGTAAGGTATATATCTGTCACAATGAAAATTAAGGATTCCTTTGAAAGTATCCCATTTAGTGCCCATGCTTTTGTTTTTAAGGACATTTTCCCAGTCAATGCAGTTTAGAGCATCTCTAAGTTGGTCAAACTTTGCCTTTTTGAAGTTCTGCGTTTTTGTGGCTCCTTGATAAGGCACCCTAGTGACTGCTAAGTGAAAATTAATGATATTATGATCACTGCTTCCAAGGTGTCCCCCAACCTGTACCTTTACTACTTTGTCTGGTACATTGGTTAGTATTAGGTCCAATATGGCTTTCCCCCTTGTTGGAGCTTGTACATGTTGGGGAAGGTAGCCATCTTTTGTTCTAGATAAAAAACTATTACTTTTATGAGAACCACATGTTTCAGCGTCCCAGTCTATATCTGGGTAGTTAAAGTCCCCCATAATCACTACCTCATTTAGTTTAGTGGCTATATCTATTTGCCTTAGCATCATATTTTCTATGGATTCGGATATATCTGGAGGTTTATAGCAAACCCCCATCAGTATTTTATTTTTGTTTCTCCCTCCATGTATTTCTACCCATACAGACTCCACATGATCATTCCCCTCACATATATCCTCCCGCAGATCGGGTTGTAGAGAGGATTTTACAATTAAGCAGACTCCACCCCCTTTGCGTTTGTTACAGTCCCTCCTAAACACACAGTAGCTCTGTAGATTTACTGCCCAGTCATAGCTTTCATCCAGCCAGGTCTGTTACCCCCACTTTGTCATATTTTTCTTCTGTTATTATCAGTTCTAGTTCATCCATTTTATTAGTTAAGCTTCTAGCATTTGTAAGCATGCATTTTAAAGTGGACCATCACCCTCGGGTGATCTATAAGATTACCGGGCCGATCACCTCCCTCCCCGCGGGACATCCGAGATCGGGATGTCCCGCGGGGTGAAACCCCCCCAAAACCCCCAAACCCCCTTACCTTAGCTTCGGCGGCGGCCGGCCACCGCCACCGCCTCCCTCGCGCCCCTCTAGGCGCGCGCGCGCGCGCGCGCCGGTCGTCTGTGAATGGCCGGCACGGGCGCGCGCGCGTCAAGAGGGACGTGCGGGAGGCGGCGGCAGAGGAGCCGCTTGTCCGCGGCTGTCAAATCCCTTGTCCGGCGGCACTGGGAGCGGGGAGTTTTTAGGGTGATCGGGGGGGTTTCACACAGCGGGGCACCCCGATCGGGGGTGCCCCACCGAAGTGGACCAAGACCCAGGATAGTCAAAATCCTGGGTGTTGGTCCACTTTAAATGGTTATGATAATTTTGATAATTTTGTATATTGCCCTTATTCCTCCTAGATGTGCTAACCCCTACCCCCTCTCCACCCCCAGTTTTATGTCTACTCCCACTGTCGCTTTCTTTCCTACCTTCCCCTTTGTAACTGCTTTTATCCCCCCCCCCCCCAGTGCTTAGTTTAAACACTCCTCCAACCTTTTAGCCATCCTCTCCCCCAGAACAGATGCACCCTCCCCATTGAGGTGCAACCCATCCCTGCCAAAGAACCTGTAGCCCACTGTGAAGTCGGCCCAGTTGTCTAAGAACCCAAACCCCTCCTTTTTACTCCAATTTTTGAGCCACCTGTTTAGCCCTCTAACCTCCCGCTGCCTCTCTGGTGTGGCTCTTGGTACTGGTAGTATTTCTGAGAATACTACAGTTGAGGTCCTTGCCTTAAGCTTACAGCCTAAGTCCCTGAAATCATTTTTAAATATCTTCCACCTACTTCTTCCTATGTCATTTGTGCCAATATGCAACATGACTGCTGGGTTCACGCCAGCCCCTCCCAATAATCTGTCAGCCCGCTCCGCTACATGCCATACTCTTGCCTCAGGAAATCAGCAATCCCGGTCTTTGTGACAGATTGCCCTGTCTGTTCCCCTAATAATAGAGTCACCCACTACCAGCACCTGTCTTGCCTGCCCTGTTTTCCCATTTCCTCTTACTGGAGCAGACAGATGTGTCTTGCTGCAGCTGTGCCATCCCTGAGCTACCATCCTCCTCATCTGCCAACTGGGCAAACTTGTTGGGAGGTGCCTGTTCAGGGCTAGCCTCCCTGTAACTTTTACCCCTACCTCGCCTTCTAACTTTTATCCAGCTAGCTGCCTCATTTTCCTGCTTTTCCTCTCCCCCCATCCTAACACTCTCCCCTGACCCATTGAGTTCCAGCTCAGTGAGAGCCAGACTCTTTTGCATGACAACAATGTCTCTCAATGTTGCCAATTGCTTCTTTAGATCATGAATGACGGCTTCCAAATCAGCAATTCGCACACATCTGGGGCATCAGTATCCACCATCGACCGATTGATCAAAAAGTGCATACATAGCACAAGATGTGCACTGGACAGCATTGTTAGGCATGGAACCCATTGTATCAATGTGTTGGAACACTGAGTGAAGAATTTACAACACTTAAAATAACACTCTGGATTCAAAGGTAGATACTTACAGCTTCAGCACTTCTGCTTGTAACTTCTGCTTTTAATTCCTGCTTTAACTCACCACTTACCAAGCAGCCACTTACAGGGCTCCAAGAGCTGTACAATTCCTTATAACACACCTGCTTCAATTAGGCCTCAGCAGGAATCCAGGAGAGAGAGAGAGTGAAAAAAAAACATTTTTTTCTTTTGTTTAAATTTGTGCTAGCATTAACACACTGGTTCACAAAAATAAACCAACTACAGTTTATATAGTAATATTTTACTTACCAAATGAGCCCAGTTTCCCAAAGCTTACCACAGGAGTTCCCGGGCCGATCAATTCCCTCCCCCCGGGGCATTCAAAATTGGGATGCTCTGCTGTGTGGAACCCCCCCAGGTCACCCTGTACTCTTACCTTTCTTCCCGGTCCAACAGCGCATGCGCAAGCCGCGGTCGCATCCCCGCTATCCCTCTAGCAGGGCGCTTGCCCGCGTCAGGTGCTAGTTAATGGCTGGCGTGGGCACGCTCCCTGTTAAAGAAGCCGCTAGCCTTAGACAAAGTCTTAGATGACGTGACATCAGCGTCTCTAAGAGTGCTGATTTGATGAGCAGCCATGCATGTGCCATAGGATTAGGAAGGTGAATTTACTTCAGCGATCTGAGGGGTTTTACGGTCGGGGTCCCCCGGGGCAAGGACCAAAACCCAGGATAGTCAAAATCCTGGCTTTTGGTTCACTTTAAAGTAGCGCTATACTCAACTCCTCATTCATGGTGTATGGTACCAAACAGGAGAAATCCAGTTTGGTCCCCGACAGTCACTTGATTGCCAGCCACTCGTGAATGAGTAAATGGTTAAAATGATCCTATAACCAGAAAAAAAGTTTATGTCATCATCTTCTATCCCCAGTCCAGTGCCCCAAAACAGCCAGTGTTTCTTTTATTACCTTTGCCCGGTATTCATAAAAACACTAACAGGAAGCAGTCTGTTGTTCGAATAGTAAGCCATTTGCTCCCTGGTGCTTTTCAGTGATGATACATTCAGTTACACTCAGTTTAAGTGGACCAACACCCGTTGTCCCACTATCAGGCGTGGGTGTTGGTACCAGTGTGGGGGGGGCATCCAGAATTCTGGAGCCCCCTCTTGCATCACCCCCCCAGCATGACTGATAGAT
Organism: Gastrophryne carolinensis; assembly: GCA_027917425.1. Classification (NCBI taxonomy): domain Eukaryota; kingdom Metazoa; phylum Chordata; class Amphibia; order Anura; family Microhylidae; genus Gastrophryne; species Gastrophryne carolinensis. The sequence continues at coordinate 399,782,536 of CM051239.1, read as the reverse complement.
GTGAAAATAGGTGTTATAGGTGTAATTATAGGTATCTTATACTTTATATGATTATGATGTCCCCCAAATTAACACTCAAATAGGATGTGAGCTTGAGATCCTGCCATTTGTCTCCCCATGAATACAATAGACTATATTCACACATAGCTGCCAACAAGGTACCTCTATAGCGGAGGTGTCCCCAAGCTGCTTGAAAAGGAATCCTTAAATTCCTAATTAGGTTGGAGGCAGACTCAGACATTCTAATACACATTGGACACGGGCATTGGATGTTATTTGTGAAGATCGATGTAACTCCTGAAATATGACAGCTATGACTAAATTAGTGAGAGAGTTTTATTCAGGATTATAAGACCTTCCATTTGATATCAAACATACATATATTGGTCAGAGACTGATAATCCAGAAAGTATCAGGCTCTGTAGGATATGAATTTGGTGTTTGGGTTCATTTTACTAAGAAATTAATGGGGATCATGCATTTCTTGGTTACAATGGCAGGTTGTAGGCAGTACAATGCAGACACACCCAGGAGGCTGGGAATGCCGGCCACACCCCCAAGGGGGTTTTCAGTGAATGGACGCGCCCCCCTACCTGAAGCATAATGGCTAAGTATCTACCTGTGATCTCTCTCCATTATAACATTATTGTACAATAACTAACATAACTTATTAAAGGCATGGAGGAGATACCAGACAGTCATAATAGATTGCATTGCCATCCTCCCACTCTCTGCTCTTAAAGTGGACCAAAACCCACCCTGGAGTCTATGAGACTCCTGGGCAGGCATACTCGCTGCCCCCAGGCATACAGATTCAGGATGCCCCGCTGTCACACCCCTAAGGTCGCCTGAAAACTCACCTCCTTTCCCGGTCCAACAGCGCATATGTGAGCAGGAAGGGTGAGTGAGATTGGGCGACCTGGGGGGTTTCACACAGCGGAGCATCCCTGATTGGACCAAAGACCAAAACCCAAAGTAGTCAAAATCCTGGGTTTTGGTCCACTTTAAGTTCCCCCCGCTCCTTATGCCTGGCCTCATTGTAACACCGCCCAGCCATAACACCACAGAACAAAACACCAATAGAACAAACATAATACAGGAAGGAAAAGTTCAGCAGATGGGTTTATCCAGAGGCACGTTACTCTATGCTGACACCGGCTACTGTATTTACAACTATTTATGAGAACTGCCCCTACAGTTTAAAATAAACTTGATGTATCTTAATCCCATTAAAATATGTTTTAAACACATCTCCATGTAGCCGACGCCTGCCAGGTTCATAATTTAAAATGTCACTTTTTTACCATCTTCTTCTATAAGAAATAGTAAGCGCTGCAGTCATAAATCTTCTCATACATGTGATGCTGTTTGAGGAAGTGATACATTGCTCGCAGGCGCGCTGCTGCTGGAAAACGGCCAGAAATAGCTAAATAGGAAAATAAATTCCACATTACTTCGCAACCTGTGCGCAAGGTTATTTTTGTAACAATATAGTTTTGACAGCATCATCTGTGCCTGTGTGTTATGTCGCAACTAGATATGGAGAGCTGTCAATATAATGAGGGGTTCATTTAATATAGCACAATAAATGAATAATATATTATACTATATTTATTGTATAGCAATATATATATATATATATATATATATATATATATAGAGAGAGAGAGAGAGAGAGAGAGAGAGAGAGAGAGAGACGGAGTATATACAATATATTGTAGGATCTGAGCTGCTAACAGCAAAGACAACTCTGGAAGCAATGAAATCAAATGAAGTTTATTGTGTAACAAATGGTCACTTTGCCAAATGAGCACGGTTATGGTTAAACATAAACAGAACTCACCAAACTAACTAGGTCCAGAGTTTGGAGATACAGCAAAATGTTTCTCCTTCATAGACGGTAGGTTTGAGACTGTGGCTTAAGGACTGGATTGAGTCTGAAACGCGTTAGCGACCCCTTCAACCATTTACTTTTCACCAAGACTGCTGTCATTTATTGATTTTAGAGGTTTGCTGACTGACTTTGGAGATGTTTTTAATCTAATCAATAAACAGATGTTTTAACACATGAAGTGCGGACTGTCCATTTTCCTCAAAATTAAATTGGGCTTTGAGACTACCCAAGGTCGAGTACCCAATTTTATAATGGTGAAGCAATAATGCTATTCTCTTGTTGACACTGATGGTGCCCAACACACGGCTTTTCTATCCCAGTGACTAATAATTATCCTCAGCCACCTGTGCGGGCTGAGAAATATGTCCCGGGGGGGGGGGGGGGGGGGGTACGGCAGGTCCCACCTACCTGCTGTTCCATAGAAATCCAGGCCCAGAAAAACATTAAATAAAAAGGCTTTAGTGCTATAAAACACTGAAACGCTAGCATCCTGGGTGAGATCAGAATTCGCTCTGAATTTCAGGGAATTTCCTTGGGATGTGTGCCAAATTTTCCCTAAAACTTACTGTCACTAACCTGCACGGTGGCTCCTCCGTTGTTCAAGTCCATTGATGGGTGGTCAGCAGAGGGCACTGATACCGCGGCTGGTTTCCCCCTGCCCCCCTCCTGCTGTGTGTATTTCACAGCAGGAGGGGTGGAGGAGAAGCTAGCTGCATTGTCAGCTGAGCAAGATGGCTTCCAGCACTGCTGACACAGTGCCCACCACCAGCCACTGAACCGAATAGACATGGGAGTTGGCATGGAGGTAAGTTACTGATACTCACCTCCTCCCTCAATATTCTCAGTATGGGGAGTGTCCGATGCTGGATGGAGTTCTCCATCCGGCCATGGGCTCCGACAACAGGCAAAGCAGGAGGGGAGCAGGGGGGAAGCCAACAGCACTGTCAGTGCCTGCTGCAAACAACGGGTCGTGAGAACATCACCTGGCACTCAAACAAGAACAGAGGTGAGCTTGCAAATCAAATTTTTTAAAAATTAACTTATCTCTAATATAGATGTTTTTTATAATTTGTGAGGGAATCATTTTTAATTCTTTTTCTAATATGTTTTATGTAATGTTGCATTATGTTGTAAAATGTAAAGACAACATGCTGAAATGAATGGACTAAAAACTCTTTTTTCGGCCTTACATACTATGTTACTGTGTAACAAGAATGCAATGCTTTGTAAATCATATATAACCATATTTTATTCACAATATGAGGTAAAACACACATCAGAAGTTGAAAGTTAGATATTTTTCCATTTCATTTGAAAGAAAAGGATTTAAAACATTTTTGGGACTAAGGTTAACAAAAGGCTGGAAAAGTAAATGTAACTAACAAGGTCAATTGTAAAAAGTCACATGATTGTGCATAAAACGAGCATGGTAAAGAGGCATACGGCCTGATTTGAAGCCCTCCTCTTTTCCTGACAGCATGGCAGCCTGGTTTTTGGTTTTTTTCAACATTGTGCATATGACAAATGTCATGGGCGCCATCGCCTGCAGGTACATGGCCCAGCCGCTCAGTAGTGTATGTTTCAGTGTGTTTAGGGCCACTATTGTATTTATGCCTTCTAGCCCCCGCTCTTGTCTTTGTTTGGCTTTATTTCAGAAACTGCAAGATGGGCCACTCTCTTAATGTTAAGTGCTGGCCATGCACCTCCAGCTATATGTGCCTGCGTCATTGATTCAGATACTGCTAGTGCAGTCCCATGCGGCCAGCAGAGGGTATACTGTGGGTGGTGGCATTACAACATAAAAGATGCCGGCAATCCACAGGAGTTTCACAATGCTGAATTGGGATGCCACCAGGGAGGAATTTCACTGTGTCTTTTAAAATTTAGAGCTGGGTCAAAGGATGATTGTCCCGCATTAATACCAGGCTATACCATGTATTACATAAGTGTTCTGTTCCTGTTACAATCAGAACATCAGCTACACCCTGGCTGTTACAATGTACTACACAGCAGGGAGCTGGCTGACTTTTATTACTGTAAGATAATGACTTATCCTGCTTGATACATTGCAAATCAGGAGAAAGACGGTTGCATGGAAAAAACAAACTCCCTGCCCCTGCTTAAGTGCATTCAGTGCTGCTGCCTCTGTGAATTAAACTTATATCATGGAAAGGAGAAATCATAAAGCAGAATGCAGAAATGTTGCCGTCTTCTCTTGGTCTAAGCTCATTTAAAATGGACTGAGGTAAAGTCTAAAACTGTTCTGTGGTCAGATAAATCAAAATTTCAAATTCTTTATGGAAACCACAGACACCATAAGGTCAATTAAGCATTGGGTGAGAATGAATATGAACTTACTTTCTAAAACAGGAAATTTCACATGCAAGCCTCTTTGTACTGTTGAGAGATTTAGCAATAAAGAATGTTTAACTTTGTGTATTTTAGCCGCTTATAATCTTGCATAAACACATAAAATGCACAAATTAAAATCTGTGCGCATGTTCGCCAGCCAATCAGCTTTCTTTCTGCACTAGCAAGCATTGGCCAGATGGGACACATGACCTCACTGTATAAAAGGCGGGTTCCGGATCACGCCGAACACGCTGGCGCTCGCTCTGCAGTAGATAGGTAAAGGTGCTGGGTGCTGCTGGAGGACAGATAGGGCTTTATTGCTTTACAAAAACTTGCTGGCTTGCTGTTAATCTTCTTGGCCAAGGCAGCTATAACATATTTAAACCCTTATGCTGTAATTCAACTACTTTAGATGAAGGGGATTACAGTCTTGTGTTCCATTAGCAAAATGGTTAATGAAAGCATACTCTCCTGGGGGGGTCATTACTGATGCTTGACTTGATCTGAGCTGTTGATAACCTCACCTGGCACACTGGACTAATTCTGGGACTTTTAGTCAGTAGTTTTTACTCAAGGACAGGAAAACCATTCCCACTGTAGCAACACAGAGCCCCAGGTATATGAGTATTTTGGAAAAAGCGTGTAGAAAAGTAAATCACTGGTATATGGGTACAATCCTAACACAAATTATTATTTTACATTCCAACGGAGGAGAACAATAAGGCAGGACACAAAAAAACCTGCCAAAAAGGGAATTTGCCTTTAAACACCCCATGCAGGAGGCCCAGGCTGTAGATGCGGCGTCCATACACCCTACTGTCCACAAAGTTGTTTAAGTAGACGTTCTAAGACTTGGCAGCTGCGGGCTGTGGAGGAAGAGAATGATTAAATGTGCCTTCCTTCTCCTGTGCCACTATGTCATGACCTGAGGTGTTTTTTTGTAGCAGGCAAAGAATGGGGATGGTAGCTCTATGATGGCCTCATCAGCGATGACTATATTGGTGGTGTACTGGAAGCTCTGCACCACAGCAACAATGTCCCTCAAGGAGGCCCCCTTATTGGGATTCTGGGGATGCAGTGAATTACAGACTATCTAGGTGGTGGTCCTAAGGCTGAAGCATAGTCCTCCAGAGACAACAGGTGGTCTATATTGTAAGACCTGTAATGGTATGCTCACGTAATGTTCATCTTTGTGCTCATTTTGAAGTGGATAGTTGTAAAGCGATTTATACTGCGTGCCATACATCGTATGGTTATGCATGTGACCAGAGGAGTAGCTAGGCTTTCTGTCACCCAGGGCAAAAATTCAAAATGGCACCCCCCACCTGTTCTCAGGCCCCCCTTTGGTGCCTCCCTGACCTGTAGCAACCGGGGGCAAAAGCCCCCCCCCCCCGCTCCCCCCTAGCTACGTCCCTGAATGTGACAAATAAACCTTAACTTGACTGTGCAACATATTATCTGCTCTTAAAGTGCACCTATACTCAGAAAGGAAGTTTGTGTGGTCACCTTTCATCCCTAGCCTTGTGCCCCAAAACAGCATGTGTTTCTTTTTTACCTCAGCCTTTGCCCAATATTCATTAAAACACCAGGAAAAAACAACAGGAAGTAGTATTATGGTGAATGGCTGCATATGCCAATTAATTCAGGTACAACCAAACTGTCACATAATGGCAATGTGTACTCTGGGGGTGGGGCTGCTCAGCCAGGGAGCAATATTGCCGACTGCATCCAGTTCCTATTGTTATGAATATTGGGCAAAGGCTGAGGTAAATAAAACACACAGGCCGTTTTGGGGCACTGGGCTGGTAATAGAAGTTGATGACATAAACTTCCGGTGAGTATAGGTGCATTTTAAAACATTATACCTGCACTATGTAATGACCTAGGCAGCACCATGTCTTACCTTTCTTCAGCTGCCAATGCAAGTATATAAGTATATGCTGTTTAATATACTTGCATTGGTGCACTTAGTAAAAAAAGACCAACAACAATGCAATACATACAAAACACTTTATTTTGCCAAGTAGATACAAAGATCATGCTAAGAATTGGTTATGGGGGGGTCGGAAGGAGATACAATGACAGGGGCTGGAGGCTCTAGGATACAACGAGGTGGGGCTCCAAGTTTGAGGGCAGTTGGTAGAATCATGGTTGTTCAGTTTGTGGGTAGCTGGGATAGTAAATCATTTATATTCAGGAAGTTGTGTCTCCTGTGCCCCCCCTAAGATAAGGTCTATAGTAAAACTACCCAAAAAGTGGACCTTCCCTTCAAGAATTCAATTTCCTGCACTTTACATGGAGCAGTGCATACTTTTTCCAATGAGGGAAGGGGGGCTTTCCCTATTTCAAATGCCTTTCCAGTCTTATAAGATCACCTGTGTGTTTTTAAGTGGACCAAAACCCATGAAGATCAGCCCAGGAATCTATAAAATTCCCAAGCCAATTCATTCCCTCCCCATGGGGCATCCAGAATTGGGATGCCCCGCTGTGTGAACCCCCCCCCAGGTTGCCCATTAGCTCACCTTCTTTCCCGGTCCAGTGGCACATGCCATTCATAAATGCCAGGCATTTACAAATGCCAGACGCAGGCACACGCCCTGAGGGATAGCAGGGATGCGGCCGTCAGTGTGCTAGGATCTGTTCGTATTAGACAAGCTCCTGGATGAAGGGGCTGGAGCGGATTCGAGCTCGCTGATTGGACGTGCGGCCATGCATGCTTCATAGGACCGTGATGAGGTGAGTTTGCTTGGGCAACCTGGGGGGGGGGGGGTTGATACAGTGGTTCACCCCCGATCGGCGTGCCACAGGGGCAAGGACCAAAACCCAGGATAGTTCAAATCATTGAGGTGTCACGTGTAATATGGCTGTACCCAAACTCATTGATTCTATGTGCTTCCCATTTTCTCTCCACTAGAGCAAAACCCACAAAAAAAGCTTAGCTCCATGCAGGATCCAGCACCAGGGATCTCCTCTTCCTCCAGAAGGGACTTTGATTGCTGGTCCTGGGTTTTCAGTGGTGTCATCTCCCTCCCTGCAACAGGCAGGGGGCCTTTTAAACTGGTGAGTGACCTGATGTCAGCACACTTGTCCATATAAAAGGCTCCTCCCCTGCAGCAGGAGTGAGCTGTCAGCAACCCGAGTGAGCGGGGGAAGACAGGTGTGGGGCAGGGTACAGCGATCCTCTGTCCCGCTACGGCTTCTGACACTCACTTTTGGCTTTAAATGCAGCGATTGGACAGCAGTGATCAGCGATAAAAGAAAAAAGAAAAAGGACTTTTACTAGTGTGTGTTTTTTTTACACTTTTTCTCATTAAGACCAGTTTAAAGGACATGAGGGGCAGGCAAGTCACCTGCCAGCAAGTGAGTTACTTGCTCAAACCCCCTGTTCCATTACCTTCATCCCCAAAGTCCAAGCAGATGCAGTAGAGCCCGGCACCTGTGTAATTTTTTTAATTTTAAGGGTTTAACCCTTGATAGTAAGCATAGTAGTTGTATTTTATTTGAAAAGCTCAAAAAATCTCTTTTCAGTTTGCGGTGTCTTCTTCAAAATGTATAAAATAGCATATTTCAACCAAAAATATTGAGAAAGCACTGCAAATTACATAAAAGACACTTCGTGTTAAAGCCCAAACTCTGTAGAAAAACAATATATAATTTTCCTGGCAATTCCTGCAAGAATCACAGTTAAACCTGAATGGTGCAAAATGCTACAAAATGGCATGGCAACAGAGGATGACAAAATCTCCAGGTAGACAGGCACTGAAAGGGTTAAGGTGCATAAATCCAAAGAACACAGAATACAAAGAACACAACAGGGTCCAGGGAGCGCAGCCTCTAGACTTTGACCAACAGTAGCTCATGATAACAGTAACAATGCTCACGCACATTGGGCTGGGCTTAAAACGAGTGGGCCTTTATTAGCTGACCAGCCTTCAGTCCAGGTGCTGGATAACTGCACCAGGGAACGCATACCGAGCCAGGACACCAGCTGGTGGCCAGGTATAATAAAGCAGGAGCCACAAACCAGTGAACCAAGGGAGCTGAAGGGTTTTGGGTTGTGGTGGATCCTCGGACTTAGCACCATCAAACGATAATGCAAATCACTGCATCAGCAAAGGATTTCTTCCAGAAATCATTGTCTATAAACACAGTTCAATACACAATCCACAAATACAAGTTAAAGCCATAGAATGCAAAGAAGAAACCATTTTCTCTGGGGACAGTGCTAATTTACTATGGAAATTGTCATCTGTCATCAGATCTTGTTTTCTTTACATTTTACATGGCATCCCAGAATTGGGGTTGTATATCAGTAAGGTAAAGACATTTTCAGTGAGTTTCAAAAGTTCGAAGCACTTTAGTTATTAACTCCTAAATGTTTCACTTTTCCAATTTGTTTACCAGGTTGTGCATCTAGCTTTGATTGTGACTTGCTATAAAACTTCCTGACATATAGAACACAATGGGTAAAATCACCATGAGATTGACGAGAACTGGGGCACCGCAGAGCTGTTTATTGTCACCTCTTTTGTTTTCACTGTACACAAACAACTTTGCAAACTTCAGGAAAAGTTTGCTGACGACTCCACCATTATTGCCCTTATCAGTGATGAGGATGAGGGTGCAAAACTAACAACTTGATCCTCAGCACATCAAAGATAGTGGAGAAGTTAATAGATTTCAGGAAAGCCCCATTGGAGCCACTTTCTATTTACATTGAGGGTGTCAAGGTGGCGAGGGTAACAAAAACAACATTTCTTGGCTCAACCATCACCCAAGACTTGAAATGGGGGAGACAAATTGATCTTACAGCCAGGAAGACCAAGCAAATACTCTTCTTTCTCCGCCAGCTGAGGAAATATGGGCTACTAAGCAGTGTGTTAAAAACCTTCTATACTGCAATCATAGAATGTGATGTGTGCTTCCTGCTTGGTATGGTACAAAGGTGCTACCAGGAAAGATCGAATTCAGCTACAAAAAGTAGTAAGGATGGCAGAAAAGGTCACTGGAGTCTCCCTGCCTGCTCTAGAACGTTTTCAGGAGCAGTATCAGATCAAGAGCCGGGATCCCTCTCACTCCAGCCACTCTTTTTTTCTGATTGTCAAATATCTTTAGCAGTCTTCCAGTTGCCATTAGCATACATGTGCACAAGTTTAGTTTTTTTGCCCCAGGCTCCATCTCTATAGGCAGGGGAGTAGCTAGGGAGGAGCAGGGGGGGGGGGCATATTCCCTGGGTGCTGCAGCTCAGGAGGGCGTAAAAGTGGGGCCTGAGCACAAGTGGGGGGCGCCATCTTGAATCCTTGCCCCGGGTGCCGGGAAGCCTAGCTACTCCTCTGCTATAAGCTCTATATAATCTCTGTAATCTCTACAGTAGACAATAACCCATGTGTAAGTTACCCCCCCAGCCAAAAATAAAAGGACTATCAAATTAATCTCAACACCTACTATATGAAACATGTTTTCATTCTTTAATTTAAAAGCTATTTTTTGCAGTTTTACTCCCATGGAAAGACTGATTAAAGCTGTCGGGTTCCTATCCACCAGAGGATTAAACACCGATAGAAGTCGGGCTACTGTTTCATGCATGAATAGTTTAGTATTTTCAGACAATTATAAAGCGCTAGGCTTTGGAGATGACTTTTGAGGTCGATATTCCTGTTGGACTTGAGATATTTTTACAGTAAAAATATGATCAAAACACCCACTCTTTCATTTTTATCTGAAACCGCCTGATTAACGTCATGGATCACAAGGGAAACACATGCATTGTTTGTACATTTGTCTCTGTGCCTTTATCTTGCCCGTGATAGAGACATTTAAAGGTAGAGATGAATACCAATATAAAGAGGTTATTAAACATCAAAGCTTTCTATTAAAATTCAGTTGGCAGTCAAATTTCATTTGTACATTGATAGAAGATACAAAAGTGCCACAAAGCTCAAAGTACCAACACTAAATAGATCAAAAAAATGATATATCATCCCACTTGATTCTAAATATTGATACACAGTTACTCCGATGTTTGGAACAGAAGACAAAGCTACTGTATTCCGAGTCAAGTCACTGTATAAATATTACAAAGGCTAAATGTGAGATCACATAGCATGGTGAAAGAATTGGTAGTTTCTCCAGCTTACTTTTTATTCACTATTGTTGTATATATTTTACTGTATAAATATTGTTTTCATTCCCTGTAGTTGGCACGGATAGCTTCCACTTCCAGCTTTTGATATCTAAACACCAGGTGTGGACTGGCAAAAGGGATCACAAGGAGAAGTCGTGGAGTTCTTTTGCGCAGGGCATCTAACGCCCTAACTGTTTCCCGGGTGTCATATTTAGGGGTAGGCCACTGTTCTGGGTGTGTGAACATACAATGCAGAATAATTCCTATGTGTGCACAAGCATACAATGGCCTCTGACCAAAGACATTACGTGAAGATAACGTGAAGACCATTCTCGGGGACCAGACTTTTTTGGGTTTACAATCCTTTTCACAACAACATGATGTTGTGGCTCTATTTCAGAGATGGTTACTCTTTAGTTTTGTAAGTAACTGTGTGGCCTCACAAAGTTGTTATTACTTTTTTTTCCCTTAAAATATCTAAAAGAACAAAGAACAGCGAAAGCTTTACATCATCTCATGATTAATAAACAAAACACATAAGAGTACGTTAGAAGAGAGAAGTGAGTAGATTCGGAGTCGTGGGGGGTTTCAGACACCAGGGTGCCCCCAGGGGGAAGGACCAAAACCCGAGATATTGAACATCCCAGGTTTTGGTCCACTTTAATTCATTTTTGCGACTGAAAAAGATGAGTCAGCAGAAGGGTGCAAGTTCTATAGGTTTTATTAAGAAATGAAAGGTGCTGGTGATGCATCTCCTGACAGCCAGCATAGGGGCAAGTAAAACACGAGATCATTTTACTCTTTTCCTGTAGAGATTTTAGCCTTTTTTCCTGCAGCCAAGAACCTGAAGTGCACCTTTAGAGGCTAATTTAAGACTAGCGCCACATATTGCCGTGTGAGCATCAATGTAGCGGCACTTAGAGCGTCCGCAAGTGGTCGCTGCAAGCAGGTGTCTGGCGCTGTGACCTAGCTTAGCGGACGGTATTATCCTGTCGAGCATTGATAAATGTGATGTCTGTAGGAGGCACTGTAGAAGCGCTCTCCCTGATTCACTGCAGAGCCAATTGAGAATGCTATGTATCGTCCTGAGGTCAAACCACCCAAGACTACGCTACATCTAACAACAGGACAACACTGCAGAAACGATAGGTAGCGCCAGTTAAGTGTTTCCAGCACTCGGCGCTGAAGCCTATATTCAAGAAAAAACTACATACAACCAGCACCGGCACTCTAAAACTGGGTGCTCTAGCATCGAGCGCCAGACACTATATGAAAAACGTCTGTTTCTAAACACAAAAACACCAACACCAGAGCGAAAACATATGGAATGACATTGTTTTAACACTATGACAATGACACTGCAGTGGGAGATCTGCACATACAATTCTGCATAAAAAAAAAAACTTAATAAAAGTGTTTGGTTGCTGGGCAGCAGAGGCCACACAATCATTTGAACCAAAAATGTACAATATTACTTTAGGAAAACTCTATTTATGCACAACCAGATAAAACAGAATTGAAATATATGGGAGAGCGCTACTGAGCGGCAGGTGCGATTACGCTGCTGAATGCACAGCACCAGCATTTTACACTGAGCCACCACTAGTAATACATGTGATGCTACATGACGCTGTTAAAGGCGTTCACCAGATTGACTTTCAAATATATGGTTTTCACATACTGCACCCAGCGTTCACCCAACGCTACATAGTGCTACGTTGCACTACCTGCCGTTAGCGATTCTTAAATAACCCGCTTGTTGCATGCCACTTTAGGTCTGCTTTAACACAGAACAGCAAACAAGCATTTCCGAAATAATCTTTCCATCAGGGAAATTAATCATTTCCAAAACTGGGTGTTAAGTACATCCGTTCATAAAGGTAGAAATCTACTTTAAGTAAAAATAATGCTAAAAAATCAATCACGGCCGTCATCAAGATTTTTACGTGGCAAATCATTAGTTTTCTGCAATAATGAAAGAAAGTTTTGTGAATCCTCTGCCATGATTTATGAAAGCTCATTTACTCTCGGTGATGCCGACTGTGCCTCTGAAGCAATATAACATATGGATTTTCTGCAAGGAAAGAAATTAAAACATATTTTCACTTCTTTGTTTGACTGAAGAGTTGTCATAAAAAAAAAAAATAATGTGCTCCTCCTTGGTGGGAGCGTGCAGCGGCATACGACCCCTCCATGATCCAATCTTCTGTTTGCATTTCAAAGTGATGTTTACATTAACCTGAGTTTACTTTCTTCATAATAATAACTGTGTTTTCCTTCTCTGTAATTATTTTAATTGCGTACAAAGATAAATATCCATGTCTCTGCTCCACGCCGAGCACGCGGAAACAAGGGCTGAATATTATCCAAATAGGATAAATCAGAGAGGCGAGGCTTACGCAGGTGCTCGCTAAACTGCTTTGTGGTTTCTGAATTTTAAAAACCTCATTAGTTACAAGCAGAAAAGAAAGGGGACTGAAATGGTTTTATCCTTATGCTGGGCTTAAAAAAAACATCGCTACAGGGGGGCAGAGAACCAAGAGCGGTCTCCAATATGGCGGCTTGTGCTTGAAGACTCGAGACCCAAGATTCAGGTCCTCAAACCAAATACCATGAGAATTCATTGGTAGGAGTCTTACACATGGAGCATCACAATAAAAACTACTATGTTTGTATAATTGACCAAAACTGGACCTATAAGATGTTAGGCTTGGTTAAGTACCCACCCCTGTAGCAACCAGCGTTGGGGTGCCACGCTGTGTGAATCCCCACCAGTCACTTTATTTGCTGGGGAACCAACGTTGTATTTGCAACATTTCTTGCATCCTTTTAGGTCTGTGCATGGCCATTCCTACCAAAGCCGAATGGCTAATGTGGCCAAGCACAGCCATAGAGGAATGCACAGGGTGAGAGAGGTTAGGCTTACACAGGTGCTTGCTAAACTGCCGGCGGCTTGTGTTTGAACATGTGTTGCTTGAACAAGACTCAAGACCCAAGATTCAGGTTCATTTTCAAACCAAATACCATGAAAGTGGATTGGTAGGAGTCTTACCCATAGAGCATCACAATAAAAACTACTATATTTGTATAGTTGACCAAAACCGGACCTATAAGATGTTAGGCTTGGTTAAGTACCCACCCCTGTAGCAACCAGCTTTTGGATGTCACCTGTGTGAATCCCTATCAGTCTTCCAATATACTTTATTCGCTGGGGAACCGAAGTTGTATTTTCAACATTTCTTGCATCCTTTTAAGTTTGTGTGTGGAAGTGCCCACCAAAGCTGGATGGCTGATGTAGCAAAGCACAGCCATAGAGGAATGTGCGGGATGAGAGAGGCGAGGCTTACACAGGTGCTCACTAAACTGCTTTGTGGTTTCTGAATTTTAAAAACCTCATTAGTAACAAGTAGAAAAGAAAGGGGAAGGAAATGATTTTATTCTTATGCTGGGACTAAAAAAAAAAACATTGTTACAGGGGGGGCAGAGATCCAAGAGGGGGCTCCAATATGGCAGCTTGTGTTTGATATGCTTTGTGTTATGTGTTGATTTCAATCCAAATACCATGAAAGTGGATTGAAACCCTGGTAGGAGTCTTACCCATGAAGCATCAAAATAAAAACCTTACCTTTATAATTGACCAAAACCGGACCTATAAGATGCTAGGCTTGGTTAAAGCGGACCAACAGTCAATAATTACTTAAACCAGACCAACACAACAGACAGAGCTCATATGCCCCCCTCCCCAGGGCAATTTAGATTGCTGCACATAAAAATGAATTTACCTTTTTCTAACTCCTGCTGGGGTCAATTTTAAAAACAAGATGGTGGTGCATGCATTTGCATGAAAGTGGAATGAAATCCCGGTAAGAGTCATACCCATGGAGCATCACAATAAAAACTACTATATCTTTATATTTGACCAAAACCAGACCTATAAGATGCTAGGCTTGGTTAAGTACCCACTCCTGTAGCAACCAGCTTTGGGATGCCGCTCTGTGTGAATCCCCACCAGTTGCCCAACATACTTTATTCACTGGGTAACCAACGTCGTTTTTCCAACATTTTTGGGTGGCCGTGCCCACCAAAGCTGTATGGCTGATGTGGCCAAGCATAGCCATAGAAGGATGCGGGGGATGCTGCCACCAATCAGGAGAGTGGCTAAGCTCCAATATAGTTTCTGTAGCTGCTCATTTATATGGCGGGTCAAAGAAGCTGGTGGGAGCAGGGCTACAGCTGCACCATAGGAACACCGACAAGGCATGTATAATGGGGTGACCATTGGGGTTTCACTCAGGAGGACATCCCAAACTGATATGCCACAAGGGTGCAGATCAAAACCTGGGATAGTGAACATCATGGAACAGAATTCAGAACCATGGAAGAGTGGGTTAAAACTCTCGCCTCCATTTTCATGCAGAAAATATTCAGGTGTAGGGAGAAAAATATGCACATTGTTTGCCTGTGCAAGACAGCATTTTGCATAGCAGTATGGTCGACTCCCTGACAAGGAGGCCGTATCCTTACATCTGAAAAACAAAAGAGACTCTACATTTTGATACTCAAGTAGACTGCTTTAAAGGGAACCAAGGAATCTTTAAGATTGATTTCCTCCCCTGGAGCATCGGTATGCCCTGCAGTGTGAAACCCTCCAGGTCACCCATAAATTCACCTTCTTTTCCAGTCTAGTGGAACATGCGCGAGCTGCTGCGGCATCCCCACTATCCCCCTAGCAAGGCATTTGTGAATGGCCAACACGGGCACGGAGCACCCTGTTAGAGGGAAGCGGCACCAGCGCACTCGGATTCACTCGTATTAGTCAAGTTCCTGGACAAAGGGGCTCGAGCGAATCTGAGCACGCTGATTGGAAGAGCG
The DNA here is from genome assembly GCA_027917425.1 of Gastrophryne carolinensis. Taxonomy (NCBI): domain Eukaryota; kingdom Metazoa; phylum Chordata; class Amphibia; order Anura; family Microhylidae; genus Gastrophryne; species Gastrophryne carolinensis. The sequence goes on along the minus strand of CM051239.1, from coordinate 399,767,294 downwards.
GCCATGCATGCGTCTTAGGACCGGGAAGAGGTGAGTTTGTTCGGGCAACCTGGGGGTTTTACAGGGGAAAGGACCAAATCCAAGGATAGTCAAAATCCTGGGTTTTGGTCCACTTAAAATCAGGTGTTGCCACACACTGTACAATACTGTGTTTAAGCACCTTAACCCCCCGGTAAACTTGGAGTCTAAAAGACTATACTGTGGCAGCTTAGTAACACCTCATAGCTCCAGTTATGCAAATGCAATCAACACCTTACCTCTATGCTGTTTATGGCTGCTAGATTCCGGCACTCTGAATTGAGAAAGCCAGTCAGATTACTAGCTAAACATCAAAACAATAATTAAACAGCAAGCCCATTTGTTTTTATTCATTAGCTTTATTAACTCCACTAAAGCCTCTGTATATCAAATGAAAGCACCAACTTTAAATTAATGCAAAATAAGAATTCTCTTTTTAACTATAGAAGGTGGTGTAATTGGAGTCCCCTGGGCCCAGACCAAACTTTGAACTTGGGCCTCCAGTACATAATATATACATATATGTTTACACATACCGTGATCTGTCACCCCCCAACACACATACCAAGCTGTAGCCCCCCCCCCATGCATGCACACAAATCTGTCAACCCCCCACACACATCTGTCACTCTCCCGCACACACACACACACACACACACACACACACACGGACTCAGGAAGGGTGTGGTTAACCAGGTATTAGCATTCTGCCCCCCTACCCCTTAAACTGGTACAGAGCTCTTATATACCTTAAGAAAACACCCAAAAATCACATTATTTTTATTTCATCAAGGCCTTGTAGCTTGGAAAGGAGTGACCTTAATAACCTTTACCTCTTTTAGTCCAAAAAACACTTTTTCCTTTTCAGTGATATTGATTTAATTGAATTAATGATAATTCTATCATTCTATCCAATAGTAAAATGCAATACATTTTTGTTAAATTTAAAAATGCATTAGCCTGCTAAAGGGGACCTCCAAAATTGCCTAAAGATTATTAAGTGGCATTAAAGTTTTTTTCTATTTTGGGTTACACTGAACGTGAAATTAAAGCTCAACACTAGCTTGACCATAAAATAGTATCACACTAACATTGAAGCTTGAAGTGGAAAGAGACTACATAGTCCATCTCGTCTGCCCTTATGTGTATGTTCTCTTTATCATAGGATAGATGGATGCTTACCCCAGGCATGTTTACATACATTTACTGTTGATTTGCATACAATGTTCCCCAACAACCAAATGCACAGTTGGAATCTGAGTCACCTACCCCTCCACATGGAGAACATACAGATGCATATACTGTAATATTTAGCATTGTTTTTTGCTGTTATCATATTAGATCACACACAAGACATTTCATGACATTTATAATGTTTCAACTAGACATTCTATGACATTTATTTTTCTTCAAGCAGACATTTTATGACATTTTAAACATATTGAACACAAGATTATAGAATCATGTTGTCAAGAGCCACCATATTTTCTGAAAAAAACATAAAACAGAAATTCATGCTGCTTTATGTCACAGAATCTAACAGCATATACAACATGCTTGGGTGAGACAAGTCCCTTCTTCAAATAAAAAAGAGAACATCAGGCTAAAAGCTTAGGTGAATCAAACTGGCACCGCAACAATAATGTTGCTAAAATAAAAAATGATAATTTTCCAGTGTAAGTGTACAAAGATATAATGGCATAGTGTATAGAAAAAATAAGTAATGGGGGGGGGGGGGGGGCACATAGCATGAATGAAAGGTATACATCAAATAGTGCAGTGATGCACAGATCGAAAAGGAGAAACATAAGGAGTCAGACTAGGAGTCAGACTAGATTATAAAGAGATTAGGAGGTAAGGCAATGTGAGGGTTGAGTAGTGAGATGGGGTCTGGCAGTGATTTGGATCAAGGGTTATTTGCAGGTGAAGAGAGTAAAGTCTTGTGGCAAAGGATTTAGTTTTTATTAATAGGAGTTGCATGGTGAGGTTATGTTCAAGATTGTCGATGCTGGGGGTCATGACAAGCCCACTGGCCACATCCCAAGGCTTATTCTAGTCTGAGATGCGTTCCTATACCCAGCCTGTCTGAATGGCCAGGCCCCAAAGCCTACTTCAGCCCAGAAATGCCGGGGATGCAGCCGTGGGCTGCAAATGCCCTGGGAAAAATTATTTTTTTGGTCCATGCTGGCCTTCACACAGTGGGACATCAAAGATTGGGGTAAGCAAGCAGCCAGGCCTGGAGTCTTTTTGTTTAAAAGACTACTTTAATTTTTGACCCAAAGCATTGAAGGACCAAATCATGTTAATTCAGGGATAGGCTGGCTATAGGGAGAGATTTCACAACTGGGTGGGCGTGGCCCTAGAACACTTCCCATCTCACCCAGGTACAGTTTCAGAGTAAAGCTTTCCTCCGCCCTCTAAATGCAAAGGTCTTCCAGTAACCCATCTAACTATACCAATCTCCATGGTAAACCCTCCATACAAGACTACACAGCTCTTGTTCTGCCTCCCTGCCCATCCCTTCCCTATTATTTCTGTCTCTAAAATACTAAAGTTTCAGTATCATCGCTTTTAGATTGTCTGCTCTATTGTGCTGGCCAGGGACAGTATAACCCTGTGCTAATCTTTAGCCCCAATCCACACCTAGATAGGGTCATGTGATTATGTGGGACAAGCTAAATGAAAAAACCTGAAATAATATAGCTTTGGTTGTGGGTAAAAGTTGAAGTTCCAGACTAGGCTACAGAGAACTTAGGGGGATAGATAATGCTACAAAGGGGCCATTCACAAAGATTGAGTAATAAGCTAATGTCCCTCAGAAGAGATGGGTGAACACGAACCACAAAGTTCGAGATAGTACCGAATTTTGCATGTTCTCTAACCCAAACACGGAATTCAGCCAGAAGTCCGTGTTCGAGTTTAGCTTCCTTTAGCTGGTTGAGTAGCCCATTAACCCACTTTACCTCAGCCCACAATCCTCAACGCTGGAACTAAATGTGCCCTTACTCATGGGAGCCGGTGCCATCTTTTGGTAGCCGAGGCTGGAGCCAAATTCAAAGCACCATCTGGCAGGATGAGAATCATGGGTGAGGTGAGTTACAGCAGCATGCCTACTGCTGCACACCCTGCCTCCCATTGATTTCAATGGGAACTGGGTTTGGGTCCCCGAACATGAAGTTCAAACTTGCCGAACTGAACTTTGGGGGGTTTACCCTCCCCTATCCTTCAGTGCTTTGGGTCAAAGATTATGGGATGGGAGTGAGAATAGTGCAGCCTTTATTTCTGATCATGGGTCAAGTTTTTTAAATAGAGTCCTTTTTTTCAGGTCAGGTCATGGTTGGGATGGAATGGAGGGAGTTGGGTTGGTAAAGTGGCAATACAGAGAAGTTCTGGGTCATGCAGTGATGCAGTAGGGCTGAGGTAGTTCAGTGGCACTGAGGGTAAGGGTAGTGGTATAGTGTCCTGCATTGTTTGGCATCAGAAGTTTTAGACTAAGGGTGAGCGTGATGGGACAGGATACAGTTGGGTTAGAGGGGGCTAGGATGTGACAGTAGTTAAGGTATTGGTGGGGTAGCCATTAGGGCGACAGGCAGTGGCACAAAGGGTTTGGGCTAGCTACAGCATAAGGTGCTTAAGGCATTAGACTTAATTAAAGAATTTAAGAAGGTTTGGAGCATTAGGCCCATAACACAGAGGGGGTTGAGATTTCAGGCTGTGGTGCAAAAATTGCTTGGGGATCAGGTCAAGGTACGGAAGGGTGACTGGGCACCAATACAAGCAGTAGACTGCGCATTACCTAGGCATTTGTTCTGCATAAAGCATGTTTTTATAGGTGTCTGTGTCTACTCTGAATGGTTCCTGGTTATAAGTGTACCCCAGGGTTCAGTGCTGGGCCCACTATTATTCAACTTGTTTATAAATTATATTGAAGATGGAATTAAAAGCACTGTCTGTATGTTTGCAGATGGCACCAAGTTATGTAGAACAGTGCGTCTGGCTGACTTGGACACTTTGAATGTCTGGGCATCCACTTGGAAAATGAAGTTCAATGTGGATAAATCTAAAGTCATTCCCTTGGCGTTTATTTAACCTGAAGGCCACATATGTCCTCAGGAAAGTAAAGCTTGGAGAGTCACTTATTGAGAAGTATATGAGGATACTGGTAAATCACAGGCTAAACAATGTCAAGCAGCTGCTTCCATGGCCACCAAGATATTATCATGCATTAAAAGAGGCAGGACAGGAATGCAATTTTGCCTCTTTACAAAGTACTGGTGCGCCCTCATCTGGCATATACCATCCCGTTCTGGGCAGCAGTTCAAAAAAAGGATACCCTGATATAGAAAGAGTACAGAAGAGAACCAGCCAACTGATAAAAGTAATGAAGTATCTTAGGCCCTTATTTAACAAGGTATAGCGCCAGGTAGCGAATGGTGAGCGAACGGTAATGATGGTCACCGCCACGAGAACGCCGGCTCCCCTCCGCAATCACACATTTATCAAGCCGATCCTGCTTAGCAACTGACAGAGCGCCAGATAGCGAATCATTCATCATTATTCCAGCCTCACCCCACAGCGCCAGCGAGCGACCTTGAACAGCGACAGGTATGACCTCTCGCTACCTGCCGCTCTCCAATGCATTTCAATGGGGCAATCTTTAAATATTCTTAATTAATTGCTATTAATGTTTTTTTTTTTTTTTTGTAAATGTCAAAAATTCTGTCACCACTTCTGCCATGTTAGATATTTTTTTTAAGGTTAAAAAAAAAAAAAAAAAAAAAATATTTGTGCAGAATTGATATTACAGGTCTGATATTAATGTATTCATATTACAAAATGTTTTGAAAAACTTTTTTTTTTTTATATCCAAAAATATGGTTGTTTGGGAGTTAAAAAACTACTTTTAACCCATCGCCGCCAGCGCTCTGGGGTTTAAACAAGCATTTCACTGCGCGAGAATTTTTTGAGCGTGATTTGTTAATGAATATGCTGGGAGCCGTTCGCTATGGCCATTCGCTGTCATGCGCTCCCATACAGCGCGGAACCTGTCAAATAGCGACTCCTCACCCGATATTCAACATTACGGCAAACCGACTGAGTCGCTATCAACTACAGAACAATGGCCAAGCACAGCGACTACTAGCGGGCGCTCTGAAAATGCCGCTACTGTCGCTCATCTGTCGCTACCTGGCGCTATTAATGAATCGGCCTCCCCGTTATAAAGAAAGATTACAAGAATTAAATCAATTTAGCCTTAAAAGGAGAAGTATATAATGGCCAATACAAAATTGTGTGTTTATGTAGTTAACACCCTATAGAGATTTGTAAAATTAAATTTGGATGAACCAGAAATTCTTGGAGAAATTTGGTGAATCGACAGATATGAATTTTAAAGAAATTCACTGATCTGTAGTGGCAGCCATGAACCAGAACAGGACATGAAGGTACATTTCCTCGGTAAGGACTGAATGTAATAGGTCACCAGAGTCACTGCCAATACAGTATATAATAACCACTGTTGCCTATGCAGGGCCGGCTCCAGGTTTATGTGGGCTCTTGGGCGGCATGGTCTCAGTGGGCCCCTTAGTGATGAAGAGTTGCTGATGCCCCCTAAGAATCATGCTATTTGGAACAAAACTTTATTTTTGGTCTACTTCGAAGCACACCAAACCCCTTTAATCCTGACCTCAGAGTCTAAACTAATCTAGATTCTCCTATTTTGGATGCCCCTGTGTGTGACCCCATCTCCTTTGTTCATTACTTTCTTCAAGCTGGTGAATGCACTGTGGGATTGCCAGTTTGAGTTAACGGCCAAACCAGGGACATCCCAAATTGAGATGCCCCTGTAAAGAGGACCAAAACTCAGGGGTGGAATTGCTTGCTTAGTGGGTATGCCAGCGATCCCAGGGGGTTTCACGCAGTAGGCTATCACAGATTGGGATGCTTCAGGGATAGGAAATCAGCTGGGGTGGGCAATTTAAAAACAGAACAAAACCCAGCACTTCCTGCCCTGGAATCTAAAACGAGATGCCCCATTGTGTGGAACCCCGCTATTCGAGGAGATGTGGGCACCAGCTGTGGCGGTGCCCTCTCAGTCCACCGCCGGTCAAGCGCCGTCGCACACCACAAAGGCTGGCCCTGTCAGTGCCCCCCCCCCCCCCCCCCAGAGAGCGGGGCTCCCGGCAGCTGCTCCACCTTGCCGGGTGCTGACTCCGGCCCTGTGCCTATGGCATGATGGCAGGCAACAGGTAAGCAACATGCCTTGGTACTGGATGTGTTCAGACATGACATGAGTTGGTAACAAGCCTTGGCACTCTGGATGTGACATGAGTTGGTAACAAGGTTTGGGACTGGATGTGGTCAGATGTGGCACAGCAAAACTTTCTTGCTGCTGCCCATGAATTGCCAGGCATTGGAACCACTTGCCCACCTTCTAGCCGAAGGACAGTGTGGTAAGTACAGTACCATGACACAATAAAAATTAAAGAAAAAAAAAACTGAAATATGTGTACCCCTTGATCTCTCAATATGTTATTTATGTAACATGTTTTAACAGGATTTCAATGTAAATATACCCTTGCCTGATACAAATATCCCCCTCAAAAAATGTGTGTTTTTTCTTGCCCATATAAATCTCCAAAGGATTGCCGTATGTATAAAAGTTACAGCTGCCTGCACTAAGCTGACAAAATAATTTATTTTATGTGACATTGGCCTTCAAGCACTAGGTTCATTTTACATATAAAAAGTTTTGCACATAAGACATTGATAATTCCAGTAACTGTAAACGTTAAAATGATATTTGATGAGTAAACATTGCACAGAAGCTGTGAGACAACAAATGCAGGCAGTGGTAACACATAAATGTGTGCTTTGTTTGAAGAACAGTCTATGCTGGAGGCAAAAGCAAAAAGTCTTTCACAACTGCAAATAACGCAGATTTTACCTGTAGATTGCTATAAAAAGAGAATGGAAAATAGAGGGTACAACGCGTTTAACCAAACCCTAATCCAAGCATTCAAGGAAGGTCCATACTATCTAACAACATTATTTGGTCAAAATGGTCTTTTTCGTTATAAGGCAGCTGGCCATGTGAGAGTACGTGCCAGATCGCGAGCAGATCACCAGACCTATCATCAAAGTGTAGAGTTTTGATTTGAAATCTGACATATGGCCATGGGAGACCAACATGATATAGTCATAACAAAAGGCTTCTTAAGATATTTAAAGGGAATGTCATTAGGGAGATTCAAGGTGACAGTAGGATGCTTCAACACATTATTCAGTAGGACTCCTATTGAGATCAATAGGTTGCACTCTTTTACAAGAAAAGTCAGGGTATTCTTGCAAAATTAATGGGGGTGGAGCCTTATTCGAACAAAAAAATTAAAAGCATGAATAGTATCTGTATTTTAGAAGCTAAAGGTTTAAGGTACAATTTGCATCACATTTAGTTATGGGCTAAAGTGGGGAAAACCCAGTTTGGAAGCCCTCTAGATGGAATGTTCCCAGTATCTGGCATTCAATACTGAATGCCAGATGCAAAGCCACCACTACAACCTGTGAACCAGTTCGCCAACAGTTAAAATGAAAATACATTTTCAAATAATGAACTAACCATTGATGCTTCTTCCTTCATTTTGTCCCCGATGAGCAGCAACCTCTCTGCAGAGCTCCCTCCTGGACCAGTGGGTGTAATCTTCTTGATGACAGGTAGCGGTTAATGCACCGGCATCTGTAGTGCGGGGGACACAGGTCCAGGAATCCCCCATGACATCAATAAAGGGGAGGGTCAAGGAGGGGGATCCGTGGACCATTGCCCCCCGCACTACAGATTCCTGCTCTGTGGTATAAAAGCCTTAACAGGCTTTTATAGTTTTGTGGAATGCCAAGAAAGGAGGAGGGGGGCCTGTGCCCCCCTCTCACTACAGATGCCAGCAGGGGGGGGCTGCAGTAGCATCTCTCTGGCATCAAAAAGAACACAGCCTGCTGGACCAGAAGGAAGCCCCTTACTTTTGGACCTGCAGAGAGAATGCTGCCCAGAGGGGGACAGATAATGGGACCCCTATGCCAAATCACAGGATAGTGATAGCCAGAATGCCTTCAGCTTGGTGGTATGTTGGATAAATTGACCCGGGATTTTGACTATCCAAAGTTTTGTTCTGCATCCCAAATTAGGATGCCCCAATGTGTGAAACCCCCCATTTCTCCCAGTAAAACGCATCTCTTCTTGGTTCAATGCCACATGCAATGGTTCTTGTCAGAGCCCTTTGCCATGTTGATTTGGCAAAAGGCTCTTATTGACTTTAATGGGAAGCGAAAGCAGCCACATATCCGGCCGTGAGTGTGCTCCCTCCCCAGCTCATCTGAATCCAAAGACCCATGCATGGATTGTTGGACCAGGGAAAGGTGAGTGATTACCGACCCCCGGGGGTTTCATACAGCAGGGCATCCCAATTTGGTATGCCACAGGGGAAGGTCAGGGCCAGTTTTGTTCAGCTGCCTAGGTTCAATCTGGATTACTGAAGTTGTGGGCGCAGTTGTAGTTGCAGTTCAGTTCAATAAAGCTATTGATCAAGTTTTAGTACTAATGTAAGTATCAAGGTCTGGGCACAACAACCTCTTCTGTTATTTTCTGATAATCATTTTCTGATAATCTGTTGCAATAATTTGAATAATTTGAATTCAACAAATACATCCTGTACATGTGACTGTCTCCTTGTTATGATATTGATAAAGTTTACAAAAACAGGAAGTCTTAGGCAGACCATGTGACTGTATACATAGTGTGTTTAACCTGCTAACAGAAATGAGCTGTATTGCTTTGCTCCATATAGAGATATCTTGCTGATATCTACTGATCACGTTTATGTTCCTGATTGTTGCTGAATTAACAGCCGTTGTTCCTGCACACTGGGAGAGTGCTCTGTACAATCCACTGCTAACAGGATATGGGCCCACAGCAGGAATAGCCCAGAGCTGAAATAGACCAGAGGAAGATTTTCCCAGGACAATAGTGATTTAGAGAAGCGTGAGAAACAGAGAAGATGTCTACTAACAGCAATCCTGTCAAATTAACGATGCCATGCCTGACTAACCAAAACTAACAGTCCTGAAAATTCAAGGTCAAGATGCTACTGATAAGAGAGGGTACGTGGACATTTATTCAGGACTAGAGACAAGCTATCCCCAGCTGCAAAAGTTCAGGTTCGTACTGAACTTTGAAAGCTAGAGCCTCCAAACCCAAGCAAGGACTCCCTGCTCAGGTTTGGTGCTCAGCTGAACCCAGAAACCCGGAAGCAGCTTTTTACATTTAGAAATAACAGCCATGACCATGGTAGGCATGGCTGTGATTGGTCAGATGGGACAGGGGACCCCGTCCTATAAAAGGCATGTCATGACAATTTTTTTCAGTGCTGTGTAGATAGGGAAAGGTTGCTGCTGCTGACTCAGGGACAGATAGGGCTGCAAACAGGAACACGTATTGTCATTTTGAGCAAACATAGGAGGGCAGAGGACCTTATTAGGACACTAATAGCTAGGGAGAGCGAATGTGTCAGTGAGGGAACTTTCTGTTCTCATTGCACGCCTGAGGGCGGGCAGCTGCTGGGGCACATTCTGGGCATGTAGTTCAGCTTATGTATGGGCACACCTTGCATTATACCCTTTTTGGCTTTGATAAACTATTTAATTGAGGGCAAACCTGGCATTATACTCTTTTGAGCTTTGATAAACTATTTAATTGTTGGCATTAAACACTTGCAAAGCTATGATATTTACTATATAGTTTGTTCCCAAAGAAATTGGAAAAATCTTGTTTAGCCAGCATGGTTGGTTCCTTTATTAATATTCAGCATGGTCGGAGGCCTTCCTTTGTCCTGAAGATTTGCTTGGTAGCTGTTGGCCTGTGCTTAGTTTCATGTGTGCATTCACATGCAAATTAAGTTGCAGACCAGTAGAAAATCACCTGTGATAGTTTTATCTGAGACAATCAAAGTATCACCTTGGTTAGTTTGTCTGAGCCAATCAGAGATCACCTGCGCTTTTAATGGAACAAAGGGGTCAGCCTTCGAAAAACAGCTGGCTGGTGAGAGACAGGGAGATTTGCTAGGGGAAGCTAAAGGACACATATACCCCTCGATTCAAAGAGCAAAAGTTAATTGATTTCGGATCTAGAATCCTAAGTTTGGGTGGGTGTTTGTCATTTTTTCCTGTTTTTTTGGCCATTTCCGACTCGCACGAGCCTACGTACGATTTCGTATATGCTCTTACGATCATCGGAAGTTCGTTCCTAAATTGTAGGATCAAATCCTAAAACTTAGGATCAAATCCTAAAACTTAGGATCAAAACCTAAAACTTAGGATCAAAACCTAAAACTTAGGATAATCGGATGTGTTTACGTGTGATTCAGAGAGCAGTTTTCCAACCTCTAAATACGTTTTAAAAGAAAGCCACTTCCGACACCTTTTAGCAGTCGGATTGCTGTTCTTGAACAGGTTTTTTGGCTATGTGGAGGAGTCTGCGCATCTTGAGCTCCAATGAACTGCATGTATCAGCATGGCCGAGGCCATAAATTGTATGGCAATGCATACCTGATTCAATACATTTCATGTATGCCTTATAAAAGCATTTTAATGTGGACCTTAATTAGTCCTTTGCATGTAAACCTTTATTTTGCAATACATCCATATATTTGCGTTAATTAAAGAAACTTATGTCCTTTGTTATTTATTTTTACATTGATGTACTAGAATAATATTTTTAGATTGAATTTATTGGTGTAGTTGTTTACCTTTGCTTTGTTGAATTATTTTAGCTCATCTTTGGTCAGATGCATCACACTTACTGAGGAGAGGAGAGCGGGATAAAGTGCAGGATGTGGGTTACTGCTGTATTTTGCACAGACACAGCAGAGCTGGGGGCACGGAAAGGTCAGAAATCAAAGAATGCAGAGCAACACAGTCACAAGGCCCTTTCTGTTTGCAGGCTGCCCGATAATACCTGACCCGCCATCTTGGCTGTTTCTAGACTCATAACATGCAGAAGTTGCTGGGTGTTTTTTTATATTTGAGAGCAATCTGTATGGAGAGGGTGTGGGTAACCACACACAAAATTTAAAGTTGTACCATTTGAAGCCAAAATATTAAAATTAAATCCACAAGTAAAAAATGCAAGTTAACTAAAAATTAAACAAAGTAAGATTTACTTATGCAAATGCATTCATTAATGGTTGGTTACTACAAAATGAATGAAATAAAGAAAAACAAAAGACCAAATATTTAGAATGCACTTTAATGAGGTAAGTTTGTAGTGCGCAGCCGCAATATCAGAAGGATTTACGTCCAGACAAAAAAGGAAAAAGGGCAAAACCAATGTTGCAACCTGAGAAATGAAACGGAAAATTCAGGATGGAAACTGACATAGGTCTGATTCCCGAACTGCCATACGAACGGACGTACATTTTAGGATAGAAACGTATTAGCTTATAGGATGACTCGCAAGTTCATACGAACACACGAGCGTACGGGAAAAATAGAATGATCGGCACCAAAATCAAAGCTGTTACATGTTTCTTTGAATCGACCCAAATGTTTTGTATTTTTAGAGAGATTATATGTATTTTTAGAGATTATATATATATTTGAGCTTTTAAATTGCCTTATATATTTAAGGGCTACAAATATACTTGTGAATTTTATAAAAATGACACCAAAGGATAACAACCCTTTTGAGCTTTGATAAACAATTTAATTGTGGGCACACCTGGCTTTAAACTCTGTTGAGCTTTGATAAGCTAATTCATTGTGGGTACACCTGGCATTATACTCTTTTGAGCTTTGATAAAATATTTAATTGTGGGCACACAGGCATTATCCTCTCTTGAACTTTGATAAAATATTTAATTGAGTGCACACCTGGCATTAAACACTTTTGAGCTTTGATAAACTATTTAATTGCGGGCACACATGGCATTATACTCTCTTGAACTTTTATAAACTATTTAATTGTGGGCACACCTGCCATTATACTCTTTTGAGCTTTGATAGACTATTTTATTGTGGGAACACCTGGCATTAGACTCCTTTGAGCTTTGATAAAATAGTTACTCGTGGGCACACCTTGCTTTAGACCCTCCTGGGCTTTGATAAACTATATAATTGTGGGCACATCTGGCATTAGACCCTTTTGAGGTTTGATAAACTAGTTACTTGTTGGTACACCTTGCAGTAGACCCTTTTGAACTTTGATGAACTAGTTATTGTTGGCACATCTTGCATTAGAACCTTCTGGGCTTTGGTACATTCACTTGGCCACACATTTAGTGGATTCCAACAAAAATATAAGCATTACCTAACATTAAGTGGTAGCAAAAGCAATAGTCACTACAGTTTACATATAGTAGGACAGAGGTAACAATCAAAATACTTTTAGCACAGCTAAGTATGGTGCCGAATGGCCCACATATTCTGTTCCAGCTTAGATTTAAAAAAAAAGCCATGTTTGTCAAGTAATAGATATGCTTTCAGATAGTGAGCTGCATCTATAAATTAAAGGGCGACAAGGCTGCCACACTAGAGAGAAAACATATCACCGTTAACCTGTTGATGTTTCAGTGTGCATGACAAATATTCTGTCCCTTAGTCCAGTCCATGTGTTTTCTGCCAGCTTACAGATGCTCTTATCAGATCCTATACACGTCATGCACTAGAATGCAGCATCGCATTAGACCTATTTTGGGGTTTGATAAAGCTACTTACTTGTGGGCCCACCCTGCATTCTGCTAACTGGGTGTTAGAAAAAGCTACTCACTTGTTGGCACCACCTGCATTCTACTTACTGTGTGTTTGATAAATCTACTCAGCTCTGGCCATCACCTGCATTGTAAATACTGTGTGTTTTGCAAATCTACTCACCTCTGGCCATCACCTGCATTGTAAATACTGTGTGTTTTACAAATCTACTCACCTCTGGCCATCAACTGCATTGCAAGTATTGGATGTTTGATACTACTACTCACCTCTGACCATCACCTACATTGTAAATATTAGGTGCCGTTATTGCTGCCGTTTCCCCATGACTGGACTTAAAGTGGTGGTGCAGGCGCTGCGCTGACTGGATGAGGAGGCAGGAGAGGAGGAAGTGGAGAAGGAAGCAACAAGGGGCAATGAGTGGAGGCAAATAATAAAACTATGTTTTTCTGTTTGCTTTGCAGGTTCCTCGCCATGGACGTGGTGAAGATAATTCAGTGCCCCACTCTCCTGTAATTTTTAGTTTGCACAGCACCACAGAATACGATAGCGCTCTATAAATAAGCAATAATAATAAAAATACAAATGATTGTTTACTTTGCAGGCTCCTGGTGATGGACGTTGTGCATGGATTATTCACAACTATGTCTCTTCGGTGACTGGTGGCATAGCATGCAAATGACCCGGGACTTGTCATTTGTGCACTGTTTGAAAAAATGCCATGCTGGCGAGGTCTTTTTCTCCAGCTTTTTCAGTGCTCAGTCCCTGGGTATAGTGGGCCCTAGTAGCAAGTGGCTGACTGCTGATGGTTTTCTCCCTCTTCTGTTGCCTGCCTGGGCCTGCCCACCTCCTCTTCCACCAAAATCTGATTGCCTTCAGTCCACATTGGGTCTAGGACTTCATCATCACCCCTCAAATCATCTTCCAACCACCCCCCACTGCTACCCTCCTTCTCAGCCTCCACATTGCAGAAATCCACAGCAGTTGGCACTAGACTTTAATCATCATAGATGTCCTGCGATGGTCCGCTCTCCATGTCCTCATCCTCCAACACAAGTTGTTGGGCATCTGGGAACCCCTATGTCTGCAACTGGGGCATAGGCAGGTGTATGGCCCATGACTGCTCCATGACTTGTGGCTTTGCTGATTTGAAAAAAAATATAATAATAATACTAACCATGTGTTTAGGTTTGCTTTACAGGTTCCTGGGCATGGACGCGGTGAAGGCTACTCAGTGTCCCACCCTCCAGCAATTTTTAGTTTGCACACCGCCACGGAATACAATTGGCCTGATTCAGAGCCTCTCTCGTACGCATTTCCATCAGAGAGAATGATGTCAGAGGACCGTACTTGGCCTAGTTTCTGTGTCAGGCGATTCAGGCCCTTGTTTTTGTGGCCAAGTTGTCTTTTTTTGCGGGAAATTATGATATGCGAGTGTTCACCTTATAAATACAGCTCAAGGCATCCGTGCATCTGTAATTTTTCTGATTTTTCCTGAGATTTCGTGTGATTCAGAGCCCTGATTTGTGGACCTATAAAAGCCGTAGGTTTCCGGTTCAAACTTACGCCATCTTTTTGCTAGCAGGAAAACTTGAACTTTGGCTGCTAGTGAAAATACAGCCTCCATTGTCCGCTACAAAGGAGCTCCTTGACAAGGTCTGTGAACAGCACGAGCACCTGCAGCAGCGGGTGCTGTTAACCATTTACCTTCCAGAGCTTAGGCATCAGTCAGATGACCAATCAGCCGGTGTTCAATTTGACCCAGCTAAACCGCCTTTCTCTTGAGGAAGCTTTACTCAGAGTTGCAGCCATGGTTGGCCCCGCCACAAGAAAGGGGAATGCAATTAGAGGTATGACCAAATTGCTTGGCTGCCTTCAATTTTTAGCAATTGTCTCCTTTCAGAGGCTAGGGACACTGTCAGTTGGCATGTCCCAGCCTTCACTGAGCCATGCCCTGATTAAATTTCTCGATGGCATGGCTGTCCTACAGGAGAAATACATCTCTTTCCCTGGCATCATGGCAGCCTGGAACGCGGTGAGGTTGGGTTTTTTCAACATTGTGAATATGCCAAGTGTCTTGGATGCCTTCTATTGGTCACACATGGACCTGGTTCCCCCAGCAGCTCAGCAGTATATGTTTTGGTATGTTTAGGTCCACACTGCTCCTCCTTGTAGGCCACTTTCCTCTCTTGATGCTAGCCTAGCTTATCCTCCCCCCAAACAGCTTTTTTGTGTCTCAGTCTGTTTAGATCCACATAGCTCCTCAATGTAGCCCACTCTTCTCTTTTGAAGCTAGCCTAGCTTCCCCCCAAACAGCTTCCCTGTGTCCCATTTGGCCTTTGTTTTACTTTATTTTTTCTGCCAGTCTAGTGACCCTTTTTAATTTGTGGCTTCTTTTTGGCAACCACAATATGGGCCACTCTTTTAACGCCCAATGTGTCGTATGGCTGGATCTTTGCTTTTTCAGTGTTTTGGACAGCTTTCCATGATTTTCTTGAAGAGTTTCGGTTTATACACCAGTTTTGTGAGTGTCAAGCTGTCTGGCAGTTGGCTTGTGGGTAAGTCTGTTTATTGCTGGAGTGGATCTTACTGTTTATTGTGGTGGTAGGTGGTGGTGGGTGGAGCATCCCCAGCACCTGCTCCTCAGTATGGGTAAATTGTAGAGTTTTGGGGAGTCCCCCACCGGTTGCAAGCTATATTCAAACAAAGTAAAGTGTGAATTCGTGAGTTGCCCCAAGTTTCCCGTACAAGCAGCCTTCTGGATGTTCAGTACTTCAGCCCCTTCAGCCCGCCTGATGCGGATTTCTGCTGTACCACCACATTCAGGTCATCCCACTTTTTCTTGGCCTGGGCCAAGTTTCGGGCAATCTCCAACCACAGCTGCTCCCACAACGCTTTGGGGGTTGAGTGGGACTGGGACCAAGCCAGATGATCATAATTTTTGGCAACACCATCCAACAAACCTCCAGCTGGGCATCATTAAATCGGCCACTAAACTTGCCCCTTGTTAGTTTGCGGCCAGGGTGAGTGGCCGATGCTGTGGTCTGCTGGGTGGTGTCCTGGCTGAAGCGAGGAGCCACTATGTCCACTTCCATGCCCAGAATGGAAGGATTCCAGGCTACTGGCTGGGGAAAGCGCAGGCCTGGCTTTGGCAAAGCTGCTCAGCCTTTAGCTCCCCCATTGGCTCCGCATGGGGCTCCACTGCACTGTACTATCTCTGCACTTCATTCCTATAATGACAGTTTGACCCCATTGTCTCTGCTGCCCCAACCTTTGTGCCTTTACAGCCCATCCTCACAGACTTCTATGGTTATAGATATGCTTTCAGGTGCTTACCATGTAGGGGCAGCAATACAGCCAGGCAACCAGAATCAGAATAAGCTAGGTAAATACATAAATGCATACATATACTCACTGGGTACGGGGGGTGGGATTCCAACAGGGATACACAATAGAAGGGTAAAGCTCTTAATATGCCAGGTTTATGTGGACTGTTGATTTGGAGCGTGGGTTTTAAGAGGTTTGTGGGATTCCCTGTAACAGGAAATACCTGCACATGTGAGTAACAGTTTACATATCAGGAGGTGGATAGTAGAGCCGTGGTTTGGAAAGCCTTAAAGCACCCTGGGGTGGGGGAATAGTGGTCATTATTGAGACTTGCTACTCCTTGCTTGGACTAGGAGAACAGTGAGCAGCACAGTGTCACAGAGAGCCCTGAAGGAAAGTAGTGGGTGGTATGTTGACAAAGTGAGAGCTAGGGCCAGGGCCAATATTAGGGCAGTAGAGGAAGGAACTCTATATGGGGTCCAGCCAGCCTTGATAGCAGCATCACGGAATCTTCCCCAGACCTGTTTTAGTCACCTCCAGCTTATCAGGTTAATCATGCCAGCTGCTGCACTTGCCGACCCTTATCAAACATTCATTTACCCACTCAGCTCATCCATCCCACCTTGGTTCCTCTGCGGAAGGGGGGCTCAGAAATGTAGGTTGCATGGGTCCCAAAATCTTCTGATGGTTGTCCCGTTTGGGACATGGGAGGGGGAGATGGGATGTTAAAAGAGACGGAGAAAGAGGGAAATCAGGACTGCACAATGTCCGTTCCCTTTTAGATGTGTGCATCAAAGCTAATATCAGATTTTATCATGAAGCCATGAAAGGTAACCCAATATTTCTCACACCACAGAATTCCTCACGGTAAATTAGTGCTAGTATAGTGTGGGGTCACCGGCCTCTGGACGTCAATAAAGTTGATAGCATGGGCGCGCATATCACAGAGGTCCTGTTTGCAGCCTGGAGATTTCTAATCAGAAATCATACAAAGGCTGGAAAAAGAAAAATGACAATGATACTGGCTAGCTCGCCGAGCCTCCATCCAAAGGGAGTGATGAAACGCTGCTGTGAATGGATGTTTGGAGAGGGCCAGCCGGTCGTCTTGGTGATTCCAATCAGAAAGCACTAACGGGGGTTCATGGCCTCTCCTATTTTATGTTGAGCAATATTTATTGCAATTACCTTTTTCCAGCATTGTTTGCAATAAACTGTATGAGAACTAATCACAGAATAAACAATGGAGCATACATTAATTTCCCATAATTATGCAGAGGGGATTCTAGCGAGGTGATTGTAATGAAAGCACTGTGTTTGTACTTCGGCGCTGGACGTGATTGCTCGTTACAATTATGTGCGACAAGGAAGAGATTCCTCCACAGCTGCCTTCTGGACTCGAATACTAGATTCTTGTTCCACCATGCAAATTAAGAAAACTAATATTAATAGCGATAAAATTCTAAACTTAATCACAGTATTAGTAATGATATTAACCACTTCATTTCCAAATTATTTAGCCCCCTTTTTCAGTTTTAGCGATGTGCCTATCTAACTGCAATTAGCTTTGCATTTTAAGGCAATCTTCATTTATTTAATATTATTTTTAACAGGACACTGAAGACCCTTTCTTTCTGTCATTAGATGACAGAATTCAAAGTTAAGACATTATGAAAAAATGCATATTTCTTGCCTGTTTTGTAATTTTTTTCTAATGTTATAAACTATTACAGTATTTTTGCACTTTGAAAGTGGACGCTGTATGCACATTACTGGCAGAAGTAATGAATCCTGAGTGGAGCACATGATAGATTTTGAAGGTCTGTTTTTCAATTGCTTGATTTTTGGCAACACAGGGCCAAAACAAAAGAAACACCTATAAAGTACCTACTTTCAAAAATGTTAAACCTCCTAAGGTATACATCTTGGGGAAATTGTAGACCCTTTTAGCTATTTATTTTTTTATTTTTTTCCTAAAGAATTTCATACAATGGGGGCATGAAGTGGTTAAAGACTAACAAAACCCAAGATTTTCTCTTTTTTTGGGCTTTGTTCCTCCTGGTGGGCACATCCTGATCTGGTAGCTAAGAGCTGCTAGGAAATCTGAATGGAGCGAGGGCCATTGGCCACATCCCCGCTCACCCCCCCTAGCTGTGGGCGTGCAGGCGCCAGAGATTAAGAAAGACCTGACACGGGTGCATATCTAGCTAGAGGCATAGCAGGGATGCGGCCGTCGCACCAAGGTGCATTGAGAGTTTGGGGCAGAGGGTTTCCCACAGTGGGCATCCCAATTCAGGAGGCCCTATAAATAAGTAGACCACTGTCCCAGGAGTCTTATGGACTTTTTGAATAACTTTTACAGCAGAAACACTGTGTGGGGGAGTCAGGGCTTTGCTGGTAGCAGACAATGGTCAGAGTAAGTCCAGGCTAAGATCTTTAAAATAGGTACATCTTAAAGCATTGGAGATGGACAGATCTGCTGCCAGGAAGCCAGTGCCCTGTTTTCTGTATGCCTACAGAAGCCTTTTAAAGTCTAATCTAAACTTGTGAATGGACCCAACTGGGGACCACACATTCAGTTTAAGAACTTTTGAGCTCCTCAGCAGCTTAAGCTGCATAGGAGGCCAGGGAAGTATAGATTTTTTTTTACTCACAGGTTCCATTTAAATTTACTCACAGGTTCCATTTAAATAGGAACCCCACATTAAACTTTTTTGTTTAGTGCATCTTGAATAGCCATGTTTTGGGTATTCTCAGCCAGCCATGTGTCCTGCTAGTCAACAGGAGTTGCTGTAAGTACCCTGTGCATTGTTGGCTGATGAACCCATTGAGTCAGCACTGATGCCAGCGGAGTGATAAAATAGTAAATAAATGGAGCCCATTGGTGCAGAAAAAAGTTCTACCTAAGTTAAGGTCCACCTACATTTTTAGATAGTTTACTGAGGGACTAAAACAAATGTTACCTCATTGGTCAGATTTAGCTGACCTCTTAACCACTTGTTTGTGGTGATTAGTAAACAAGTTACTGTAGGAGAAAGGGTCTCACATGGACTCAACTAACGAAAAAAAATCCATATTTGGTGTGGCCTGAACTTGTAATCAGTGTGACACCTGACAATAATGTTCTGCTAAATATACTTCCTGTCTCTGGTATCTTCTGGTGGCCATACAAGTCGACCTAGCGTAATCAAAAAACGAAAACACCAAAATAAATCGCCCAGAGTTGAGTTTTGAAAAAAAAAAAAGTACAAACAATAAGATGGTACTTCATGGTGTCAAGGCTTTTGAAGTTCCACTGAAGGGCATCCCTGGGTCAGCAGACCGTACACACAGCTAGCTTTCCTTCTGCTCTCTTATTCCTGCTTCAGGATTCTTGTCCTAAATTTGAAATTTATGTTCCTAATCAGCACAATGACTTTAGAAACAGCTTCAAAGGCCTCCCGTAATTGAGTGAAGGCCCCCTCGTGAGAGTGTATTGCAGACACTCATTTATTCAGAACTTGTCTACTTACAATTTGTCTACTGAAATATTCTCAATCTGACTTTCCAGACATTACGTCCAACTTTTCTTATTTTAGAAGCTGTATATCTACAATTATTAATTAAAGGGTAATGCTTTGTTTTTCACAATTATTGCATTTAGTTTGCACACTGTGGGTTTCTAATTGTTTTCCAAAATAATTTAAAGCAGACTGGCCACATGGTGTTTCAAAGTCAACAAAACAATAACCTGGTAAGTGTCTTACAGAACATGTAACTATGTTGGATATGTGATGGGTTGGACTGTATAACACAAGGCAGACAAGTACAATAGTTATTCATTTGGATAGGGTATATCATTCTCGCTGGTGTGGCAATAAAGGTAGCGGAGCTCACAAGTGTAACAGGGTCCTAGGCTTTATTAAAGAGGCTCCAGCCCCTTCACATCTAGGGCCTGTGGGGCAGAACAAGGGGCCACAGAATCTCTTCAGTGTAAGTGGGTCTCTTCTTCATGTCTTCAGTTGTCAGGTTGAGTTGCAGTGATTTTGGTCCTTTCCCCTGGGGCACCCCCGATTACACGCTGTGTGTAACCCCCCCAGATCGCCCGAAGAAAGTCACCTCTTCCTGGGCCTATGGTGCATGCACGGCAGCTTGTCCAATCAGCGTGCTTGGAGCCTCTGACGCTCTAACAGGGAGTGTGTCTGCGCCGGCCATTCACAAATGGCTGGCATGGGCATGCTCCTGGCTCGAGGGATATCGGGGATGCGGTCGCGGCCCACACATGCGCTGTTGGAGCGAAACAAAGGTGAGTCAATGGGCGACCTGGGGGGTTTCACACCATGGGGTATCTCGATTTTGGATGCCCCAGGGGGAGGAAATCGATCGGCCTGAGAATCTTATAGATTCACTACTGTTTTTTTAAAATTTGGTGATAAATGTGAAGTTTTACTGAAGATTAGACTGTTGGCTGCTGGCTGTATTTTTGCATTTGACTTTGTGGGTTATACAAATGATTTTAAGAGCATCTGCAATTTTTGGACTCAACACACAATAAGGGTTTCAAGAACATCAAACCTATGCCTAAGGGCACAGCAGCTGGAATACTTCCAGGCTAGAGGCAGGCCATTTGCTCAGTGAGCCCTGGGTTACCAGTCCCTGTGCCTGATGCGTATAGGTTAAGGCAAGCCACTTGCCCATCATGTAGGTGGGTGCGTGAGAACAACCCTATCCAATCACCTGCAACGTACTGCTTGGTACTGGGGTGCAAAGAAGTTCAGCACATGGGCTTCTTGTTTTTCCAGGGGGGGTTACCAATGTCAAAAGACATAGGTGCCAGAGGCCTATGGGTCTTGGGATACAGGCCCCAATGCCATTGGCTGGTAGGGGGCTCATTTTTTTATGTAAAAAGAAGACAAAGAGGTTTTACTTACTCCATTGCTGTTGCTGACTCCTAATAAAAGCAGCAAGGAGATGACAAACTTTCATCTATTAAATTTAAGATGCAAACGCATGCGCCTGTCAAAAATGCACTTGGTGTTCACAAACAACTATTACACTGACTATAACCAGGGGGACTATATAACCAGGGGGACTGGCTATAGGGAGCACAGGGAGACATCCTGGTCGGCTTCACTGCTTTGTGGGCCAATTGGACTGATACCTCACCAAGACCCTGTGCCGAAATTCCCTCTACCTCTTGCCCCTTCCATTCTTATAGCCAAAGCATACTGATACAGTATCTGTCCATACAATACTAATGCTTCAGTACCTTCTCTTTAAGAGCAGCCATTTTCACCCCTGCCCATGATCTGTCTTCCTGCAGTACTATAGCCTCAGATGATAAATGCACTCATTGACTGGCTCAAAAGCATCATAGGGGCATGGATCATCAGCATGTGGGCTGGTCATGGACTTGTCTGGACTAGCAAATTCCTGGGCTGATTTTTGGCTCCAGTACACCCCAGACTAAAACATTTCCCTGTACAAAATTAAACATTTCAGCGGAAGTTTGGTTATACACAAGCGCATATTGGTAGTGTATGCATTACACTAGTTCTTATAAAACCTCAATAGCCCCATTAAACTAAACTCTTTATGGGTGGTTAACGAGGACCCAAACTCACCCTGGAGTCTGAGACTCCAGGGCAGGCATAATCGTTCCCAAATCACCCGAAAACTCACCTTCATTCCCGGTCCAACGGCGCATGCACGAGCAGCAGCCGCATCTCTGCTACCATTTATGAATTGCCAAAGTGGGCACGCTTCCTGGTAAAGGATAGTGAGGGATGTGGCCGGTAGCGTGCTAGGATCCGTCCACATTAGACAAGCTCCTGGATGAAGGGGTTTGAGCAGATCCGAGCTCACTGATTGGATGAGGGGGCTGTGCATGTGCCTTAGGACCGGGGAGATCAGGCGACCTGGGGGGGTTCACATAGGGGGGTTCACATAGCGGGGCACCCCGATTGGGGGCAAAGACGAAAGCCCAGGATAGTCAAAATCCTGGGTTTTAGTCCACTTTAAATAGCCAATGCATTGCTTAAATAGATTGACAAAGTTTGATTTTTAACTTAAAAAGGACTCTGTTTTGTTTATTTCTAACATCGTATTTACCAAGAGCGATGGCCGCCTGTTTGCAACAATCACAGTTTGTTCAGCTTGGTCAATCCTTTGGGTGAGAATTCTTCTTTCTTCTTATTTATCCTGCATTTTGAATCCCTGTAAAGTCTGTTAATCCCTCCACTAGAGTCATATGTACGTGTCATGGCCGCTCGGCGTTGCCGTCTCTGGAACTTCTGAAGCTAATCAGCAATAGATTATACGTTGAGTTGCTTTGGGAAAGCTGGTTATACCCCAAGGCCAGCATAAAAAAAAACATTACATTTTCCTATTTGGGAAGACAGATAATCTTATTTCCTTGGATACTAGAGGTCTTGCTCTAGTAAATAGTATAGAAAATGCGTGTTTACTCAGCCTATTTATTTAGTAGCTTACATATACAGCTAGATTCTGTAAAATTGTTAGATTGTAAATGTCTTTATCGACTGTGTAGGAGGAACGTGTTTGGAAATTTTCATGGGTGGTTGAACACATAAAAAGAAGGTAGAGTGGGTCCAGCCAGGGCCATTGTTGGCATCTGGAGGACACAGCAGCGTGACAAGGAGGAGAAAAGTCAGGTACATCCAGGATGCAAGCATAGTCAAACTGTGAAGTCATAGTAGTCCATAGGGTATTCTATCTCCCAACACCTATGTGCTAGGAAGCCTGACCCTTTTTAAATGCTACTGGAACTGCATTAGTGACATTTGCTCATTCACTGCACCACCAGTGACCAAAAGAGTTTGCAGGACACACTATGCATTGCGCCTACCTAAATCCCATGTGGTCCAGTCGAATACACGCATGGAGCTGGCAATGGGCTGAGTATTCCTGCCTGATTTTTGGGATTCTTTTAACAAAAATGTCGATGTCTATATGACATTTTTTTGAAATAGGTAATTCAACTAGGGCTCTTACACTTGAAGGTTTTGAAAAATTGCAGGGTAGGGTCAAACCTTACCCTAGGGGCAAGTCTATTTCTAGAGGAGGGTGAGATGAGTGCTCGCACTGCATGCCAAGGCAATTTGGGGTGCCTTTATCCCAGCCATCTTATAATCTGCAGATGAGTTAGGGCCATTGTGGCCATTTTTGGGATTCTTATACCAAAAATGTAAATGTCTATATGACAATTTTTGAAACATATAATTCAACTAGAGCTCTTACACTTGAAGGTTTTAAAAAATTGCATAGACAAGAGTTAGCAAGCCACCTTATGTAGGCCAATGTCAAGACTCTAGGGTTGGGTCAAACCTTACCATAGGGGACGGGCTATTTCTAGGGGAGGGTGAGCTGAGTGATCACACTGTTTGCCAAGGATATTAGGGGTACCTTTATCTCAGCCATCCTATTATCTGCAGATGAGTCATGGCCATTTTTATGGGTGCCAGTCATAAGCCAGACCCCTCATTCTCCCATACTGAGATCAGTCATCGGGAGGGGGCACCACCTGTGACAGAGGCCCACACCATATAATGGGTGAGAAGGAGGCAGAATGTATTTCTTCCCGCATTTGGAGCCGAAAACCTGCCCTGCCTAAGGCCATCCCAATTCGGGAAAAAAGCTAAACAATTTACTTTTGGTAAGCTGATGAAAATGATTATACCTAAATATTTTACTTGTGAATAGAAAGAAGTGACTTTGCTTTGAAAATCTTAGAAATATATTTTTGTAATAGGAGACTAATTTCTTGGCAAGCTGATTGAAAAACTCTACATGTATTTTAATATGAACCAAAACCCTTGACACTTGGCTCTTTCAGAGGGTGAAATCTCTCCCCATAGGGAATGCCCTGCTCTGTGTGAAACTCTGGAGTTTGCTAGTAGACTTACCTCATTTCCCAAAGCGAAGCTTATGGCATCCCCGGGAACCCTCATTCTGTTGTGCATGCCCATACCAGTCATATAAGAAAAGCTGGGATGCAGAGAACACAGTCGGAATGAGCCAGAGGGGGCGGTCAGGGGCATAGATTTTAATTATCATTCTATGCCATTCATACACAGTTTGAATGCTGTAGAATGCTTATCAAAGGAGGCTTGTGCATATGTCATGGGATCCCGGATTGATATAAGTTTATGGCAAATCACTGGATCAGCATGCCACGAGGACAGAAGCCAATACCTGAATACTTAAAATCCTGGGTTTTGGTCATCTTTAAGGCATCTGATAAAGTTTGTATTGGAAACAATATTATTTTATCACTGTGTCAGCTTATCAGAAGAAATAATCAACTGGGAATAGCTGAATATATACCCGCCAAGCAGTTTTACTAACTACTAACTGGAAATGTTATAAAACTGTCAAACTGTAATCTAACAAGAAAGAACACAATATGCTAAAAGAGCAGATTGGGTTATCAGTGAATAAGTGGTATTATATTCCAAACTATTGCCTAAGGCAGGCAAACACTATTGAGAAAGGATCTTGCATGCCAAAAATGTTTGTTCGTGTTGCAAAATATGGGGAAATCTTAGATCCTTATTTGGATTAGAATAGGCAAGGTCAAGATTAGCATACAAAGAGCTTTATATGTCTCCCATTGTTTTCAACTAGAATTAGGATACCAAAATTGCAACATTCTGTATTTTGCCAGATTTGCTTTAAGATTTCCAGAATGATATCTTATGTGTGAAGTTGGCAGCGAACTCTTCTGTAAAGGATTTTGAGAATACAAAGGTCAAAATAGCATCTTTATTCCCAATGTACATGGATGGAAAGTGCCACCCAATGCTGCAAGAAAATATATTTTCAGTTAATGGATTACTATTATGTTGTAAAGACAAGAACAAAAAATGTGTTATTATTTGTCCGTTGACTAGAAATATGATCTAATAATATTTACCTTAGCCCTAACATGGAGGCTGATTCATTACTAACGCCAGCTATCAGCAGATGAGCGTCTGTATAGCAGCGCTTAGAGTGACCGCTAGTATACGCTGTAAGCAGGTATCGGGCGCTGTAACAGAGTGCCTCAGTCACTGTAGTAACCTGGCCGGCATTGATGAATGTGATGTATGTTGGGGGCTCTATCACCAGTACAGCGCTACAGGGAGCGAGAGGTAGCATCAGCTCAGTGCAACCGACTCTCACCATAAAAGGACACACAGCCAGTGTCGGCGCTCTAAAGCTGGTAGCTGTAGCATAGAGTGCCAGACACCGTGTGATCAGTCTGTTTTTGAACACATATACACCAGTAACAAACCGAAAACACATGGAATGGCATTTAATGCCAGACCTGTAATGACAATTCTGCATAAAAATATAAAAAGTCAAAAAAGTTTTCAAAAATGCAGGATGCCAGGTCACACAATTATTTGAGAGAAAAAAAAAAAAAAACCTGTTTAAACAGAAGAAAAGGAACGTCCATTGAAATGTATGGGAGAGCGACAGGTAGTGACAGGTAATATCTGGCGCTCTGGAAGCTAGAGCTCTGGGGCCTGGCGCTGTTAGAGTTGCTCACCAGATTCGCTTTCATAAATGTGTTACTGCGTACAGCGCCCAGCGTTCACCAGATGCTGCCTGCCGATACGAGGCACTATCGGGCGCTATCCCTTGATGTATATCCCCCATAGGTGATTTTTCCTGTCCTGCTGTTTCAAAATTGTGTGACTACAGTCATGGTTCACTACTTTCTTCCATTGTGGCCCGGCAACTGCCTGCAGTGCCTGACACAGTCTTGGAATAGTTTTAACGCAATAACTACATCCTGTGTGTGACTGTTTGTTGTTA
The DNA here is from genome assembly GCA_027917425.1 of Gastrophryne carolinensis. Taxonomy (NCBI): domain Eukaryota; kingdom Metazoa; phylum Chordata; class Amphibia; order Anura; family Microhylidae; genus Gastrophryne; species Gastrophryne carolinensis. Next base: position 399,741,401 of record CM051239.1, on the reverse strand, counting down.
TGCCATTGATAAAGTTAGTTCAAAGAAAAAAAAAACAGGAAGTTTTAGGCAGACCATGGGAATGTTGCATAGCGTGTTTAACCTGCTAACAGAAAGGAGCTGTTTCCTTTGCTCTATTCTGAGATGTGTTGCTGATGTACCCTGTTCACATGTTCCTCATTGTTGCTGAATAAATAGACGTTGTTCCTGCATGCTAGAAGAGTGTTGTGTACAGTTTGCTGCCAACACACAAGAAGCTACAATAGACTTGATTCAGAGAGACATAAAAGATTTTCGTTTTTGTGTCGATCTGTTTTTTTTTTTTCATTTTCCCGCTTGCGTATGAGTGTACGAGTGATTCTAAGCATGCATCGCAAGCCTTCAGTAAAGTCTTCGTCCGTTCGTATGCCAACGAGAATGTCATTTTTAAGCTTTTGTTTTCCGTTTATGTTACTTATGAAACAACGTAGGCTTTCGCTTTTGGCCTTTTTCCAACGTCGCCTCGAACGAATGATTTACGTTTCCCGTTAGATTCTGATTTCCTTTTTCTCTAAATAAACTTCCAGACGAAAATCGTTACGACCTTATGCCTGCGCACCACAAAATTAACTCATTAATGTGCTCGTCTACATATTTTGAAATCGTTACGACCTTATGCCTGCGCACCACAAAATTAACTCATTAATGTGCTCGTCTACATATTTTGTTCAATCACTTCTGCTACAATGCGGCCTGTATATTTTTCCATTTCCGCACCTAATGCTTACCTAAATCACATCAGGGTTTCCTTCTTCTTCCATTTGCGCATCTAATGCTTACCTAAATCACATCGCAGTCTGTATATTCTTCCATTTGCGCACCTAATGCTTACCTAAATCACATAATGGTGTACCATTTGCGCACCTAATGCTTACCTAAATCACATCGCGGTTTCCTTCTTCTTCCATTTGCACACCTAATGCTTACCTAAATCACACCACGGTTTCCTTCTTCTTCCATTTGCGCACCTAATGCTTACCTTAATCACATCGCGGTCTGGCGATTCTTCATATTTTAATTTTGGGTTTTTCCTTCGTTTTGTTCTAACCAACCCTGTATTTTTAAAAGAAACTGACACGGAAACAAGTTTTTTGTTTTGTTTTTTTACTAACAAATGGCATTTTTTTTAGCCGTTTTTCTTTTGAAAAAATTCGTAAAATTTGTGCAAATACTATTTTTTTTTTGGGTTCTTAAAACATTTAACATTTACAAAATATTTAAAATTTTTTACAAACATTAAAAAATATTAAACTATATACAAAGCAATGGCAGGCCCCAGATAATTAATCTACATCTGTGGTCCCCAACGAATCGCGCAGCTCCTGCATCTCGCCAACCAACCGAAACACCTCCTGGACATGATCTGCTGCAGTCTCTGCTCCAGATCCTTCACCAGCTACATATTCATCTAGAAAAAGAGATTAAGGGAATCAGCTTTGCTTTTAATAGCATGTATGTGTGTGGGGGGTTACATTAAGAGTCACATACCAGAGGCTAATGGCTCCGCCGTTTGGTACGACTCCCTTCCCACGCCGTGACGCCCCTCCTCTGTAGAAAGGTCCAGGGGCTGGTCTGACGCAGCTACAGAGGAGGGGTAGGAACTTGGTCCTGGAGATCCACCACCTTCACTTGCTGCTGCAGATTCATGCCGCACTAGCCGGACTGCGCGCCTCCGGGTGGGTCTAACGCGATAGTCCATTTCCAACACTAGAAAAGAAAAGCATTTATAAATAAAGGCCTACCTTCTGTATTAGTTACATCTAGCATGCAATCGGTATGTACTTACTTGGGAAATGGAGACCAAAAAATCGCTGCACCCGAGGCATGTGGAGCCGTTTAAGGTCCGACCAGTGCTGCATGATCTGCATATGGGTAAAGGTGGTGTCCGTTTCCTGTTGGATCCGGGCCACAATCTCCAGGGCAACATTCCTCTTTTTGAATGCGTTGGGCAGGTAGTCGTACCTGCGCTGAAGTATAGTCTAAAAAACAAATAAAAAAAAATAGTTGTTAGATCAAACAGCATACAAATATGTGTCACAATTAGATCAGTTGGCTAAATGACATTCCCAAACACATTTCTAGCCTTAAACTATCCTTCTAGATGCAAGTGAGTTTGTTTGCACATGTGCACACTAACTACTGTTTGGCACGGAGTTTAAAAAACGTTAAAAAAAAACAGTTTCTTCCTGCGCTTCCTTAAGGCCTAGGCATGCATTTAGATGGCAAATCAACGTCCTTACAATACACTTACGAGCATAATGAGCTCTTGTTGTTGGCGGGTGAAGATCGTGGGCGCCATCTTTCTTCTTGTCCGCAGCAGATAAGTAATGCCTCAGCGGTTTCTGCGTACCGCGCGGCTGGATGAACGCGTACGCGAACGCGTCATACACAGTCATTAGTATTTAAAGGGTAATAGACACACAGCTCATTCTCTTTGAGATTGTCAGCATGGCACCCAAAAAAACGAGCGGAAAGCAAACAGCAGCAGCGAAGGCCAAGACCAAAAGGCCAGAGCGGCATAAGGACACTTCATCCTCCAGACCGAGCACTCGGTCGCACAAATCGACTACAAAAGGTGCCTGGAAGGCGGAGCAAAATTGGCCACCACAAGGCTACATTACCCACAAATCCCGGCCCATCCAAAACAGCAAGCACAAGCAAGGCAGGATCCTCCAAGAAGAAGGCACCCACATCCAAACAGCAAGGTACGACAACGTCCAAGGGGAAAAGTAAGCAGAGGGCCAGAAGCCTGAGCCCACCAAGAACACCATCTCCTGCTCCCTGCCCTACCACATGCCATGATAAACGGAGCACCAGTTCCAAGGGCACCAAGAAGCAGAGGGCCCAAAGCCCCAGCCCACCAAGAACACCCTCTCCTGCTCCCCGCCCTACCACATCCCATGATAAACGGAGCACCAGTTCCAAGGCCACAAAGAAGCAGAGGGCCCGAAGCCCCAGCACCCCAAGCACACCCTCTCCTCCTTGGACACATTTGCCACCGGCACAGGTGGAAACCAGCGAGACCTATGCCACATCCACGCCTGGAAGTTCGGTGCCCACCCAGGCAAGGACCCCCAGTCCTAATGCCAATCCAGTCCAGTCTTTTTCCAGCCACGTGACGCCTGATTCATCACCACACAGCCAGCCCAGAATGTCCCCTGAATTGCCACCAAACAGAAATGAGCCAGAAGAACAACCATTAGGCTGAACATTGCGGCGAGGCCAGTTGAGCAGCTTGTTTGGGGAGGCACAAACCTTGGCCTCACACTTCGTTATGATGAGCTATTTGGGCGCCATTCCAAAGCAACCAGCATAATGAGAAAGAACCAAATCTGGGAAGAGCTCACCAGACAGGTGAAAGCAGCGGGGGACGAGAGGAAAGATGTGGAGCAGATCCAGAGAAAAATATCTGACCTGAAGTATGCAGTACGGAAGAAGCAGAATAAACGGCGCAATCACATATTTGAGTTGTGCATTTTGCTGCTTGTAGTGACCACAATGGCAAATATTTGTTAACCTCTATTTTTCAGCTTTCAAACTGGCGGAGGCTTCCCCACCAAATTACAATATACCAGAGCTGAAGAAATGGTACTGTCTTTAATACACCCCGTCGCATTAGAGGGCCTCTCTGGCCTCTCTGGCAGACATGGCACGGACATCCATTCCATTTCTGCAGGTTAGTAATGTTTGTTTGAATGTGAACTATTGTAAATGTGTGAAATGAGGCTCACAGGCAGATATGAACACATGCCCCTAGGGAGTGGCTTTGAGGGGAGGTTACTGTTTTAGGCGGGGGTTTAATGTCTGAGGAGTGGCCTTCATGATGGACACTCTCCCAGGGTGCAGTAGTTAATGGCCCTTAAAAAGATTTGCAGGCCATACACAACCTTTGATAGTATTTCTGCTCACAATTAAACTATTTATCTTACCAAAGCACTGCATGTGATGTGAATATAGTCAATAACAGACAACACTTACTTCTTTGTCTTTCTACCACTGGGGTTGTAGCTGTGCTTTGGTCAGACAAACTTGAGCTGGGGTCAGGGAAAGGTCAACATAGGAAGAATGCACAGCAGCATACTCTGAAGCCAAATGCTATTTGCAAGCTGACTGTGGGCTCCTAATGCGCCATTTGGGATATGTAAAGCCTCCTAACATGCAATACATGCATGTTTGTATTAGTTAAGGTGACCAATCTGTATGTACAGGGTGAGGCATACATATAAGAGATACTCACATTCATTGTGAAGGTCACCTTGGACCGTTGGGGGAGTTGGCATTCCTGCTTGGCCACGTGTTTTCTAAAGCATATGTACTAATCCAGCTCATCAATGGATGTTTGTGTGTTTACGTGCCTTTTGCTTTTAAACCCAGCCCAGCATCCAGCCTCTGCAAGTGTGGAAGCCTCCTCCAATTTGAGCACGCCGTCTACTTCCCTGCTGCCTAGGACACAGGACCAGATATATAGGGTAAGTGGACTTTTCTGAAACTGGTGATGCATGTGAATACACATGACTAATTTGGTTCTATTTTTTTTGGGGGGGGGAGAGAGGGGGGCCTTATGTGGGTGACCCCTTTTATTGAAGGGCTTTATAGGGGGAATGAGAGTGTATCTCCTGAAGTTAACAATATGTGAACATCTTTGATGCATTAAAAGGCAAACATTTATTCTTGTTAGTACATAAATACCTTCACAGTGTCAATCATAGTTGATGACGTACAAATACATACATTCATTTTTTCAACATATTTTATTGGTTCTAATTGATATTTAGGCCCCAATCCTGCACACTTATTCACATGTCCCAACAGACTCCCACACTAATGGATGTCATCCAGGAGATGGAGGAGAATGATGCCAGCCATATTGGACCTTTGCTAATTACCCCCCTGGAACCTAATCTGCCACTGCCCCAGCATCCTACTGCACCAAATCCTCTGCAGCAGAGTGAAGCTGAACGCATGCTGCCAGCCCATCGTGGGCAGCAGGCTGAGACTGAGCCTACAGTCCCCAGTGCTAGCTCTGCTGCAGAGGTTTTGCCAAGCACATCTAATTACCCCCCTTGGAACCTAATCTGCCACTGCCCCAGCATCCTACTGCACCAAATCCTCTGTAGCAGAGTGAAGCTGGACGCATGCTGCCAGCCCATCGTGGGCAGCAGGCTGAGACTGAGCCTACAGTCCCCAGTGCTAGCTCTGCTGCAGATGTTTTGCCAAGCACATCTAGTACTGTTGCTCGCCCTAGAACTCCAGCATCTGCAGGCGCTCAAACCCGGGGAAGTGGAAGATGCAGTCAACAACGTCGACCAGCTTTCCAGGGGAGGCGTGGGCCGATCCAGGAGTCAGCATGGCAGGTGACTCAACGAACAACAGAGCAGATTACTTCACGATTAGAGAACTTCAATACTACATTCACCACCATGCTGACTGATTTTAGGACGAGCAACAGCCAGATGGCTGAACAAATGGCCACCTTAAACAAACAGATGGCTGAACAAATGGCCACCTTAAACAGACAGATGGCAGAACAAACGGCCACCTTAAATGCAAACTTCACTGCCATGCTAGATGAATTTAGAACTAGGAACAGACAGATGCTGGAGCAGTGGCAGATTATGAATGCCACACATGCCCAGGTGTTGGGCCACCTCCAACGCCCAACACAACCTTATTTTGGGCAACATCAATATTAAGAACTATTTGACAAGATCTCCACATCTTTCCTCTACATCCAAACTCAATTTACCTGTGTAGTGAGCGCTACCAAGATTGGGTTGTTTACGGCTTTGCTAGTTTGTTTTGGAATTCACCCATATGGCTCATTAGAGTGCTCACATACCCCATTAGCCAATGGCTGAGCTTAAGCCTCACTGAAGCGGCCACTCAAGCTCCCACGCTGCAGGCTTGGGCCAAATCAAATGCTGGCTTCCACATCCTGTTTGTTGGCAATATTGTGGGACATTCTTGGCTGGAAAAAACATTTGGCCATGGCAAAGATTGTACTGGACTGGCATTAGGACTGGGGGTCATTGGCTGGGTGGCCACCGAACTTACAGGCGTGGATATGGCATAGGTATGGCTGGTTTACACCTGTGCCGGTGGCAAATGTGGCCAAGCAGGAGAGGGTGTGTATGTGGCCCTATGTATTACTGGCAGACAATTCCCCTTGAAATCCGTGCTCCCAATGGATCTTGATGTTGGTGGGCGGAGTCAGTTACCTTCCAACTCCTGGATGTGGCCAATTGCTAGGGGCCAGGAGTCTGCCACAATTTATAGTTATGTTTTAAATGTATGTACCTGGAGTCTGCGAGTGCCCTTCAAATATAAATTTACATATTTCAATAAAATAGATTGAATGTGACTTTAGCTGTTCTTGCCTAAGTTGATGCATTAATGTTTGGGTTGTTTTGATATTAATGAAGGTTTTTAAGGACAAACATGAGAAAAAAAATGCATGAGGCTCAAATCAGGTGTCAATTTTTTAGTAATTAACTCATTACTATTTTTTTTTTTTAAATAAAAAGGCCTTCACAGAGGCAAATAATATTCAAAACACACAACATAAACAAACAAGCAAAACAAATGTTAAGAAAAATAGGATGAAATCAAATGTGCCCGCACTGATTGGCCAGAGGCACTAGGGGTGCCATCATAATGGACATCTGCCTCCTGGCTGGGTGAAGAAGGGGGCAGATCGACATAACGGGGGACACGCTGCATGATGGCAAAATTATGAAGCACGCAGCATGCAAGTATTATGTTGATGACCTTGTTGGGGTCATATTGCAGCGCCCCCCCTGCATGGTCCAAACATCGAAATATGGTCTTCAGGAGTCCAAACGCCCTCTCCACTACAACCCGGGTTTTCCAGTGGGCCCGATTGTACGACTCCTGGGCCTCATTCTGTGGCCGAAGAACGGGCGTCAGCAGCCAGGGAAGAAGCAGATAGCCAGAATCTCCTAAAAGAATCACAAAATACTTACATAAATTACACATTCTAAGCAACATTATTGTTTAACATGTCATCAAGGGGAAAAAAACAGCCATAGGTTAAGACATGGGTCATCAACTATATTCATAGGCATAATGTGAAAAGGGAATGATGGAATTTGAGTAAACTTACCACGGAGCCATCCTCCAGATAATTCTCCAGACTCAAACCGATGGAATAATCCGGAGCTCCTCAATATATAAGCGTCATGGGATGAGCCTGGATACCCGGCAAGTACACTAAGGAATCGCATGTCCGGGCCAACCACTGCTTGGACATTCAGTGAGTGGCCCATCTTGCAGTTCCTGAAAAAAAAAAAAAGATTACACCAAGCCAAGGTAAACAACTCAAACACTAACTCCTAACACCCTAAAAAAAAACATGTTCTTCAATCCAAATAACATTAAAGTACATAAGTAGCTTAAATAACCAAGATTATATGTATGTGGTAGAAAAAAAAGATTAGCATGCTAATGACTAATTAAGGTCACCATTAAAATGGTTTGATAAGGCATACATGAAAAAAATGGATGAAGGTACACTTTAGAAGGAGGGATTAAAGTATACATTGTAAACTGGTTCACAGGGACACTTTAGAAGGAGGGATTTAAGTATACATTGTAAACTAGTTCACAGGGACACTTTCGAAGGAGCGATTACGGTATACATTGTAAACTGGTTCACAGGGAAACTTTAGAAGGAGGGATTAAGTTATACATTGTAAACTGGTTCACTGGGACACTTTAGAAGGAGGGATTAAGGTATACATTGTAAACTGGTTCACAGGTACACTTTAGAAGGAAGGATTTAAGTATACATTGCAAACTGGTTCACAGGGACACTTTAGAAGGAGGGATCAAGGTATACATTGTAAACTGGTTCACAGGGACACTTTAGAAGGAGGGATTAAAGTATACATTGTAAACTGGTTCACAGGGACACGTTAGAAGGAGTGATTATGGTATACATTGTAAACTGGTTCACAGGGACACTTTAGAAGGAGGGATTAATATATAGTAACAATACAGTTTGGCAAAACAATATAACAAAATTACCTAATTAACTTACCTATAGATGTACTCGTCGGCTGCGGGAGGGGCCAATGCAACGTGGGTGCAATTAATCGCACCCATGACGCTGGGCATATGGGCGATATTAAAAAAAAACAACTTAAGCACATTCCAGGCTACCATGTCGTCCGGAAAGGAAATATATTTGGGACTAAGGGTAGCCATGCCTTCCAAAAACTTGGATAGTGCGCGGCTCAGCGTAGGCTGGGAGATCCCCAAGGAGAGGGCACCCAGCCTCTGGAATGAGCCGTTCGCCAAAAATTGCAGCCAGCCAAGCCATACCTGAAATTGCTTGCCCCTTCCTTGTGGTGTGGAGCTCACTATACAAATCATAGAGGGAAGCGCGATTAAGTCGGGTCAGCTCGAACAGCTCAACGTCATGCATGCCATCAATATGCATGCATCTCCGGTGCAATCTGGCCTCGGCCATGCTGACATATGCAATGCCTTGGAGCTGAAGGCGCTCATACTCCTCCACAAAGCTGCAATACATGTTCAACCAATCCGAGGCAAAAATGGTCCCGTAAGTGGAGCGCAAATGAAAACGTTTTATAGGGCGGTGGTCCCTCGGCAATCAGGTCTCAGAATAAGACGCAAGCCCATCCCAATAATGTAACTTATCTGAACTAACGCAAATGATCAGATTTAGATCCGAAAATGATCCGAACTAACGCAAATGATCAGATTTAGATCCGTACCTCGAAAGCGCATATACGCGTTAGCGGAAACGAACATACGCATGGAAAAAGTAACTTAAAAACCAAAAAACATGCCAAACAGACACAAAAACATACAAAGGCCCTTATTCATCAAGCGATAGCGCCAGGTAGTGTCTGCAGAGCGCCAGGTAGCGGCAGCTAACGGCGACTACCGACTCCAGTACGCCCGGCGGCGGTCACAATGACGCATTTATCACGCAAAATGAGGCTAGCGCCGGCGAGAGCGACAGCAAGCGCGGGATTCATCATGAAGCCGCCTGGAACGAACAGCGCCGCAGCAAATTCCTTCACAGCGACACGTATTACCTGGCGCTACCTGCCGCTCTCCCATACATTTCAATGGCAGACGCTGCAATGATTGATTTTAGTTGTTTTTGGGTTGTTTTTGTTGGGAAAAAATTCCACACATGTTTATATTGATATGTTTGATGAATGTGGCTGGTTATTGTTATTTTTTTTTTTTTTTTTTTGTTTCACAATGTAATGTTGTGAGTGACATGGGAATTGCGTCTCCTCCACCCAAACTCATTGGCATCAAATTCCCTGGTTTTACACACAAACGGGCCTTGTAAAGCTATTTTGTAGCCTGTCAGGTTGGTCGGTCACGTTCGCTCTTAGAAAGTGTCAGCGCCCAAGCTATTCGGCAGCCCTGTCATTGATGAATCTGTGTTGGTCGGTGTTTGTGCAGTCGCTGTTTTAATTCGCTATCTGGCGGCGCGAGCGTCGCTGTGCCTCGCTGCGCTGCGTTGTGCGTCGCTGTGCTGTTCATACATGTGTCCTTCTGCCAGTTTCAAGGAATTCACTTTCCGCGACCCCAGTCGTTGTTAATGAATACACTGTAGTTGTGAGCGTGCCTGGCCACATATAGCAGAATTTACATTCAGTCGTACCAGCTCATAACAACCCGTTATGCATTCTCATGTGTGCTACATTTTCAGGTATTAGTCTAGTTTGATTGTGTGTTGAATTTTTGAAGGAATTAGATTTTTATATTTAAGCACAACGGTGTATGCTTTAGAAGGACCTATGCATTACAGTATGTAGATTTCCCTGCTAAATGCAGCTAATAAATCGTTGCGCCTTTGGCCCTAGCTTGTTTTGCAGCGTATTTTTTTGTTTTGTCCGCCACTTAGCGTGCCTAGAGCTGATATTAGCTTGTCCCTGTTGCGCGCATGTTTGTGTTCGAATTTAGAAGCACATTTGCTAGCGTCATATCCGGTTCCGGGATCCTCCTTTGCGTTTCAACGCCACCTTAAGGTAAAACTGTCTAGCGCTTAGGCCAATAGCTTGTTTAGCAGCGTATATTTTTGTTTTGTCCGCCACTTAGCGTGCCTAGAGCTTATATTAGCTTGTCCCTGTTGCGCGCATGTTTGTGTTCGAATTTAGAAGCACATTTGCTAGCGTCATATCCGGTTCCGGGATCCTCCTTTGCGTTTCAACGCCACCTTAAGGTAAAACTGTCTCGCGCTTAGGCCAATAGCTTGTTTTAAATAGTAATTTTAGTTTTTCCGCCACTTAGCTTGCACATAGCTGAGAATAGCTTGTTGCTGGGGCGCGGAGCGTATTTTTTTTTTGTTTTTTTTTTTTTTGGTCTAATGTCGCTAGCGTCATTTCCGGTTCCTGTTTCCTCCTTAGCGTTTCCAATATGGCTCCCAAGCGAAGAGTGATGCGCCTCCCCAGCTCCTCCTCAGATTCCGGCCCCACCACCCCTCCCCCACCTCCCCCACCTACCTCACCTTCCCCAAATAGCCCCCCTCCCACCCCTTCCCCTCCGGGGCCCAGTAAGAAAAGGCGCACAAGGGTGGATAGCCGCGTAAATGGCCAGGTGGTCAAAGTGAGTATTTTTTTTTTTTTTTTTTATGTTTAAAGTTGCTGAACACACAGGGGGGATAGGGTCTGAAATTTATTTGTTGTCAGACCAAATTTTAACAATCCCCGTGGGGCATCCCCATTGTGGATGTCCTGCTGGGATGCCCCCCCCCTGGAGGGGCCTAAAAATTACCTCTGCCCCGTCACATCTGTGCATGCGTGAGCTGCGCATGCCTATTGCGTTTACCTCTAGCAGGGTGTACCCCGGCGCCAGACATATTAGCATTTTGTGTGCAGGCGCACTCCCTGTTAGAGTCAAACGCCACATGCGTACTTTGCCGTGCAGACACAGCTGAGCTTGTATGCACCTCCCAACGGCCTTGGATGCGCATACAACACCGGCTTGGAGCACTGTGTTTGGCTTGCGGAGTGACGTGGGAGTGTCCTCAGCGGTGTATTTGTGGCCTTCAAAGGGGGTTGCAGACAGTGGGCCACCCACAATATTTGAGCCACACCAAAGTGCACCCAAACCCAGATTAATGTTAATCCTGGGTGTGGGTCCACTTAGATCTTTTCTCTGTTTAACTGTTTATGACATTGTTCTGATGTCATGTATTAATTATCCTTTTTTTTTTTTTTTTTTTTTCTCATAGGACTTCTGCAAGTCAGAATACGACTATGCCCGAGGAGCGAAGAAACGCCTTGCCATGGAGGTGAAGGCCACTGTGTCCCGGCGCTTCCAGACCGACCTGACCATCCGGGCTATTCAGCAAAAATGGTCAGATTTTAAGCGCCGGGACCCAGAAGGCGTGTACCGCCTATATGATGCCTACGCATCAGGTAAGTTAAAGCTTAAGTTCGTTTTTGCCTTTGTGCATAATCATCTGCTAAGCTGTGTCCTTTTTTGCTCTTTAGATTAATTATTTCCTTTCACCTCCTCAACACAGATAAGCGTCCTCCCCTGGGGAAACGTGGGAAGGGATTCCTCCCCCGAACCAGGCAGGCGGACTCGGGGGAGTCATCGGGGGAGGGTCCCTCCCGCGGGTCCTATTTAGAGGACCCAGGGGAGGAAGGGGATGACGCCCCAGAGGAGTGTGCTGCTGGGGGGCAGGCTGGATCAAGCCTCAGCTCCTCACACTCTGCGTCTGAGGACTCTCACCAGGCAAGGGCCCCCTCTCAAGCAGGGAGTGAGAGGGAGGAGGGTGGTCCTTTGCCTGGTGGATCTTCGGAGCAGAGTGTGAGGAGCCGAGGCTCCCCGCCTCCTCCTCAGAGCCCTCCCTGGGAATCAAGTGGCGCTTCATCCCCTGGTGAGTGCACATGTTTTAATTGTTAGTCTGTGACAGGTTTCATCTGACCAATTTTGCTTAGCCCTTGCCATTCCTCTCTAATTTGCAGGGCATCATATAGGCGGCACCTCCATGGAGTTTTGGCGAAGCATTCTCCTCGGGCATAGTCGTGGTAAGTGTATGTTGTTAGCCATCTCAATTTTGAATTTATGTCATTCTTTAAAGTGGACCAACAAACATTGATGAGATTGCTTGGATTCTCCCGCCTTCCCTGCCCAATCACATCCCTCACCCTGGGCCACCCCCAAACCAAAAACCACAAACTACTTAACTCTTTGGGGTTGCCAGAAGCCATCGTCCCTGCCTCCTGTGTGGCACTCTAGATGTGTGTGCGCCTGCGCTAGGTTTCATACTGGCATGCGCGTGCGCACACACTGGAGGAGTGATGTGCGGAAGGCAGGGGTGTTTGAAGCTAAAAATTTTGTTGCTCTGCCAAAGTAGACTAACACACTGAATATTAACAATCCTGGGTCTTGGACCACTTTTAACAGACACGTTTCCTGGTCCATTGTGTCAGCTGGTTTGCTAATGTACATTAACATCACAAACCCCACTACAGTGCTAGCCAACTGTCAACCACCCCTATGTTTCTGGCAACACCATGATGGGTGTTTGCCTTTCTTTTCTTGGGTTAAGTTGTTCCCGCTCCAACATGTGGCCCACTATTAACATTATCCAAACAACTGCAAATGATTCCTTTAAATAGCACTGTCTATGTTATTTGCACATTCTCTTTAGGGATACATGTGTGAAGCCTTACAAATTGACATTAACTCATGGTCCAGGAAATATGCTAATTTAGGTCAACCTGTATGTAACCATGCAAGCCTTTGCATTTTCAGACTCAATAACCAGATGGATGTCAAATAGTCATGTGTCATTTGCCCACTAATTGTGTTTTTGCCTTTTGCTTTATGTTGACAGATGTTGCGACGCAGACGGAGCCAGAGACCCTCCTCCCCACCCCAGCTCCAGGGACGGCCAGCAGCATGGGCCCCCGCCACAGCTGCGATGGTGAGTACATCCCACTTCATATGCCTAAAGACTTGTGAAACCTATGTCTTCTAGTCACATCAGCAGCCAATTTAAATTTACCTATGTGTTAATTTCACACACATCTCTATTCAATGTGTTGGCACAATAATCCAACATGCCTGTTTGCATGCTTGATTGTTGGCTCACATCCTTCATTAGGCCCTATAGAGACTATTTTTGCGTTAGACACAACCAAATGGGCCCGATTAGGTCTGGACCTGTAACATTATAGGGTAAACTCGTGGACTCGTTCGGACTTAGGCCCTGATGTTTGGCTGTTACTAAACACAAAAATGGACACACAGGGAATTAGACCTTCTTTGCTTCCCAAGAGTTAAACTGGAACAACAACCAGGATTTTGACTTTCCTGGGTGTTGTTCCACTACGGTGGGGCACCCCTGATCGGCACCGCTGTGTGACAACCCCCTGAACTCACGTTGACTTCCAAAAATGTACAAGCCATTGCAAATTGCCTCCTCCTCCGCCTCCCCCGCGCCCCTTTTTACGGGGGCGTGCCTGCGCCGGCAATTCACAGACGGCCGGCGCAGGCACGCACACGTCTAGAGGGGCACCAGGGAGGGCCCAGCGGCACTGCCACACAGAAACTGAGGTAGGTATTTTGGGGTTTGGGGGGTGTTTCACACCCAGGGACATCCCGATCTTGGATGTCCCGCGGGGAGGGAGGTGATGGGGCAGGGAATCTGATAGATTTCCGGGCCGATCACCCGTGGGTGTTGGTACACTTTAAGCTAAAATGTATGCTTGGGATGTGTTGTTCACATTCCTGCCAGTCAATAGTACTCATATAATGTTAACCAATAAGCACACAGTGGTCAACAATGTTAATGTGAGTGTCACCTAATTGGACACAATGACATTACATTGCTACATCTGTGTCTGTTGAGGTCACTGCCAAATTATTAATAAATTGTTGTTTCTACATTTCTACAGCTTGTGAAAACCAGCATCGCAGACTGTGGCGGGAGATCCGGCTCCTGAAGCTGATGCTGCTGGCCAGGAAGAGGCGCCGACGGCGTCGTTAGGGTGGGGGGGAAGGCTGGTCTCTTGATGGCCGTTGTTGGCCAAGGTTGGCCGTGTTGGCCATTGTTTAAATTAAAAAATTTTTGATTCACATCATACCAGTGTGTTGCATTGCAAAGCCTAGTTTAGCTGTCTCCTAAAACATTTGTGGGTCAATGTAGCCATACCTTTTGAGCCATTTCAGGTGTTAACCATAGTAAGCTATGGGCTCCAATGTGTGGGCTACATTGACCAATACATTCACATATGTAGATCCAGATACTCATCCCTGACTGTGTTATTAGCGAGGTCTTAGGAAACACACAATTTAGAGGTGGGTGAAGCAAATATATTTACATAAACAAAAAGATACAAAATTAATATTCTTGGCTGGGTGGCCGGGGAGGTTGGGAGTCATTGCTAGGGGCGGTGTTGGGGGACAACAGTGCAGTAAAAAATATAGACTGCTGTTGTATGAGCTGTTGTAGCAACAACAAAGTTTGGTCCTGCCGCTGGAGACCTTCTTCCTGGCGCTGTATTGATTCTTCCTGGCGCTGGAGAGATTGTCCCTGGCGCTGGAGAGATTGTTCCTGGCGCAGGAGAGATTGCTCCATTAGATTTGCCAGCCGACCAAGTTCCTGGTTCTGGTGTTGGTTTTGGAGCAACTGGTCCATCTGGCGCTGCAGGGCCTCATTTTGTTGCTGACACATCAGCACCTGATTTTCCAACGCCGCAATGCGCTCATTAGTTCCATCACGCGGCTGTTGGCGACTGTAGTCCTCCAGCATCCGGACCCCTAGTTGGTAGAAATCTGCACTGGTTGGTGCCACACCTCCTCTTGCTGTGGTTGGAGGCTAAACAAATAGTAAACCACATTTTACTAACAAATGCAGTTATGCCCCTCCCAAAAGTTACCATAAACACTCACTAGACAACTTACCCTTGTCTGAGCCTCTGAAGCTTGGCCACATGGGACTTGGGAAGAGGTCCCAGCTTGGGGTTCTGGTTCCGCCTCCTGCCAAAACAACAATGAAAGGAAATGTTACATGTTGCTTCTTCCACTACCCACGAATATGCCAATGGGTTTCAAGGTCGTCCACATCAGCCATGTTACCTGCGTGTCCTCCGGCCCAGGTTGGCTCGAGGTATCGCTGCCAGTGAGTCGCAATTCAACATCCGAGATGTCGGGCAAGTTGGCATATGCTAAACAGGAAAATCAGGTTAGTAGGTCTGTGGGCCAAACTCTAATGTAACCTGGTTAGGCTATCGAGGCCATACCTCTAAAAAGTTTAAAAATACACACTAGACCAAAGGTCTCTGTTAAACTCAGATTGTTAACATGTATGTTACAGGACTAAGACGCACTAATTTCTGCAAATCTCATCATAAACATTGCTTAAATTAAACATACCCGCAACATCCCAGATGTCTGGAGTGGGGTCCTCACTCGAGCTTGGACCTTGAAAATACATGTGGACACACAAGTTGCCAGAAGCAAGTGGCACAACATTAGAGCCAAAATACAGACTAGAGCAAGGCAAAACCACTTACCCTCATCTCTGGCAGCTGGAACTTGAGGGGCCCTTTCTGGACAGCCACTTCCGATATTCGGGTCAACTAAAAAAAAAAAAAAATGTGTCTAAATAATCCTCAAACTACTACAGGGAATGTTTGGCTAAAAAAATGTCCGCAAAGATACATTGCTATCACTCAAATAACTAAGAGACTGACCCTGGGGAGGCAACCAGCACTCCCAAGAGGCATCTTCAAGTTTACCAAGCAAACATGTAGCTTAGTAGACTAACCAAATTGAACCAGTGTAACCTAAACAGCAGAAAGGATACATTATGTATTGCTCTACACACCAACAGGGTCCTGTTGACCGGCAACATCGGAAGTGGGGTCCAAAGATGAACCAGTCACTTGGCCTACCAAGAAAAAAGACAAATGAGACACATGCACTTGAGTCAAAGTGGATCAAGCAAGGTGAACACATGCACTTACCGACATCCAAAGAGTAGGTGGGATCCGGAGGAGATGCTGGGGCCAAGGGCATGGGAGCTAGGCCAAAATAAAACCAACATTGAGCCATAGCTAATGTGCGTAGCAAAAATAAACATGCATTAAGGTGTGTGAGCAGCTCTTTCACTAATATTGACTAATCAAGCCAAGTGTGGCTCACACATTGATATGCCGATATATGGCTACACATCTCTGGCATCCTACATATCTACACATGTTAGGGCCTTGTTAGTTACTGGCTGTGAGTGTTACAGTGGGCGTGCAATTAGGCCGCACGCACATATTATTAATAGTCAACAGGGCAAACCTTTATTGCTTGAGCTGCTCCCACACCCATTTGTTTAGAAAAAAACGAGCAAACAAATTATGGGTAAATACCTTCAATGGCAGACTGGGGTAGGCTTGAGGTTGCTGGAAGGGCAGGAGCTTGGGTGTCCGGAGCCACATCCCGGACAGCAGCATGTGCACCTATGCATAAAGCAACAGACAGAAAAGTTACAAATGCTTGAACTATAATGTAATACTTCACAGGTCCTACAGTTAGTTGGTCAAAATGTAAAAATGCTAATCACAGACATTAACATTAGGTTATTGTAAAAGCCAGAAAATATGTACCTTCAGCCCAACCGGTGGTGTCATCCCCAGGATCCACACCCTGCAGCCGAGCCAGTGGGATTTTGGCCTTCAGCATCTCCTCATACGGCCTGTAGGTACTCTTTGGAGCCTGGATGAACCCACTGTCCACATCAAGATCGTGATTCATCTTTTTCATAAGGGCCCCTCGCAAAGTGTAGAAGCGTTTCCTGCAGGATGGGCCACTACGTGGGTGTTGAGCTGTGCTACTAAGCTCCACACCAATGGCATCCCACAGTTTGCTTCTTTCTTGTTTGCCTATGGACTTGCTTTGGGAGCCAAATATCAGCTCCCATTTAGCAAGTGTCAGGCGCACAAGATGATTATTCTCAGCCAAATTAAATTCAGGCTCCCTCTTGGCACCTGGGCGCTTAGCCTGGGGTGCTGCCCCACCTTCAGGCTGTGCCCTTTTCCGTAAGGGAGGTCTGCGCACAGCACCCACCAAACTCCTACTCGGGCCTGCTGTGGCCGGCAGATGTCCTGTATTTGGCTCCATCCTGTAGCTGCACACACACACAAATCAACACCCCACAAGCACGCATGCACACTACAGAATGGCATCGCAATCTCTTAGGCTTGGGCAGGTTTTATGTGCTCTAACAGCCAATCCAAAAGCAGCCCACTTAATTGATTCACACATACAGCCCAGTTCCTTCTAGGCACACCTCCACTGCACTGACAGAAGCATGTGTGTTAGCCAATTAACTCATTACAGACCTCATTAAACAAACAACACACACCCAAATCCAACAATGGACTGATGTATCTGCAACCCTTGTGACATGTGCTTAGCCTAACGGCTATTTAAAAAAACAACAGCTTCACTTTCATTGGTCCCCACCTGATTTTTGGCCCATGTCCGTTAATGCACGCAAGTTACGGCTCAAGTACGCTAGTAGCGCTACTAGCGTGCGCGTGCGCACTCTGTTTTACGCACACCTGGGTCGGCTAATTGGCGCCCGGAAATAGCAGAGCGACGCAAAAGGCGGCAAAGCGGACCTGTCACTTTTGAAAATGAAGTATAAAAGGAAGGAATGTTCTAGCTTCTGCTATTCTTACACTGTGGCAAAGGCTGTGGTGTGGTGCTGTGCTCGCTTCCCTTAGCTCATTTGAGCCTCTGTCTGGTTTCTGTCCTCACTCTCTGTGGCTTGTTGGGTGATTTCTGACATCAGTGCTGTTTCTTTAGGAGCTTGGTTTGGGTGGCATCTGCAAATATTGTGTAGCATACAGCAAGTGAGGCTTGATTTTGGGGCCTTTTGTGGGCTGTGCAGCAACTCCCCTCTTGGTTGTGCTTAACTTAGAAAGCTGGTTTTCAGCAGGCTGGTGGTTTGGACCACTATAGTTCTGGTTTTGTGGTGAGCTGCATTGTAGCGGGTGTGTGTGTAGTGTGATTGTTTGTGTGTGTGTGGTGTGTTAGTGGTTTTTTTTGTTTATTTTTGTTTTTGTATATATCTTTAGTGTGTGTGATGGATAAGAGGGTGATGTATGGTGTCTGGGTGGATGGATGTATGTGTATGCTGAAAGAGCAGGAGGAAAGGGAGCGGGGTGTTGTGAGGCTTAGGGCACCCCGCTCCTTTGCAATCCGCCTTTCAGTATGGGACTTAAGTGACGAGCAGATCAGGAGCCGCTTCCGTCTGAATCGTGCTGCACTACAGTCCCTATATGATCAGATTAAGACCAAAATCGAGCCATCCACCAAACGCACTCACTCCATTCCAGGCATAGTACGCCTGTGTGCCACTCTGAATGTTTTGGCACGAGGGACCTTCCAGGCAACCTCAGCCCTCCTCAGCGGGATAAGCCAGGCTACTATGAGCCGCATCCTAATCCAGGTAGTTCTGGCAATTTGTGATTTAATCCCAATTTACATCAAGTTTCCTGAGGATGAGGAAGAGGTTGCCAAAATAAAACATGCATTCTATCTGATGGGAGGGATCCCGAATGTGCTAGGGTGCGTTGATGGTACACATATCCCTTTCCGCCCTCCCCGTGCACAGGAGCTGTCCTACAGAAACAGGAAGCAGTTCCATTCATTTAATATCATGGTGGTCTGTGACCCAGACATGAGGCTGCGGGCGGTGAGATCGGGGTTCCCCGGCTCATGCCACGATTCTTACGTCTTGCAGCGGACAGTCCTGTGCCGGAAGTTTGATAACAACGAAATGCCAGCTGGCTGGCTACTGGGTAATAAATTAACCATGTCTATGTATTTTGCTAATATGTGGCCTAGTAAGGCAATTTTAACCAAACTACCACCCAAAAACATGTACTAGTACTAATTGCTGTCTCTCTCCTTGTGTTTTTTCTACAGCGGATAAGGGATATGGGCAGAGAACGTGGGTCATGACTCCGGTCAGGAACCCACGGACCTCTGCCCATGAACGCTACAATGCAGCGCATCGCAAGACCAGAAGCATTGTGGAAAGAACCATCGGCCTGCTGAAAGCACGCTTTCTCTGTTTGGCACGGCCAGGAGGAGAGATGCTCTACAGCCCACAGAAGGTTTCCAAGATCATCCTTGCCTGCTGTGTGCTACACAATATCTGTATATGTCACCGAATCCAAGCCCCCGAGGAGACAGCACTGGTGCCAGAAATCCCCAACCTGCCCGCAGATAGAAGTGAGGACACCCAGACTGGCGATGAGCTAAGGGAAAGGATGATCACTTCTTATTTTGCGGTAAGCTAACTACCCTTCACTCTAATGCAAGTACTGCACTACTGTTTAAATGTCTTTGACCTCCCATCCAAAAGAGCAAACAAACGCACTAAGGGGGGTTTAAGATGACCCAAACCACTCTAAGGGGGGGTGTAAGATGACCCAAACCACTCTAAGGGGGGGTGTAAGATGACCCAAACCACTCTAAGGGGGGGTGTAAGATGACCCAAACCACTCTAAGGGGGGGGTGTAAGATGACCCAAACCACTCTAAGGGGGGGGTGTAAGATGACCCAAACCACTCTAAGGGGGGGGGTAAGATGACCCAAACCACTCTAAGGGGGGTTTAAGATGACCCAAACCACTCTAAGGGGGGGTGTAAGATGACCCAAACCACTCTAAGGGGGGGGTGTAAGATGACCCAAACCACTCTAAGGGGGGGTGTAAGATGACCCAAACCACTCTAAGGGGGGGGGTGTAAGATGACCCAAACCACTCTAAGGGGGGGTGTAAGATGACCCAAACCACTCTAAGGGGGGGGTGTAAGATGACCCAAACCACTCTAAGGGGGGGTGTAAGATGACCCAAACCACTCTAAGGGGGGGGTGTAAGATGACCCAAACCACTCTAAGGGGGGGGTGTAAGATGACCCAAACCACTCTAAGGGGGGGTGTAAGATGACCCAAACCACTCTAAGGGGGGGGTGTAAGATGACCCAAACCACTCTAAGGGGGGGTGTAAGATGACCCAAACCACTCTAAGGGGGGGGTGTAAGATGACCCAAACCACTCTAAGGGGGGGTGTAAGATGACCCAAACCACTCTAAGGGGGGGGTGTAAGATGACCCAAACCACTCTAAGGGGGGGTGTAAGATGACCCAAACCACTCTAAGGGGGGGGTGTAAGATGACCCAAACCACTCTAAGGGGGGGGTGTAAGATGACCCAAACCACTCTAAGGGGGGTGTAAGACGCCAATGTTGGTTATCAAGTTAGGCATTTTTTTTAAAGAAAACACAAAACAACTATAAAGATATATACTAACTGCACTTTTCTTATTTTTTCAGGCACAAAGAGATGCACCATGATCCCTACATTCCTTTTAAAACCCTTTCTGGACTTTACTTTTCTTTTGCATTTCTGCTGGACTTTTCATTTTCTATTTCATTTCTGTTTTATTATTAATTTTTTGTTAGAGAAAAAAATAAAAAAAAATTATATATATACATGTGGCTATGTGTTTAATTCTGTTGTAAGTTTCCTTTTCATTCTAATTCCTATTTTCATTTTCCTTTTTTTTCTCTGTTCTGTTTTTAATTTGCTTTTCTTTCTCTGTTCTGTTTTTATTTTCCTTTTCTAGTTTCCTTTTCTTTCTCTGTTCTGTTTTGATTTTCCTTTTCTTTCTCTGTTCTGTTTTTATTTTCCTTTTCTTTCTCTGTTCTGTTTTTATTTTCCTTTTCTAGTTTCCTTTTCTTTCTATGTTCTGTTTTTATTTTCCTTTTCTATCTCTGTTCTGTTTTTATTTTCCTTTTCTAGTTTCCTTTTCTTTCTCTGTTCTGTTTTGATTTTCCTTTTCTTTCTCTGTTCTGTTTTTATTTTCCTTTTCTTTCTCTGTTCTGTTTTTATTTTCCTTTTCTATTTTCCTTTTCTTTCTCTGTTCTGTTTTTATTTTCCTTTTCTATCTCTGTTCTGTTTTTATTTTCCTTTTCTAGTTTCCTTTTCTTTCTCTGTTCTGTTTTGATTTTCCTTTTCTTTCTCTGTTCTGTTTTTATTTTCCTTTTCTTTCTCTGTTCTGTTTTTATTTTCCTTTTCTATTTTCCTTTTTTTTCTCTGTTCTGTTTTTAATTTCCTTTTCTTTCTCTGTTCTGTTTTTATTTTCCTTTTCTAGTTTCCTTTTCTTTCTCTGTTCTGTTTTGATTTTCCTTTTCTTTCTCTGTTCTGTTTTTATTTTCCTTTTCTTTCTCTGTTCTGTTTTTATTTTCCTTTTCTATTTTCCTTTTTTTTCTCTGTTCTGTTTTTAATTTCCTTTTCTATCTCTGTTCTGTTTTTATTTTCCTTTTCTAGTTTCCTTTTCTTTCTCTGTTCTGTTTTTATTTTCCTTTTCTTTCTCTGTTCTGTTTTTATTTTCCTTTTCTTTCTCTGTTCTGTTTTTATTTTCCTTTTCTATTTTCCTTTTCTTTCTCTGTTCTGTTTTTATTTTCCTTTTCTATCTCTGTTCTGTTTTTATTTTCCTTTTCTAGTTTCCTTTTCTTTCTCTGTTCTGTTTTGATTTTCCTTTTCTTTCTCTGTTCTGTTTTTATTTTCCTTTTCTTTCTCTGTTCTGTTTTTATTTTCCTTTTCTATTTTCCTTTTCTTTCTCTGTTCTGTTTTTATTTTCCTTTTCTATCTCTGTTCTGTTTTTATTTTCCTTTTCTAGTTTCCTTTTCTTTCTCTGTTCTGTTTTGATTTTCCTTTTCTTTCTCTGTTCTGTTTTTATTTTCCTTTTCTTTCTCTGTTCTGTTTTTATTTTCCTTTTCTATTTTCCTTTTCTTTCTCTGTTCTGTTTTTATTTTCCTTTTCTTTCTCTGTTCTGCTTTTATTTTCCTTTTCTTTCTCATTGGTGATTTAATTGTATTTCCTTTTTATGTAACAAATAAAATAAAAAAAAAATTGTGGCTATGTGTTTAATTATGTTTTATTTTCCATTTATATTCGAAGATCTGGTAGAATTTAATTTCCTTTTCAACACAAAATAAAAAATGTTTAAATTTTAAAACAAATGTGGCAATGTGTTTTATTCAGAAGGTACTGGATGGCCAGGACACAGCAAAGCTAACAGGCGCTGTGTAGAATAGCGTGGTCACACTGACTGACAGCGCCTACAAAGCTGAGGGCCAACATCATATTCAGCAATGTAGGCGTTGTTCGCAACAACGCCAGGTAGCGACTGAGGAGGCCTGCTATAGCGAATCGCTAACGCCCGCGGCTGACGCTAGCGGCGCTCATAGCGCCATACTTCAGTCGCTCATCTGTCGCTAACTGGCGCTATTGATGAATCGGCCTCAAAGACACATTCGAAAGTCCATACGTATCTGTCTCTGAATCAACCCTACTGCCTCTAAACATTCATTCTAAGGCTGCTTGGTGTTTGGGACTGGGTTCTTAAGAATTGGTAAAGACAGAAGATTCAGACCCCGCGTGTGCCAGAAAAGATCAAATGAGTGCGTACTACTCTTTTTTTTTTTTCCTAGGCTGAGCCTTTAAAACTCCCACCTTTTATTTAAAGTTACAATGAATAATCTTCTCTAGTTCATTGTAATAGTGCCTAATGAGTTCAGTTATTTTCTTTTACATGAAAATGAAGTCAGCCGCTGCATTAAAGTAAGGCTGATTTTCGTAACAACCTTTTAAATAAACGGTTCTCTCATATCATTATTCTTCAATTTCTGGTGGCTGGAAACACAATAATAATGATGAAGACACGCTGTGCCGATGGCATACAGTAAGCACTAATGAAAGCTGACTTTGATTACTGAAATTATTATCTTCGCCATGTCGGATTCCTAGATAGCTCCAAATGAATCCAATCAAAGAACGCCAGGCATAATAATCACCCGTTTCTTTTTCTGCAGCAGGTCTATAATCAGGTTCAATATTTCCCTTTCTCAGTTTATATTTACCACAGACTGACATACATGAAGAACTCTTCAATAGCCATAATATAATAGTGATAATTGGAGAGGGCATTTTTTTGTTTAATGAGGACAATTGTGTAGTGTATACACAGCTTCAAGTGTAATGAGAATAAAATGCAGACACTGCTGATACTATGACTGCAAATAATGCTCTAATAAAAACATTAAGAAATGTAAGCAGTAGTGGTCAATAAAGGTTAGATGTTAAAGTGAACCGCAACCCACTGCAATCGGCCCAGGAATCTATGAGATTCCCATGCAGATTGATTCCCTCCCCCCGGGACATCCAAAATCGGGATGCACCGCTGTGTGAAACTCCCCAGGTCATCCAATTCACTTACCTTGTTTCTCGGTCCAACGGCGTATGCGCAAACCGCAGCTGCATCCCCGCTATCCCTCTAGCAGGGCCCGTGCCAGGCATCTGTGAATGGACAGTGCAGGCACGCTCCCTGTTAGACAGTAGCGGGGAATGCGGCCATCAGAGCGCTCAGAGCCACTGGCCTTAGATGAAGCTTAGACGATGTGATGTCAGCTGCTCTGAGCGCACTGTTTGGACGAGCGGCGCGCTTGCGCTCTAGGACCGCAAAGAGGTGAGTTCTCTTGAGCAATCTGGGGGGGTTTCACGCAGCAGGGCACCCCCGATCAGGGTGCCCCAGGGGAAAGGACCAAAATCCATTTGGACTATCCTGGGTTTTGATCCACTTTAAGGACGGATTCAACCAAAGTATGCAAACCATTAAATATCACCTTAGAATTAGATACTATGGAGAATAGAAGCCACAGTAAAATACTCGAGCATTTCAAGAAAACTATTACCTTTCCAATTCCACAAAAGTTAGGACACTGTTTAAAATATAAAGAAAACAAAAATGCAATGATTTGGAAGCCTCATATACTTAGGCCCTTATTCATGATGGGATAGCGTCAGGTAGTGCCTTGTAAATGACAGATAGCGACAGGTAGCGGCAGGTGAACGCCGGAGACGACACGCAATTACACATTTATCAAGCAGAATCTGTTGAGCGACTGGGATAACGCCATGTAGCGTCCGATACATCATTATCCCCGCCTCAGCGTACAGTGCCGGCGTTCAGCCTTGCAGAGCGCCACGTATTACCTCTCCCATACATTTCAATGGGCATTCTTTTATTTCTCTTTAAACAGGGGGTTTTTATTACATTTTTTTTAATTAATCTCAAATAATGTTGTGACCTCTTCTGGCATTGAAAAAGCCATTTTTTTAAATATTTTTAATGTTTTATATATTTCTGCCGAAATGACATTACAGGTCTGGCATTAATGTGTTCATGTTACAATGTTATTACAATGTAATTCCATGTGTTTTCGCTTTGTTACTGGTGGATACATGTTAAAAAACAGCATTTAAACACACAACCTCCAGTGCTCTGGCCTACAGCGAAGCATTTTTGAGCGCCGGAGGTGTGTGAGGCTGTTTTTTTGATGAATATGTTGTGAGTCGGTCGCACTGACCAGTCACTAACATTCGCTCCCATACAGCGCTGTACTGGTCATATAGCGACTCCCCACAATGTATTCATCAATGCTGCATAGCGACTGAGCCGCTATGAACTAGCGACCCACGGCCGAGCACAGCGACTACTAGCGGGCGCTCTAAAATGCCTGCTCATCGCTCATCTGTCGCTACCTGCCGCTAATGATGAATCAGCCTACCCTAATTTATACTTTTCCCCAACCCTCTCCTCAAGGGCCACGTTGTGACCTACACTAATTTCTTGGATGTTATTTTCTGAATCAGAGGGATAAAAATATCCAGATCTAAAAATCCAGACCATAAATGTTATTCCCCCTGGTAACTGAAGTCGTCTTACGAGACAGTTCTCTTCGACTGTCAATTGGGGAACAGTACTGGGATTGAGAAGCAGGGTTTGCTTAGTTTTTTTTTTTTTTTTTTTTCAACAATATTTTTATTAAGAATATAGGAGAGGTACATTACATTGCAACATACAATACATTTTGTGGAGCATATAAATTCACCCAAAAGGATGTCATCTCATACAAGACTAGGAAACTTGTTCTCCAAAAACTATGAGGTGCGTGGGGGCTAGAATGAAGAAGATAAGGGGGCAAAGAAAGGGAAAGGGGAAGGTTTGGAAGTGGGTGTCCAGCCGCCACCAGGCGTGAGATGTGTACAATGCATCACTGACATGTGAGGAGGGAACGGTCAAGGTTTTTGGGTTGAAAGTGTGTGATCCAACCTTCCCAGGTGGTCAGGAAGGGGGCAAGGTCACCTTGCAACGAAGCTGCCATCTTCTCGAAGCACATAACTTCGTTGATGTGGGGGACCAAGCTCCCACTAGAGATCATCTTTTTCTTCCATGAGTGTGCTATAATGAGTTTAGCTGCCGTGAGGATGTGCCTGATGAGCTCAAACTGATTTCGTACATCCAGGGGGGGTTTCAAATTAGGTAGGGCAATTGAGGGGAAGAGATCAGGTGTAACCCTGTTGTACCTCTGCCCAGAGTGAACCGCTTAGAGGAGTACCCAGAATACCTAACGAGCGCGCCCGGCTTGGAGTATAGCGAGGAGATCCATGTGGTGAAGGAGGGACCTAGCCCCCATTTTTTCAATATGAATTACTTACTGGGTACGTGTATGAAACTTGTATTGTTTGCCCACCCTGTCTGACTTTGTTTTTTCCCTTAACACACTATTCGGTAATTTTTTTGTTAGTATATTTTTAGCCTAATTTTTTAACTTTAAATTAAATGGGTTAAGTGATAGAACCCTATTGCGTCATGTTCTTGCCCTGTTCTGTAAGTAGTATTCCCCAGACTTTTTTAATGAGTGTACAGGTTGGATGTGCATGTATGCTCATTACAAATGTCCTTTCCTCCAACCCTACCCCGCTCATCTATTTGTCCCTCTTTTCTATTGTTGCAATGCACACCTTTTTTTATTTTTATTTTGTTTGTTTTTTTTTTTTTGTTTTTGGCCAGGAGACTCTGGCTATCCTTTGCTCCCCTGGCTGCTGACCCCAATCCTGCACCCATCTTCACAGGCAGAGGAGCCCTACAATACTGCCCCCAGGAGGACTCGCTCTGTGGTGGAGCGAGCCTTTGGTCTCTTGAAGATGAGGTTCCGTTGTCTTGATCAGACTGGTGGGGCACTACAATATACGCCTGCAAAGGTCATTAAAATAATCATGGCTTGTTCCGCTTTAAGAGAGGGAGTCTGCCATTTCTGAGTAAAGTCTCATTAAAAAGGGTTTCACACAGTGGGGCATCCCGATCTGGGATTTCCAGGGGGAAGACCAGTGGCCGCTCTGGGTTTTGTTCTGCTTTATGTGAGGGAACTTGTGTTGCTTTAATAATAATGTAAAGGAGGTGGGTTATTCCATCCTAACCTGATTTGGTCATGATGTTTTAAAGCAGGCCAAAACCCATGTAACCCAGCCCTTTGGAGCGTGAAGAAATCCAGGGCTGGGTTACAGGCATTATGTCTCTGGGGCATTCCAATTTGGGATGTCCTGCACGTCACTGCGGGGGAACGTCAGAGCTATACCAGGAGCTATGCCATCTTTACACAGGAGCAGGACGACATCATCATGGATGTGAGTTTGCGAGAGTGCGTTTATGTGCGCACACACATTCCTTCTACAAACAAAGCGCAAGAATAGTCTGAAACAACTTAGTTTGTCACGTTAAATACAAGTCCACCTTAGTTTAACCCATGTACGCAGCTACAAACTAGGCTACATGCAGATAGAAAACTAGGGCAATGTGAGGCAGCAAAAGGTTAATAAAGTGACTTTAGTTAGGCCAGGAAACTTGTTAATGTATTTTGTGGATTAATGGTGGGTCCTTGTATCTTTTTCTTACAGATGATGCTGCGGAATCGTTTTTTAAGAGTTTGGGCTTTTCATTAAATCACGCTGAAGGTCCGGTTTAAAAAGGGCCCCAAAAAAACAACGCCCAACCAAACCATAAAAACAATGCTAAACTAAGGTTTTTTTTCACAGATCAAAGAAAAACACAGCCACAAGACCCCGAGGCCTAATTTTTAACATGTTTAATTCAAATTTAAATTAAAATTAAATTAAATTAAAAAAAAAAAAATCTCAAAACCACAAAACCAAAAAAAAGTTTGATTAAAAAAAACATAAACAGATTTTGTGAGTTGTCTTTCCTGCAAATGTACAATCCCACAACATCATCACACATTTACATGACACAAAAGGTTTAGATATGGGACAAAAAATCCGAAAAACTCACAACCAATTACGGTAAACATTAAAGGCAAGGAAGAAGGAACACCAAAGAGATTAAGGTATGCATTAATGGCAAGGAAGAAGGAACACCCAAAAATAAATTTGACAATATATATATGTGTCAAATTGGCAGTTGGTGCCATATGCATATTCCAATGGAGGTTTAGGGATGTGCGCTTGCGTGTAGCCAGATTGGCAACTGAAGAGCCATGGAGATGTAAGTATACTTGGAAAAATCACCAAAATGGAAGGTCAAATACGACGGAAACCAAGCAGGTACATTCAAAAACCAAGGAAAAAGCAGGGAAAAACGGGCCGCCCGTGTGAACGGGAACGGAAGCCCCGATCAAATTGAAGGCACCCGAGAGAGCAAAAAAAAACTTCCCGAGTAAAGACAAATTGACGGATCAGTTAGGGAGCCATTCCGACGGAGGCTCTGCATCACATTTGAGCCACGATTCAAACAGGAGCCCCGGACAATCGGAAGGTTTTAAGCTCAGACCGGGGGAGGCTCTGCATCAAGCCCAATGTCGGCGTGTAGGGCCCTCATCTGGCGGAAAGCCTTCACTCTTTTCTGAGGGGCATTCAGGCCCTGTACGTTCAGCGAAACTAGTTTAACCACCATCTATAAGCCATACATTATGTGGTAGCATAGGGGGGCTGGACACCCGGGTTTGCTAAGTTTTAGAGAAAAAATTAACCAGCATAGACACTAGAGATTGCCTCATTTCCAAGTTCAGGTTATGGGCGAATATAGACAATGCAAAAAAAAAGATACTGTTTGGTCAAGCTTGAAACACTTATTTTTCTGATCTTGTGACTTTTCTATTTTTAAAAAAAGCTACAAATTGTAAAAAAATATATTTTTTCCACATATTTCACCCAGAAATATTGAGAAAGCAGTGAAACAATGACAAACAAGACATTTCATTTTAAAGCCTAAACTGAAAAAAGCAATATATAGTTTTCCTGGAAATTTCTGCAAATATCACAGATATATAAACATATAAACATTAAACATATGGCAACAGAGGGTGATGGGATCTCTAGGTAGGCTGGAGGGGGTTAAGTGGACCAAAACCCAGGATTTTGACTATCCTGGGTTTTGGTCCTTTCCTCTGGGGCACCCTGATAGGGGACGACCCACTATGTGAACCCCCCAGGTTGCCCGATCTCACTCTCCCTTCCCCGGGTCTACGGCGCATGCACAGCCCTCTCGTCCAATCAGCACACTCAGATCCGCTTCCACTGTCTAATAGCTCGTCTAGGACGAGAGGATCCGAGCACACTAGCGGCCGCATCCCCCGCTACTCTTTAACACGGAGTGTACCCGTGTTGGCCATTCACAAATGCCTGATGCGGGCACGAACCCTGCTAAAGGGATAGTGGGGATGCAGCCGCAGCTTGGGCATGCGCCATTGGACCGGGAAAGAAGGTGACCTGGGGGGTTTCCCACAGCGGACATCCCAACCCTGGATTCTGGGGGACAACCCCCTAGGGGAGGGAATCCAGCGGCACTGGAATCTCAGATGTCAGGGCTGTTGGGGCATCGGTTTTGGTCAACTTTAAGGGACAAGCTAATGCTTGCATTTTTTCTATTCTTTTAAAAATGATTTTATGAGCCTTTTGTGTGACACTGGTATAGACTATTTTAATGCAATAGTAGCTAAAGAGGGGCTAAAGTAATTTGTCTTTTTTGTAGACTGTCCATTGAACATTATTTTCCCTGGACACACAGATACTTATCTCTTCTTCTGTAAAACTATACAGATCATCATCCATAATTCAAACAAGGACAATAGGTTTCAATCTCTTGATGTCTTTATTAAAGATCACAAATCATTTGTATTCCTAATAAATCATGAATCGAACCGCAGTTCAAAAGTCAATGTCGTCTTGTCAGATGGAAGTTTACGCGTGAAAGGTGCGCAGCGGCTTCGGCTGACAAATGTTTTGCTCCATGGATTACATTTGCATCTGATGTGCTAAACACGCGTGTTTACATGACCTTTAAAAACATATTAGCTAAAGCTTCTCTGGGAATCTGAAATAACACAAGATAAAGATATCTGAATTAACAAAGAAATACAAGTGTGGACTGAAACCACATGGAATGGAAAGGTCATCAATGTGGACAGAAGAAATAAAGAACTATGGGGTTTATTCATTAAGTGATAGCGCCAGGTAGTGCTTCGTAGCGGCAGGCCGGGTGCTGTACGCAATACCACATTTATGAAGGTGATTCTAGTGAGCGACTCTAACAGTGTGTAGTGTCCGATTCATCATTACAGGTGTCTCAGCGTATGGCGCCGGAGCTCTAGCTTCCAGAGCGCCAGGTATTACCTGTCGCTACCTGACGCTCTTCCATACATTTCAATGGACGTTCCTTCATTTCTGTTAAAACATGTTTATTTTAAATAATTGTGTGACCTCTACTGGCCTAGAAAAAGTCATTTTTGAAAATTATAATTTTTTTATAACAATGTAATTCCATGTGTTTTCGTTACTGGTGGATATGTGTTCAAAATCAGACTTTAATCACACAGCGTCTTCTGCTCTATGCTATAGCGCCTAGATCCAGAGAGCCTACGCTCTGTGTGTCTGTTTTTGTGTTGAATATGGTGTGAGTCGCTGAGAGTCGGTCGCAATGAGCTGGCGCTACCTTTCGCTCCCTGCAATGCTGTACTGGTGTTAGAACGCCCAACATATGTACATCTCATTTATCAATGCCGGCCAGGTTGCTACAGCGACTGAGGCGCTCTGTTACAGCGCCCGATAGCCGTTCACAGTGTATACTAGCAGTCGCTCTTAGCGCTTCTGTACAGACGCTCATCTTCTGATAGCTGGCGCTAGTAATGAATCAGCCTGCCTGTCCCATGGGAAACCTGCCTTTTTACATTTTTTTTATGATTTCATTATTATTTTCGGTGTAATTTAAGAAACGCTAACGCTATGTTGTACCACGTAGCGTCAGATGAACTCTGGGTGCAGTATGTGAAAACCACATATATGAAAGTCAATCTGGTGAGCGCCTCTTATAGCGCCATGTAGCGGTGAATGTATCACTAGTGGAGGCTCAGAGTAAAGGCGGTGTATGTTCAGCAGCGCCATGTAGCACCTGTCGCTCAGTATCGCTCTCCTATACTTTTCAATGGGGTTTTTTTGCCTGTGTATAAATAGCATTTAATGAATTATTTTTCTCAATTTTGGGATCAAATGATTGTGTGGCCTTTCCTGCCCAGCAACCAAACACTTATATTGTTATATTTAGATTTTTTTTATGCAGAATTGTATGTGCAGGTCGGCCTTTGCAGTGTCATTGTTACAGTGTTAAAACAATGTAATTCCATATGTTTTCGCTCTGGTGCTGGTCAATATGTGTTGCGAACCAGACTTTTATCATATAGACGCCAACGCTCAACGCTAAAGCGCCCAATTTTAGAGAGCCAACGTTGGCTTTGTGTTTTTTTGTTTCTTAAATTTGGGCTTCAGTGCAGAGCTTCGGACGTACTTAACTGGCGCTACCTATCATTCGCTGCAGCGTTGTCCTGTTGTTATATGTAGCGGCGCTTTGGGCGGCTTTCCCTCGGGGCGCTACATATGTATTGATTCAGGGAGAGCTCTTCTACAGCGCCCTCCAGACCTCACATTTATTAATGATGGACAGGACAATACAGTGTCACTTGTCCAGCTGGTACGCTAGGTTATAGCGCCAGACACCCGCTTGCAGCATCCTTTTGAGGATGTTCTAAGCGCCGCTGTCAAATGGCAACACGTCGCGCTAGTCTTAAACCGGCCCAACACCTGTTATTACTTTAACGGGTGTTGGTCCCTCTCCAGAATGCTGGAGCCCCCTTGCACCTAACCGCACAGAAGGCTGACAATACTCACCTTCATTACGAGCCAGTGCCAGCAAAGGAGTCCCGCGATTGGCTGCCGGGCGGTCACGCGGGCAGGTCCTGCCAGCGGCTGGCACTGAGGACACGACTACGGCCCATGAGACCACCCAGCGGCCAATCACTGGACTCCTTCCCCGGCGCTGACTCGTAATGAAGGTGAGTATTCTCAGCGTTCTGTGCAGTTAGGTGCGAGGGGGCTCCAGCGTTTTAGAGGCCCCCCCCCCTCGGAGGTTCTTGCTATCAGCAGAGAGATGAACCAAAACCCGTTATACCCCATAATATTGGGTGTTGGTCTGGTTTAAATCAGCCTCCACATTTTTATTACACAATTTTACAAAAAATGACGCAGCCTCTTACCTCTGACCAAGGGCGTGCTTCAGCTCGAATTGTCGTTAGGTGATGTACCTTACAGCCCTAATCTCTTGTTGTTCCTTTGCTCTGATCTGCTTTGCATAACTCTTGCTTGCTTGTTTAACTATGTAACAATGCTGTTTTCTAGCCATATATTTGCCTGAAGCCTAATGCGATGTTCAACTTATTTTATTATGCTGCCATTGAGGTTCCGTTATGCTGAAGCAGGAGCCATTGTAATGTGGTCTCCTGGTGTTTTCTAATGATCTTGGTTAAGAATCTATAACAGTAATCCTAAATGGACATATTGTACCTTGCTACAGCGCACTGTAATTTCTGAACAGGTGCATACTTTGTATTTATCCCAGATTGTGTATGCTTCTGATTTAATTTAATTCATTTAACTTATACACTTACAGTGTGAACAGATGTATGAAATTATTTTGCATGTCACAGCCTAGAGCCGAATCGCTATATATATATATATATATATATATATATATATATATAAATACTGTGAGCGGTTGGGCGATCAGCAGTGACACGGACAACAGTTTTTAAACAGCAAAAATGGCTTTATTTAGCAAATTATCGCTCAGTCCATAGATTGCAGCATAAACGCAGTAAATCAAAAGTTGTTATTTCACCCAACAAATGTAAGTCCAGGGCTGGGTACTCCAGCAAGCTGTAACTTCAAGGTAAGTTCAAATCCACTTTGCAGGGCGTATCAGCCCTCCGCTGCACATCGCCACAAGTCCACAGTTAGGGGGCGCAAAAGCCAAGTCCCTCGGCTTGCATACAGTCTTCTCCTTCACCACATGTGCACCTCAGCCTGGGCTCACTCCTACAGGCTGGACAATAGACAGGCCGTGACTCCTTTCTATTCAGGCTTCCCCTGCAATCAGTCTGATCACCTGTGCACGGCCTAAGATCATGGAATAAACCTGAAAGGGATTGGGGAAAGTGACCTGGGTCCTGAAAACCCGGCACGGATCGTGCCTGATACAGCCTAGCAGGGGAGAAATACACACCATTTATAACATTTTTGTACAATTTACCACATCCCCCCTCCCCCGCGGTCTGACAATCTTCAGCGACCATACAGTGGGTTCGGGACACAACAGCTACATTCCCTGGCTTATGTTCCACTTTAAACTTCTCTCTTTCACCCGTGGGTACTATTCCCCGAACTCGGTCCCCGGGATTAAAGGCCCTCACCCTGGTCGGTTATATTACCCTTTTTGGGGCCACACGTTTACCGGACTTGACGGGGAGGGTTACCGGTTCTGCCGGAGGTACTTCGCTGTCGGCAGGAGGGATACGCCTTTTCCACAAGGGCCAGAACAAGGGAAAATCACTCCCCGCTACAACATCATACATCAGGCGTTTTACTACACCAACTTCCTGGGTCAATGGCTCCGCGGGGGTCTCACAGCTACAGGGTAAGCTACGATATCCCAGTGGATGCAAAGCAGACTAAGCATTTTCTTTGGTTTACAACCACCACGCACAAGATTGGCCCGGACCAAAGTTACCCGGCTACCTGAGTCCAATAGTGCCTTTACTGGGCAACCATTAATTTTCACAGTCACAATCTCTGTCTCAGTCTCTGACCGCTGACTGACGGCACAACCCGGTTCTGCTAACAGAGACCTTCTGCGGGCAGCGTCACATTCCATGGGCTCAGGGGAGAGGGGGCAATCCATGGCTATGTGTCCCCACTCACGGCACCTCCAACACTGGGGACCCCGGAGCCTCCTTGCCCGGGCGTCTTCCCTAGGATTAGGGGGCCTCTGGGGGTCAGGGTCAGTCTTTAGCCCTCTCACACCGCTCCACACACCTCCAAGGGGAACTTGCTTACCCACCGGTCTGCTGGTTTTAGCGGTTGCTGGTGCTGCAGGGGCATCCCGAAGATGGTCCTCAGTCGCAACGTATCTCTCAACAACGTTGACCAACTGTTCAGCAGTCTGCGGGTCGCCTTGTCCAGCCCACCTCTGTAGCTTCAGCGACAGGGTCCGAAAATAATGGTCCACCACGACCTTCGACTATCTGCGCCAGTGTGGACTGCTCGAGCTCCAAGCATTTCTGCACAAGATGAACCAAATCAAACATCTGCGACTGAGCAGACTTATCCACAGCAAAAGTCCAGTTATGCACTCTTCGGGCCCGAACCGCTGGCGTGACTCCCAGGCGAGCAAGGATCTCCAATTTGAATTTAGCATAGTCCCGTACATCTTGCTCCCTAAGGTCAAAGTAAGCTTTTTTGGGGCTCACCTGCCAGAAACGGTGCAATCACGTCTGCCCACTCGGCTACTGGCAGCTGCTCTCTCTCAGCCATGCGCTCGAACACCGTGAGGTAGGCCACAACATCATCCTCAGGGGTCATCTTTTGTAGGACCCGCTGTACGGCTCTCCTCGCACCACCTGTCTCAACCGGGCTTCTCTCCGGTTGTGCAACTTTAGCCACAACAGTTTCTCTGAGTGCAGTAATCTGTTTTATCAAGAGGTGGTTTGTCTCCTGCTGTGCTTGGTGCTGCTGTGCTTGGGCCTGTTGCTGCTGTTCCAGGGCCCGTTGCTGCTGGAGGTTAGCCTGGATTAGCTGTTTAACCACCTCCTCCATTTGAGATTTGATTGCCGCTTTCGCCCATGACATCCAAAATGCAGAGCGTTTTTGTCACTCCGTTGCCCCTAGCAACAGTCACTGTGCCCCTCGCATCCTCCACCAATTGTGAGCGGTTGGGTGATCGGCAGTGACACGGACAACAGTTTTTAAACAGCAAAAACGGCTTTATTTAGCAAATTATCGCTCAGTCCATAGATTGCAGCATAAACGCAGTAAATCAAAAGTGGTTATTTCACCAAACAAATGTAAGTCCAGGGCTGGGTACTCCAGCAAGCTGTAACTTTAAGGTAAGTCCAAATCCACTTTGCAGGGCGTATCAGACCTCCGCTGCTCATCCCCACAAGTTCACAGTTAGGGGGCGCAAAAGCCAAGTCCCTCGGCTTGCATACAGTCTTTTCCTTTACCAAATGTGCACCTCAGCCTGGGCTCACTCCTACAGGCTGGACAATAGACAGGCCTTGTGACTCCTTTTTATTCAGGCTTCCCCTGCAATCAGCCTGATCACCTGTGCACGGCCTGAGATCATGGAACAAACCTGAAAGGGATTGGGGAAAGTGACCTGGGTCCTGAAAACCCAGCACGGATCGTGCCTGATACAGCCTAGCAGGGGAGAAATACACACCATTTACACAATTTACCACAATACATAGAGGCTTATTCATTAATAGCGCCAGCTATCGGCAGATGAGCGTCTGTACAGAGGCCATAAGAGCGACCGCTAGTAGGACCAACTCTCAGCGACACTATATTCAACAAAAAGAAAACACACACAGTTGGCGCTCTGGATCTGGTCGCTATAGCATAGAGTGCCAGACGCTGCGTGATTAAAGTCTGTTTTTGATACATATCCACCAGTAACAAAGCGAAAACACATGGAATGACATTGTTGTAACATTGTGACATTAACACTTTAATGCCAGACCTGTAATGGCAATTCTGCATAAAATACAAAAAAATCTAAAACGTTTTCAAAAATTACTTTTTCTAGGCCAGGAGAGGTGACACAATTATTTGAGAGAAAAAAAAAACAGAAGAAAAGGAACGTACATTGAAATGTATGGGAGAGCGACAGGTAGAGACAGGTAATACCTGGCACTCAGGAAGCTAGAGCGCCGGCGCTAAACGCTGAGCCGCCTGTAATAATACATCGGATGCTACATGGCGCTGTTAGAATCGATCACCAGATTTGCTTTCATAAATGTGGTTTTGCGTACAGTGCCCAGCGTTCACCAGGCGCTGCCTGCCGCTACGAGGCACTACCTACTGCTATCCTTTCATGAATAACCCCCTTAGTGAATATGGTTAAAACGAGACATATGTCCATCAAGTTCAACCAAGGGTGTTGGAGTAGAAGTTATTTTTTATTTTATTTTTTTCTTATTTTTTTTTTTTTACTGATAACCGCTAATAGTAACTGTGAATGTTATTTTCATCTAAATAAGCATCTAATCCTTTTTTGAAGCTATCAGCGGTTGATGCTGTAACAAGTTTCTGTGGGAGGCTATTCCATAGATTTATAGTTCTTATGGTAAAAAGTGATTGTTGCCTCTGGAGACTGAATTTCTTTTTTTTTCCAGTCAAAGGGAGTGCCCCCTTGTCATTAGAGAGGATTTTACCTGAAATAGTGTTTCCCCATATTTTTTGTATTGCCCATTTATATATTTATACAAGTCAATCATGCCCCCCCCTCAGTTGCCTCCTCTCAAGACTAAACTGGACGGCATATTTCAGGTGAGGGCGCACCAGTGACTGTAAAGGGGCAAAATTACATTCCCATCCCGTGATTCCAGGCCTCTATTAATGCATGATAATATCTTGGTGGCCTTGGAAGCAGCTGCTTGGCATTGCATGCTGTTATTTAACCTGTGGTCTACCAGTACCCCCAGATCCTTCTCAACAAGTGTTTCTCCCAGTTTTACTCCCCCGAGGACATATGTGGCCTTCAGGTTATTAAACCCCCCAAGTGCATGAATTTACATTTCTGCAAATTGAAATTAATTTGCCAAGTGGATGCCCAGACACTCAGTGTGTCCAAGTCAGCCTGAAGCTTGTGAACATCTTCAATAGACTGCACTGTACTACATATCTTTGTGTCATCTACAAAAATATAGACAGTGCTTTTAATTCCATCTTCTATGTCATTTATAAACAAGTTGAATAATAGTGGGCCCAGCACTGAACCCTGGTTACACCGCTTACAACCGTTAACCATTCAGAGTAGGTATCATTAACCACAACTCTCTGCACACGATCCTTCAGCCTCTTTTCAATCCAGTTACAGACTGTATTTTCTAATTCTGAGGATCTCAATTTCCCCAATAAGCGACTATGGGGGACAGTGTCAAATGCCTTTGCAGAATCTTCACCTTCAATTTTTGATACGAATACAAGCATAAATTTAGCTGCACTTCAGTCCTTTCTTCAGTGGGGCCCACTGTATAGGGGAGCTCATTTTTTGTAAGCTGCTCCCATCAAATTTAATTTGCTCTATTTTTTCGATTAATTGAATGGCATTTTGAGAGTGTATTAACAAAACATTTTTGTATATCTTTTAAAACTTTAAAGAAATAGACTTTTCTAAAGTGTTTCTATTATTAAGTCCACCATTAAGAAACATTCTTGGGGCCTATCAGAGCGAATCATTCTTGGGTCCCACCAGAAGAAATATTTCTTGAAGTCCACCAGCAAAAAAATAATTCTTGAAGCCCACCAGAGGAAATGATTCTTGGGGTCACCATGGGATTCGTTCTTGGTAACCACCAGAGAAAATCTTTTTTGAAGCCAAACAGATAAAATCATTCTTATGGCTACCAGAGGAAATCATTCTTGGAGCCAACCAGAGGAAACCATTCTTGGAGCCAACCAAAGGAAATTATTCTTGGAGCCAAAAATAAAGAATTGTGGGTTCCTTACAACCCACTGAAGAAACGACCCTCCCAATGGATGTGAGAAACTACAAAAAAAAAAAGATTGCACTCCCGACACAGCAAAAGTGCAAGAGTGCAATATGACAACTAGGGCTGGTATGGATGGTAGGCCCAATTCTTACGTGAGACAACTGGAGGAAAATGGGGATTAATTGGGCCTCCCCTCCAAAATCCCTTGGGGGTCAGGGGCTCTACCAACATCAAACCGCGCCCGATAAATCATTAATTGCGTATGGATAAAAACATATTAAGTTTTATTACTTGTATATATGATACGTCATGTACAGGGGTGCAAAAAAAAAAACCCTGTACATGACGGATGTGGTTAGTATTGACCAGTGGGAGAATACCTATTGGCTTTGGGTACATATAGCTAATCTTTGGCGATGGTCCCTTTAACTCTTCCTCATGTTGTAATATAATCTCTTTTTGCAAATCAAATAGGCAATGGAGCCAGGGGGTGCATTCACCGGCCCAGGTGAGATGCAGTGGCATTCGCGTGTCTCGGGAAGCCGGGCGGGCATGGGGCCAGGTACAAAGGGGCACATGGGGCCATCTTAACGATGGGAAATTTTAGCACCCATACTTGGGCCAACTCTACGGTAGTTTAGTTTCTAGACATGTGCCTCTATAGACACATGTCTCTATCTACTACAGTAAGGCTTGCATTGTAAATGACGATTAGCCATCCTTGTTATGGCCTCATGTGATACCCACTCAACTGTCAGTTAATTTTGGTCACCATAATATATTATCATATTCAAGCCATACTTGTTATGGCTTCAGGTGATACTTATTGAATGTTCTGTCACTATAATATATGATTATATTTCTTACAGCAAGTTACCTTAACCTATAGACATATTCAACCAATACACAATGTGTTATGTATTAGACATTGTTTATTTTTATGTATTTATTTTTTCTTTTACTGCACTGTATCTTCACTATTGTCTGTATACCGGCCTTCCCCAAAATGGTGCCCGTAAAGAGACATGCGACGGTGCCAGAGGGGACATCTAGTGCTCTCTGCCCCCTTGGTTGTTTGGGGCGCGTCATGCGCTCCGTCCTCTAGAGGGGCTGGACGGCGCTGCGTGTCCCCATTGTGTGCGCCGCCCCTGTCCCCCCTGGGTGGGGTGTGGCGGTGACATACACGTGAGTGCGTGACGCACGGGGCGGCCATTTAGATCACGGCCGCTGCGTCCGCACCTGCATGCCGCCGTTGGAGGTCTGAGAACAGGAGGGAGGGAAACACATGCCTTCCGTTCCCTCTCACGCCGCATTATACAACATCTCAGTGATGCTATAAGGTAATTTTCTCCTAAGCCCTATTTGGAGCTGCTATCCTATCTTCATCATAGCCATTATAGTTTTCTAGCAGGCGCACCTGCTCTTTGTTCCAGGTGTCACTGTCTTATGTGGGCTGCTGGTGCCCCGTATCTGCTCGTTTTCCTGATTGGAACAGCACTTTTATACTGCTGCTTTATTTTTACTGGATATATATGATGGACGTAAAGAGCCAGAACCCAGGAACCAGGGGTCATTTTAACCACATCCGTCATTTAGTATAAATGAGGTATGTATTAATATTATTGCTGCAATATGTATGTATGAATTTACACATTTTTTTTGTGGATCTCTTAGTGATGTTATCTTACATTTCCTACAGGCTACTGTATGGGCACTGATGAAGCCTATTGTCAGGCGAAACTAGTCTGCCCAACACTTGAATAAAATGTTAACATGACTGGTCCAAGATAAGATCACAACTCAAGCACAAGAGTCTAACAATTTGTGTATGGAGTGAATTCTGAGACATATATTGTATCCACTATGCGCTGTATTTAAGGTGTAACAAAGACAATGTGTTTGTATAAAGGAATTCTTTTTAATCATGTATACAAGTAATAAAACTTAATATGTTTTTATCCATATGCAATTAATGATTTATCGGGCGCGGTTTGATGTTGGTAGAGCCCCTGATCCCTAAAGGATTTTGAAGGGGAGGCCCAATTAATCCCCATTTTCCTCCGGTTGTCTCATTCTTGGAGCCAACCAGAGGACATCATTCTTGGAGCCATGGGAATACTTTCCTTAAGTCCACTAGAAGAAATCAAATCTTCAGCCCACCAGAGGAAACCATTTTTTGAGCACACCAGAGGAGATCATTCTCGAAGCCTACCAAAGGAAATTTTTCTTGGGGCCCAGCAGTGAAAATCCTTAGTTGTTCCCACAAGAGTGGTGTTCATTAATAAAATAACAAAACAACTTTTGCATAAATAACAAAATCACAGAATACTTTAGGCAACCCAAAATCATAATTAGAGTTGGACATCTTGTATTGTTCTGATTGTAGTCTTGGGTCTGTGTCTGGGTCCACCAGAGCATCCTCTAGTTCTCTGATTCCCCAATCTGACACTGGTCTGCATTCCCCTTCCCTTCGGGAAGCATAATTTGACCTAACTCTGGAATCCTAGAGGCACCTAAAAGTTGGCACTGACATGGCCCATGTGACTGCAATTTGCTGATTGGGCTTGCTGTAGCATTGCTGCCCCACCTGATCGCCAGCAGCTTGTGAAGCTTTAGTAGGCAGATAGATTGGACCATAAACACATGGCTGAAATGAGAGTTCACATGTGAGCTGCCAGACATTTCAGTCTTAATGGACTAATGAAAGCCTTTGTTTTAATCCACAAACAGGCCATTTTTACAACATGGGTGATTACCATGTAGCTTGTTGCAGTGCGGCGTTCCGATAAGTGATGCCCGCTCCTCCAAAAATACACTGCTGCTAGCCCCAGGGTAATCTGTGCTACATTCCACTGGCATAATTCATCCTTGAATTAGAGCAGGAGGAGTTAAACCTGTGAACTCAAGATTGGGGAGCTTCATCTCTGCCTCAGCCAATCAGATGATTATCAAGCCAGAGTCAGGAAGTCTTTGCTATGTGCACCCAACACACCACTTTGGTCTATGATGCCAGCGTAAACACATAGTTGCTAGAAAACACTGTTTCCTTTTAAAACACAGGTTTGCAAAAAATTAAAAACTAAAAAATGTTGAGGACACAATTTTGGCACACATTTTTATAAATGCCATCAAAAGTTGAATTACCTTTTAAAGTGAAACAAAACCCAGGGGTGGACACTGGCCTTCCCCTGTGTATTCCCAAACTGCGAAACCCCTCAGATCGCCGGTATCAGCATACCTTTCCCCGGTTCAATGGCGCATGCATGGGCTCTTGTCCAATCAGAGCTGTTTGCTATGTCTATGTAATTCGGCAAACAACAGAAACTATTTGTTTACAACAGGAAGCAAGTGCGCCCGCATCCCCTGCATCTTCGTGCTGTGCATGTGCAGCTGAGGTTGTGCCCCCCTTGTGCTCCTTATTGAAGAACATCAGAGCCATTTACCAAATGACATAGTCACGGCAAATAGCTTTGATTGGACGAAAGCCCACACACATGCCCTTGGACCATGAAGAGGTGAGTTTTACAGGGCATTAACAGCGGGTCATCGAACAAAACCTGGGATAGTCCAAATTCACTTAAGGAGGAACAATAAACCATTTAAGGAGGAACATTAGACCACTTAAGGAGGAACATTAGGCATTTTCTGATGTTCCTCTCTAAACATCCTGCCCTCACTGCCTTATGGATGTCGGTGTTATCTAAGACACCAACATCCGGCAGTATTCCTGGCCCTCTTCCATCCTCCTTAGCCGTCACTGACTGATCGCAGCGGGTTTAGCCATATTTACCTCTCTTGAAAACTCTTGGGCTGCTTCTCGGATCTCGCGCTCTTCTGCGCCGACTGTCATTGCAGTCTATGAAGTGACACTGCACAAGCGCAAGATCTGAGGGACGAGACAGAGAGATGCCGGAGCGAGATGCGACCGGACAGGAACGTTTAAAATGGCGGGGGGAGAGCAAGCCAGATTTGGGGATTTTTTATTAACTCAATACCTTAATTGCAGCAGCCATCAATTACAGCACCTTAAAATCCATTTTCATGTTTGGTATATAAAATTATGCTAATAAAGCTGTAAAATAAAAAAAGAATTATACAAGTAGGTACACACACACAACCTGGTGACTTCAGATTTTCTGACTTTCAGCAATTGAAGTCAGGTCCAGCTGAATGACACTGGGCAGCCAGTAGTGTGTAAAACACACAATAAATGCAGTCTTTCTGGTCGGAATGTTACAGAGCTCATTTTGAGCACCAGTCATTTTTCAGCCAATTATTTGCTCACTGTATTAGACAATATTATAGAAAGAAATTATGGCGTTCCCAGTGCCAATTCCTGGGGTGTGGTTGGCAGACATCATTGCTTGGTTTTCCAAAGTACAGCAATGCCGAGCCAAAATCTTGTGACAAAAAGTACTTATGTACAATGTCAATAATTTCCTTCCTCTGGTTCACGAACCTATGTCAAAAAAATCTTCCTCAAATCTGGGGCATTAAGATGAAAAATAAACCATGAAAGACAGTACTTGGCTCCCTTGGCTTTGCTTTGTGCACAGAATTTATGCAGCATTTACAGATGCTCTAAGAATGAAAGCACTTGTCTAGACATAGCCCCAAAAATGATATACTGTATTTTTCACCCTATAAGACGCAGCTGCCCAAGAGACACACACAGAATTTGGAGGAGGGAAAAAAAGAAAAAATATTCTTAACCAAACATTGCAGAATCCCCCCGATCCCCCCTATAACAGGTAGTATGGCAGATCCCCCATCCTCAAAAACAAGCAGATTTCCCCTCCCCATATAACAGACAGCTTGCAGAATACCCCCACAAGATAGTGTGGCAGATATCCATCCCCAAATCCCCAAAAAACAAGCAGTGTGCGGCGCAGGTGTGAAGTTTTTTTTATATATTTTACTTGATTCAGCAGCGGTTGAGAATTGAGGGGGTTTGACTTTGCCCTATAAGATGCATGGGCATTTTCCCCTAGCATTTGGAGGGAAATAAATGCGTCTTATAGGGTGAAAAATATGGTACTCCCCATTTGTTCCTCCTGTGGAAAACTATGCCATATCTAATCTACAGTACACCCAACGTTTTATAAAAGGACTGTCACTGCAACCAAAGAACCAAACATTTACTCACCTTTTGGCACTGCTGCTGATCATTGCTAGTTCAGTGCTTACACATTCACTGGTTCGTAAAGTTGAGTCCTGCACCTTCTAGGCACAATCACCGCAAGACCTCTTCCCGCCATCAGTCACAGTTAGGGATGAGCGAATCGATCCGGACGAACCCGGATTCGATCCGAATTTCAGGAAAAATTCGATTCGGATCGAATCCGAATTTCCCCGCGATTCGATCGCTCGAAGTTTTCCTTTAACATCCATTCATTTACATTACAGGCATTCTAAGATGGCGGACGGGACATGTCCAGACATCAACCCCGCGCCAGTGCAAGCTGGGACAGTCACATGCAGCCTATCAGCAGCCAGCAAGCCCGGTGACGTCACAGCGGTATTTAAGGCCGGCCATCTTGCTTTCCTGCCTCATTTCTCTATTGCATTCGTGAGAGACAGAACGTTGTGTAGCTGAGGGAGAGAGGCAGTTAGACAGGCAGGGACAGACAGGGACAGGCTGGAGACAGGCAGGAGACAGACAGGAGACAGACAGAAAGTCAGCGAAAAAACAGGGAAAGGTAGAAAAATCGGAGGCTGTCACAGGGAGTTTTTTTTTTTTTTTCATCCAGCCTGACAGGCTTTGTTAGCGTTTTCAGGCTGCTTATACTAACTAACTGTGCATATATACTGAACTGATCTTAAGTCTGCTGTGAGGCATCCCATTCTGTGACTACAGCAGCCTCTGTTTAAGACCATATAACCATTTGCTCTTATTATAATTGAAATTAGCCTGATAAAGACACTTTTGCTGGGCATAGTACTTCTGGACCCTGCCAGGTGCACTTCTGTTGTGGCATCCCATTCTGTGACTACAGCAGCCTCTGTTTAAGACCATATAACCATTTGCTCTTATTATAATTGAAATTAGCCTGATAAAGACACTTTTGCTGGGCATAGTACTTCTGGACCCTGCCAGGTGCACTTCTGTTGTGGCATCCCATTCTGTGACTACAGCAGCCTCTGTTTAAGACCATATAAAAATTTGCTCTTATTATAATTGAAATTAGCCTGATAAAGACACTTTTGCTGGGCATAGTACTTCTGGACCCTGCCAGGTGCACTTCTGTTGTGGCATCCCATTCTGTGACTACAGCAGCCTCTGTTTAAGACCATATAACCATTTGCTCTTATTATAATTGAAATTAGCCTGAAAAAGACACTTTTGCTGGGCATAGTACTTCTGGACCCTGCCAGGTGCACTTCTGTTGTGGCATCCCATTCTGTGACTACAGCAGCCTCTGTTTAAGACCATATAACCATTTGCTCTTATTATAATTGAAATTAGCCTGATAAAGACACTTTTGCTGGGCATAGTACTTCTGGACCCTGCCAGGTGCACTTCTGTTGTGGCATCCCATTCTGTGACTACAGCAGCCTCTGTTTAAGACCATATAACCATTTGCTCTTATTATAATTGAAATTAGCCTGATAAAGACACTTTTGCTGGGCATAGTACTTCTGGACCCTGCCAGGTGCACTTCTGTTGTGGCATCCCATTCTGTGACTACAGCAGCCTCTGTTTAAGACCATATAACCATTTGCTCCTATTATAATTGAAATTAGCCTGATAAAGACACTTTTGCTGGGCATAGTACTTCTGGACCCTGCCAGGTGCACTTCTGTTGTGGCATCCCATTCTGTGACTACAGCAGCCTCTGTTTAAGACCATATAACCATTTGCTCTTATTATAATTGAAATTAGCCTGATAAAGACACTTTTGCTGGGCATAGTACTTCTGGACCCTGCCAGGTGCACTTCTGTTGTGGCATCCCATTCTGTGACTACAGCAGCCTCTGTTTAAGACCATATAACCATTTGCTCTTATTATAATTGAAATTAGCCTGATAAATACACT
Organism: Gastrophryne carolinensis; assembly: GCA_027917425.1. NCBI lineage: Eukaryota > Metazoa > Chordata > Amphibia > Anura > Microhylidae > Gastrophryne > Gastrophryne carolinensis. The sequence continues at coordinate 399,697,352 of CM051239.1, read as the reverse complement.
TTTGCTGAGCATAGTACTTCTGGACCCTGCCAGGTGCACTTCTGTTGTGGCATCCCATTCTGTGACTACAGCAGCCTCTGTTTAAGACCATATAACCATTTGCTCTTATTATAATTGAAATTAGCCTGATAAAGACACTTTTGCTGGGCATAGTACTTCTGGACCCTGCCAGGTGCACTTCTGTTGTGGCATCCCATTCTGTGACTACAGCAGCCTCTGTTTAAGACCATATAACCATTTGCTCTTATTATAATTGAAATTAGCCTGATAAAGACACTTTTGCTGGGCATAGTACTTCTGGACCCTGCCAGGTGCACTTCTGTTGTGGCATCCCATTCTGTGACTACAGCAGCCTCTGTTTAAGACCATATAACCATTTGCTCTTATTATAATTGAAATTAGCCTGATAAAGACACTTTTGCTGGGCATAGTACTTCTGGACCCTGCCAGGTGCACTTCTGTTGTGGCATCCCATTCTGTGACTACAGCAGCCTCTGTTTAAGACCATATAACCATTTGCTCTTATTATAATTGAAATTAGCCTGATAAAGACACTTTTGCTGGGCATAGTACTTCTGGACCCTGCCAGGTGCACTTCTGTTGTGGCATCCCATTCTGTGACTACAGCAGCCTCTGTTTAAGACCATATAACCATTTGCTCTTATTATAATTGAAATTAGCCTGATAAAGACACTTTTGCTGGGCATAGTACTTCTGGACCCTGCCAGGTGCACTTCTGTTGTGGCATCCCATTCTGTGACTACAGCAGCCTCTGTTTAAGACCATATAACCATTTGCTCTTATTATAATTGAAATTAGCCTGATAAAGACACTTTTGCTGGGCATAGTACTTCTGGACCCTGCCAGGTCCACTTCTGTTGTGGCATCCCATTCTGTGACTACAGCAGCCTCTGTTTAAGACCATATAACCATTTGCTCTTATTATAATTGAAATTAGCCTGAAAAAGACACTTTTGCTGGGCATAGTACTTCTGGACCCTGCCAGGTCCACTTCTGTTGTGGCATCCCATTCTGTGACTACAGCAGCCTCTGTTTAAGACCATATAACCATTTGCTCTTATTATAATTGAAATTAGCCTGATAAAGACACTTTTGCTGGGCATAGTACTTCTGGACCCTGCCAGGTGCACTTCTGTTGTGGCATCCCATTCTGTGACTACAGCAGCCTCTGTTTAAGACCATATAACCATTTGCTCTTATTATAATTGAAATTAGCCTGATAAAGACACTTTTGCTGGGCATAGTACTTCTGGACCCTGCCAGGTCCACTTCTGTTGTGGCATCCCATTCTGTGACTACAGCAGCCTCTGTTTAAGACCATATAACCATTTGCTCTTATTATAATTGAAATTAGCCTGATAAAGACACTTTTGCTGGGCATAGTACTTCTGGACCCTGCCAGGTCCACTTCTGTTGTGGCATCCCATTCTGTGACTACAGCAGCCTCTGTTTAAGACCATATAACCATTTGCTCTTATTATAATTGAAATTAGCCTGATAAAGACACTTTTGCTGGGCATAGTACTTCTGGACCCTGCTAGGTCCACTTCTGTTGTGGCATCCCATTCTGTGACTACAACAGCCTCTGTTTAAGACCATATAACCATTTGCTCTTATTATAATTGAAATTAGCCTGATAAAGACACTTTTGCTGGGCATAGTACTTCTGGACCCTGCCAGGTGCACTTCTGTTGTGGCATCCCATTCTGTGACTACAGCAGCCTCTGTTTAAGACCATATAACCATTTGCTCTTATTATAATTGAAATTAGCCTGATAAAGACACTTTTGCTGGGCATAGTAATTCTGGACCCTGCCAGGTGCACTTCTGTTGTGGCATCCCATTCTGTGACTACAGCAGCCTCTGTTTAAGACCATATAACCATTTGCTCTTATTATAATTGAAATTAGCCTGATAAAGACACTTTTGCTGGGCATAGTACTTCTGGACCCTGCCAGGTCCACTTCTGTTGTGGCATCCCATTCTGTGACTACAGCAGCCTCTGTTTAAGACCATATAACCATTTGCTCTTATTATAATTGAAATTAGCCTGATAAAGACACTTTTGCTGGGCATAGTACTTCTGGACCCTGCCAGGTCCACTTCTGTTGTGGCATCCCATTCTGTGACTACAACAGCCTCTGTTTAAGACCATATAACCATTTGCTCTTATTATAATTGAAATTAGCCTGATAAAGACACTTTTGCTGGGCATAGTACTTCTGGACCCTGCCAGGTGCACTTCTGTTGTGGCATCCCATTCTGTGACTACAGCAGCCTCTGTTTAAGACCATATAACCATTTGCTCTTATTATAATTGAAATTAGCCTGATAAAGACACTTTTGCTGGGCATAGTACTTCTGGACCCTGCCAGGTGCACTTCTGTTGTGGCATCCCATTCTGTGACTACAGCAGCCTCTGTTTAAGACCATATAACCATTTGCTCTTATTATAATTGAAATTAGCCTGATAAAGACACTTTTGCTGGGCATAGTACTTCTGGACCCTGCCAGGTCCACTTCTGTTGTGGCATCCCATTCTGTGACTACAGCAGCCTCTGTTTAAGACCATATAACCATTTGCACTTATTATAATTGAAATTAGCCTGATAAAGACACTTTTGCTGGGCATAGTACTTCTGGACCCTGCCAGGTCCACTTCTGTTGTGGCATCCCATTCTGTGACTACAGCAGCCTCTGTTTAAGACCATATAACCATTTGCTCTTATTATAATTGAAATTAGCCTGATAAAGACACTTTTGCTGGGCATAGTACTTCTGGACCCTGCCAGGTCCACTTCTGTTGTGGCATCCCATTCTGTGACTACAGCAGCCTCTGTTTAAGACCATATAACCATTTGCTCTTATTATAATTGAAATTAGCCTGATAAAGACACTTGCTGGGCATAGTACTTCTGGACCCTGCCAGGTCCACTTCTGTTGTGGCTTCCCATTCTGTGACTACAGCAGCCTCTGTTTAAGACCATATAACCATTTGCACTTATTATAATTGAAATTAGCCTGATAAAGACACTTTTGCTGGGCATAATACTTCTGGACCCTGCCAGGTCCACTTCTGTTGTGGCATCCCATTCTGTGACTACAGCAGCCTCTGTTTAAGACCATATAACCATTTGCTCTTATTATAATTGAAATTAGCCTGATAAAGACACTTTTGCTGGGCATAGTACTTCTGGACCCTGCCAGGTCCACTTCTGTTGTGGCATCCCATTCTGTGACTACAACAGCCTCTGTTTAAGACCATATAACCATTTGCTCTTATTATAATTGAAATTAGCCTGATAAAGACACTTTTGCTGGGCATAGACTTACTGCTGCCTGCCAGGTGCACTTCTGTTGGGGCATCCCATTATGTAACATAGCATACCCCTCTTTATTTACACTAAGCAGCTCTCTTATTTACACTAAGCAGGCCTGTTGGAGGCTGAGTGTTACTGCTCACTTTTGGTGTGCATTATATTCTGTTTCATATAGACCCACCGCTGCCCGGGGGTTCTTTAAATATCACCTACTAACACGCCAGTTAGACTATGTCGGGCAGACAAGTGCCTGGAAGTGAAAAGAGGAGTGGCAGAGGCCAAGATTCCGCAGGCAGAGCTCGCATCAGACTGGGGGCCAGTAGCAGCAGGAGTTACGCTGAGAGACCTAATCTGCCAGTATCTGCTAGCGGTCGGGTCTCCACCAGTAACGCATCTGCCATGGTAGATTGGTTGACGCGCTCATCAACAACATCATCACAACTTACGTCTGAGACCCCCAGTCTAGGGTCGGTAGGTTCCTCTGACACAACCCTGAGTTGGCATGCCCCGAGAGCAGTCCCTGTCCTCCCATTGCCTCTGTCCTACGCCGTTCCCTCCCCTAGCGACGTATCCTATGCTTTGGGTTCAGCTCCACTCTTTAGTGAGGAGGACGATCAGATACAGGAGGACAGTCAGCAGCTACTGCCCAGCCAAGAAATGGAGGTGGCTTCTTTAGCTAGGCAGACAAATAGTGATGTGGACAGTGTCGTGGGTGCTGCGAGCGTTCCAGCTCCTGCGCCAGACACTGTTGACGAATCCACGAACATCAGTGACGTACAGCCACAACTCGGTGATGATGATGATGACGATGAAGCCGATCGCACTTGGGAGCCGGGTGATGAAGGGGCTTCATCGTCATCATCAGGAGAAGAGGGGCGCAGGTTGCCCCGGAGTCAGCAGCTGAGGCAGCAAGGTGGTAGCAGTCAGCATGGGGGCACAATTCCAAAGGCTGGAGCCGGCCGGGGCTGGGGCCGGGGTAGAGCACCTGCTGTGCGGCAGTCTACCTTATCGGGAGGTAGTGGAGCAGGGGTTCCTGGAGTTGGCAACAGCAGCAGTGAATCAGTGAGGCCAGGGGGTGGGAAAAGTAGCTACTCGGCAGTGTGGCAGTTTTTCCTGAGGCATCCGCAGGAGGGTAACATGGCCACATGCAAGATATGTAGGCAAAAGGTGAAGCGTGGCCAGGGTCCAAATGTTGGCACCACGGCCCTGCGTCAACATATGATGCGTCACCATAAAACGACCTGGGAGAACCGAGGCTCCCAAGGGGTGGTCCAGTCTGCTTCCTCACCAAGTGAGCTCCCAATTTCTGCCAGCCAAGGCTCCAGCACCTCAGCCGAAGGCAGCTGTGCGTCATACCCATCCTCTGTCGCTCCTGCTCCTCCTCCTCCAAGTCATGCATCCCGCCAGCAATCCATCAGCGAAGCCATGTCCAAGAGACAGCAGTATGCGCCCACTCATCCTACGGCGCAGAAGCTGAATGTGCTCCTGTCCAAGTTGCTGGTGCTGCAGTCGCTCCCTTTTCAGGTGGTGGAATCTGCACCTTTCAGAGAACTGATGGCTTGTGCTGAGCCGAGGTGGAGAGTCCCAAACCATCATTTCTTTGCCAAGAAGGCAGTACCAGCGCTGCACACTTTTGTTGAACAGAAGGTGGGCCAGTCCTTGAGCCTGTCGGTGTGTAGCAAAATACATGGCAGCGCCGACATCTGGAGCTGTAACTACGGTCAGGGGCAGTACATGTCGTTTACGGCCCACTGGGTGAATGTGGTCCCTTTGCAGCAGCAGCAGCAACTTGGACAGGTCACGCCGCTTCGGCCTCCGCGCTCTCTGCCCATTGGGCCTGTGACACCGTGCGACTCGGCCTCCTCATCCTCCGCCATCTCCTCACCCTCCACTGTAGGCTCAAGTCTCAGTGCCCCTCCAGTCTACCATGTGTGCAGGGCACGGAGGTGTCACGCAGTGCTTCACATGGTTTGTCTTGGCGAACGGAGTCACACAGGGGAGGAACTGCTTAAATGTATTCATCAGGAAATCCAAACATGGCTTACTCCGAGAAAACTTAAAATGGGAATCATGGTTACCGACAATGGGAAGAACATTTTGTCTGCGCTGCGCCAAGGAAGCCTGACCCATGCCCCCTGCATGGCTCACGTCTTCAGAAACCGCTTGACAACCAGATTGAAGTGTTCCCCCCATCTGCAAGACATCCTAACAACTTCAAGGAAACTTTGCATGCACTTCAGCCACTCCTACACCGCCAAACACACCCTTCTTGAGCTACAGCGTCAGAATGGTATCCCCCAACATAGTCTGATTTGCGATGTTTCCACCCGTTGGAATTCCACCCTTCACATGTTGGACCGATTATATGAACAGAGAAAAGCCATCACGGATTTCCTGATGATCCAAGCAGATAGGGGGACTCCCCTGTGTAACTTCAATGTCAACCAGTGGCAGCTCATACGTGACACCTGCTGTTTGCTCAGGCCCTTTGAGGAAGCCACTTTATTTGTCAGTCGGCAGGATTACGGGATGAACGACGTGATTCCACTGCTTCATGTACTACAGCACATGTTGGAAACCATGGCTGGTCAGGGCACTGGAGACATGGCGTTTACATCTTACGGCCACATGAACCCCGTTGGAGCTGAACTGGAGGAGGAGGAGGAGGAGTTGCCCAGCGAAACACAGTTTAGGCTTGGCGAAATGGCTGGTTTATCTAGTCAGCGGACAGGAGAGGAGGAGCAGGAGCAGCCAGAGGAGCTAGAGGTTTTTGAGGAAGGCGAGACAGAGGACCCGGGCACACCGTGGCAGTATGCAGTGGAGATGGAGACAGGTAGTCCATCCGAGTCACTTGCGCAAATGGCACGAAGCATGCTCACGTGCTTGCGTAGTGACCCCAGAATTGTTTCCATCTGTCGGCGGGATGACTTCTGGCTGTCCACCTTATTGGACCCTCGCTTCCGGCACAAAATGGGGGCATTTTTTAAACCCACCGAGAGGGAGGACAAACTCAACTACTACAAAGACATTCTACGTAGGCAGTTGGACGATGCCTATCTGCGCCATGGTCCATACTCTCGCAGGTCTGACTCGAGGGGACCTCTGCGCTCACCTTCCACTGCCATGGCCGCTGGGGGGGTTGGCAGGAGCAGCAGCAGCAGCTCCATCAGCAGCAGCAGCCTCAGTCTTCAGTCGCTAATGAGTAGCTTTCTACACCCGCATAGTGAGGCTACTCATGAGCAGCAGGAAGACCTGGAGCAGGACCTCAACCAGCAGGTCATGTCATACTTTGACATGACCATGCCAACACACCTTGAGGATCCGCTGGACTTCTGGGCAGCCAAACTTGATTTGTGGCCGCAACTAGCAGAGTTTGCCCTGGAAAAGCTGTCCTGCCCGGCAAGTAGCGTGCCATCTGAGCGGGTGTTTAGTGCGGCGGGGGCCATAGTTACGGCGAGGAGAACTCGTCTGTCAACTAAAAATGTGGAGAGACTCACCTTTGTCAAAATGAATCAGGGATGGATCAGCCAGGATTTCCACCCACCAATGCCTGATGCATGCGACTAGATTCAGCATGGTGCCACGTTTTACACTTTCCAAATGGTGCAAAACATATTTATGTCTTTAGGCCATTTTTTGGGCTCCTGCTGCTGCTGCTGCCAACTTCTGCCAACTCCAGGGTGTGATTCATCCAATTTTTGGGCTCCTGAAGCCAACCCCAGGGTCTCTTTAAAGTAATGTTTGGGCTCCTGCTGCTGCTGCTGCCAACTTCTGCCAACTCCAGGGTGTGATTCATCCAATTTTTGGGCTCCTGAAGCCAACCCCAGGGTCTCTTTGAAGTAATGTTTGGGCTCCTGCTGCTGCTGCTGCCAACTCCTGCCAACTCCAGGGTGTGATTCATCCAATTGTTGGGCTCCTGAAGCCAACCCCAGTGTCTCTTTAAAGTAATATTTGGGCTCCTGCTGCTGCTGCTGCCAACTCCAGGGTGTGATTCATCCAATTTTTGGGCTCCTGAAGCCAACCCCAGGGTCTCTTTAAAGTAGTGTTTGGGCTCCTGCTGCTGCTGCCAACTCCAGGGTGTGAATCATCCAATTGTTGGGCTCCTGAAGCCAACCCCAGGGTCTCTTTAAAGTAATATTTGGGCTCCTGCTGCTGCTGCTGTCAACTCCTGCCAACTCCAGGGTGTGATTCATCCAATTGTTGGGCTCCTGAAGCCAACCCCAGGGTCTCTTTAAAGTAATATTTGGGCTCCTGCTGCTGCTGCTGTCAACTCCTGCCAACTCCAGGGTGTGATTCATCCAATTGTTGGGCTCCTGAAGCCAACCCCAGGGTCTCTTTAAAGTAATGTTTGGGCTCCTGCTGCTGCTGCTGCCAACTTCTGCCAACTCCAGGGTGTGATTCATCCAATTTTTGGGCTCCTGAAGCCAACCCCAGGGTCTCTTTGAAGTAATGTTTGGGCTCCTGCTGCTGCTGCTGTCAACTCCTGCCAACTCCAGGTTGTGAATCATCCAATTGTTGGGCTCCTGAAGCCAACCCCAGGGTCTCTTTAAAGTAATATTTGGGCTCCTGCTGCTGCTGTCAACTCCTGCCAACTCCAGGGTGTGATTCATCCAATTGTTGGGCTCCTGAAGCCAACCCCAGGGTCTCTTTAAAGTAATGTTTGGGCTCCTGCTGCTGCTGCTGCCAACTTCTGCCAACTCCAGGGTGTGATTCATCCAATTTTTGGGCTCCTGAAGCCAACCCCAGGGTCTCTTTGAAGTAATGTTTGGGCTCCTGCTGCTGCTGCTGTCAACTCCTGCCAACTCCAGGGTGTGATTCATCCAATTGTTGGGCTCCTGAAGCCAACCCCAGGGTCTCTTTGAAGTAATGTTTGGGCTCCTGCTGCTGCTGCTGCTGCCAACTTCTGCCAACTCCAGGGTGTGATTCATCCAATTGTTGGGCTCCTGAAGCCAACCCCAGGGTCTCTTTAAAGTAATGTTTGGGCTCCTGCTGCTGCTGCTGCCAACTTCTGCCAACTCCAGGGTGTGATTCATCCAATTTTTGGGCTCCTGAAGCCAACCCCAGGGTCTCTTTGAAGTAATGTTTGGGCTCCTGCTGCTGCTGCTGTCAACTCCTGCCAACTCCAGGGTGTGATTCATCCAATTGTTGGGCTCCTGAAGCCAACCCCAGGGTCTCTTTGAAGTAATGTTTGGGCTCCTGCTGCTGCTGCTGCCAACTTCTGCCAACTCCAGGGTGTGATTCATCCAATTTTTGGGCTCCTGAAGCCAACCCCAGGGTCTCTTTGAAGTAATGTTTGGGCTCCTGCTGCTGCTGCTGTCAACTCCTGCCAACTCCAGGGTGTGATTCATCCAATTGTTGGGCTCCTGAAGCCAACCCCAGGGTCTCTTTGAAGTAATGTTTGGGCTCCTGCTGCTGCTGCTGCCAACTTCTGCCAACTCCAGGGTGTGATTCATCCAATTTTTGGGCTCCTGAAGCCAACCCCAGGGTCTCTTTGAAGTAATGTTTGGGCTCCTGCTGCTGCTGCTGCCAACTTCTGCCAACTCCAGGGTGTGATTCATCCAATTTTTGGGCACCTGAAGCCAACCCCAGGGTCTCTTTGAAGTAATGTTTGGGCTCCTGCTGCTGCTGCTGCCAACTTCTGCCAACTCCAGGGTGTGATTCATCCAATTTTTGGGCTCCTGAAGCCAACCCCAGGGTCTCTTTGAAGTAATGTTTGGGCTCCTGCTGCTGCTGCTGTCAACTCCTGCCAACTCCAGGGTGTGATTCATCCAATTGTTGGGCTCCTGAAGCTAACCCCAGGGTCTCTTTGAAGTAATGTTTGGGCTCCTGCTGCTGCTGCTGCCAACTTCTGCCAACTCCAGGGTGTGATTCATCCAATTTTTGGGCTCCTGAAGCCAACCCCAGGGTCTCTTTGAAGTAATGTTTGGGCTCCTGCTGCTGCTGCTGCCAACTTCTGCCAACTCCAGGGTGTGATTCATCCAATTTTTGGGCTCCTGAAGCCAACCCCAGGGTCTCTTTGAAGTAATGTTTGGGCTCCTGCTGCTGCTGCTGCCAACTTCTGCCAACTCCAGGGTGTGATTCATCCAATTTTTGGGCTCCTGAAGCCAACCCCAGGGTCTCTTTGAAGTAATGTTTGGGCTCCTGCTGCTGCTGCTGCCAACTTCTGCCAACTCCAGGGTGTGATTCATCCAATTTTTGGGCTCCTGAAGCCAACCCCAGGGTCTCTTTAAAGTAATGTTTGGGCTCCTGCTGCTGCTGATGCCAACTTCTGCCAACTCCAGGGTGTGATTCATCCAATTTTTGGGCTCCTGAAGCCAACCCCAGGGTCTCTTTAAAGTAATATTTGGGCTCCTGCTGCTGCTGCTGTCAACTCCTGCCAACTCCAGGGTGTGATTCATCCAATTGTTGGGCTCCTGAAGCCAACCCCAGGGTCTCTTTAAAGTAATGTTTGGGCTCCTGCTGCTGCTGCCAACTTCTGCCAACTCCAGGGTGTGATTCATCCAATTTTTTGGGCTCCTGAAGCCAACTCCAGTGTATATTTGGGCTCCTGCTGCTGCTGCTGCCAACTCCAGTGTGTGATTCATCCAATTTTTGGGCTCCTGAAGCCAACCCCAGGGTCTCTTTGAAGTAATATTTGGGCTCCTGCTGCTGCTGCTGCTGCCAACTTCTGCCAACTCCAGGGTGTGAATCATCCAATTTTTGGGCTCCTGAAGTCAAGTAATGTTTGGGCTCCTGCTGCTGCTGCCAACTCCAGGGTGTGATTCATCCAATTTTTGGGCTCCTGCTGCTGCCAACTCCAGTGTCTCTTTAAAGCAATGTTTGGGCTCCTGCCCCTCATAGTGATGCCACTTCAACTCTCTTGAATTCAATTGTGCCGCTCTGCGATTCTATTAGCGATGCCTCTGATCTGCATGTGATATTTATTCAAAGTATTATTTAACTTACCCAGCACGCATCCTGTGCGTGTTACAGCAAGGCAGAATGGTTTACAACCCTATTGAGGCTCTAGGAGGCTCAGAAATAGCCGTTTTTAATAGCGATTCGTCGCGAATTTATTCGGGTCGGACCGATTTTTGTCGGAAAATTCGGCGAATCAGTCGAATCGAATTTTTCAAAAGTTCGCTCATCTCTAGTCACAGTGACTATGGCATGCACACTCTACTCACTGCAATGGAGGGTGTGTGTCAAGCCTAAATGGAATGGGTATGCTATCATCACTGTGACTGATGGTGGGGGGCGGCCATTCATTGTGGAGGCCACATGTTGCTAGAAGAGCAGGTCTGGACATCATGGGAATTGATCTTATGACCCAAAACATGTGTGAGTGCTGGACTAGCAACTAGCTGTTTCTAGGGGATGGCTAGCAGGGCAAACACCCTGGGACACTCAAGGCAATCGCTCCACTATTGGAGCTTCATCACCCTGATGAAGCTCCAATAGCGGAGCGAAACGTTCGTCGGTGATGGGCCCTTGACCACGCCCCCCGCCTGACACAGCTTCCCGTACCCTGGCCAGGTGACTCTTGTCTGCTGCTAGACGCTCACAAAGCGCGCCTGTAAACTATGTGAGACACAGCGAATAAGACTAACATATGCTGGATCACAATGCTCATGTGCTGGGAGCGCGCCCTTTATGCTTTGCCTTGATCAAGACACGTGGGATTACAATGTGTTATGCACTGTGAGCGCGACTTTAAGCTTCAGCTGACATCATATTGAGGACACATGTTTGCAGAAAGCTCGGAAGGGTGGTGAGATTTCTGTGCGCCTGTGCGTTACCTATGCTGGCAGGGGGTTCCGCCCTATCTGCTCGAAGCACTCCTGAAAGAGGTTGATGATCCCCTATTAAGGCTATTGCCTGCCATCGAGCGGTACAAATCTATTTGGGACTATGTTACCATCAGCCAGTTGTTTATGTGATTCAGTTCTGATACAAATTTAAGTGCACCGGAGTGCAGCGGACGTCCGTAGGATATATCAGAGGGCATGTGTGCCCCCTTCAGTTTTCAATCAATTAAGCTGGCCAGCTGGTATGAGTGTTGACTGTGTGGTGGGATGTGTGTTGGCCATGTCTCCCTGGTGAGGGCCTTACATGGTGTCTTTTTATTCAGCAATTGCGGTTTTTAATCATTTGGTGTGTTTTTTGACCGCCCTATACGTGTTGTTATTGTTGTTATGTTTTGTGCCTGTATACTGTTTTTGTATAATAAATGTAAGACGTTTTTTGGCAATTTTGGCCTCATTGAGTATTCTTGCCAGCCCAGCATTTAACCACTTCATTGTGTGCTTCTTTCTGTCTGATATTGGTTAGTAGGGCGCCTTGTTAGGAGGCAGTGCGAAATACCAACGATTCAGGAGTTCTCCAAGTACTTTTTAACCTTTTTTCAAAGAGAAATGTTAAATATACTTTGAATAATTAAAATTTATAAGTATATGGCTGCCGGGAAACCATTTACAGCTCAAAAGTTACTAAACGCCAAAGCATTGCTGAAGCATATTTAAAAAACCCAAATAAATAAAGACAAGGAGAGCCACTTAACAGGTTATTTTACTTTACTGTAGGTCCACAATGAATGCAGTAAACTGTTGCTGCAATCACTATGTCATCAGTCAGCATAAGGGGAAGATGCCTATTGCAGTTTCTCGGTTGGAGATATGGGATGTAAGTAAACTGCCAAGTATTAAAACATCATTGTATATGGCAGACAATCCATGGCACACACCCCATCATCTATTTGAGCTTGTGTAGACTTACATTGGTTTGTCTGTGGTATTTATCTGGCTCTACCTAGGTGTCCATGAGCTTTCCATCTCTTTCTGATATCCATGTTGCTTTTGTGTCATGCTAAGTCTTCTGTTCTCTGTACTAAGGGCCAGGCCCTCCATCGTCTGGGCTGGGCTCAGGCTTCTGCTACACCCTGGCTAGTTCTTGTCTTCCAGTCCATGCTGTAAGTTTGTCTGTTGTGCTGTCAACAGTCTGCCCTTCCATAAGTCTGCAACCACCACACGACTGCCTGGGCCCTGTTGAGTACCCTGTGATCTGATGCTTGCCTCTCTGGTGGCGTTGATAGGTTGTTTTTCTTACCTTACAAAGCTTACCCAGCCCGTGATTCTGCTCACCAGTGTTCCCTTTGCGACTCTCAGTTCCTGTTGTGCACTCCAGTTTCCAGTCTGCACCTCTGTTCCTGGTCTATCTCCCTTTTCTTGGTCTGTGCCTGTAGCTACCCGAAGACATCTAGTAGTGACCACAGCTTTGGCCAATTTACATGGGGGATAACCATATTCTTTCACCTGTCCAGTTTCCTATCTGGTTGACAAGTTCTGTTTTTTCTTCTCTGGTAGAATTTGTCTCTAGGAACTAGTACCCAACTAACCATATATTTAGTGTGTGTGTAACGTTCCCCCCTTTCCCTGTCCAGGTTCATCCACTACTCAGCTGTTGACAACCTCTGTTTTGTCTGACTATGTCCTGAGCCATGTCCAGTGCCAAACTGTTAGTGACCTTTGCTTTGTCTGACCCTATCCAGTGCAAAGCCCTGTTGTTGATGACAAGTGCCATATCTGACCATCCCTACTCTGCTGTTAGCAGCTGTTGCTCTAGATTGCCCCCCTTGCCACATTACTAATTACCATGACATCCTTGATCACCAGCCTACATGACCTAGATGCAGCTCCTTCAGACACAGGCTGCCCTGGCCGCCACTGTTACAATTCAGCTCAGTATGATTTGTGAGTTTAGGAGCTCCAATGCTAGGTATATGGCTTACAGACTGTTTTGGTTTTGACCAAATGGTTTTTGGTTTTTGACCCATATAAGCACGTCGGCTAATGAGAGGAGGGGTCACTTATACACCCGAACTGAATTAAACTCCTCCCTCTTACGGTTTTCTTCTTCTGGTAGAAATAAAATCCAGGGGTGACAGGTTTAGTGTATCGGGGTGACAGAGCCTGTCACCCGATTTCCTCTTCCTTCCATTAATAAAAATAAGAAACAAGCCTGGCTGGATATTTCCTGATGATGGGTGTATAAGATCCCTCCTTCTGCCATCCAGCATATTTATATGGATTTTTATTATTGGCCCATTTTTTTGCGATAGTGCTTTCTTGACCGACATCTTTTCCAAGGGGGTTGAAAACATTGCAGTCTTTTATTTAGCAATTTATACCGATGTTTCATACTCATGAACCAATTGCTGTTTTATAGCCCTGATTATTATTCAATATTATTTGCCACCCACTGATTTTTAACGGTTTTGGAAACTCCAACTGAATGAAATAATAGATTGTCAAAACATTATCTAGGTGGTAAATTGTGTATGGATTTTTCCCTTTCGGGAGACACTGTAATTTGACAAGACTGATTAAAATGACTTAAAATTTAGTCTGTCTGCAGGGAACAGGACTGGTTGCATTTTTCTTATTTAGTAAGGAAAAAAATAAATAAATAAATGATTCTAAAAAGTTAAGGTGCTAAGCAATAAATATCTATATTGAACAACAGGAAATAGCCAAATAAACCACTTTAGGTTGACATTGGTTTGGGAGAAAGTACAAGTTCCCCCTCCCCCCCCGGGCCAGAATTAATGTTACTGCGAACAGTTAAAGCTCCTGTCCACAGTAGCTTGCTCCTGCCTTATCTTCCTTGGAAACAGGGTAAAACAAAAAATATCAAAGCATCTTAATACCTCGGATTATATGTAAATAGATTATGCATTCTAAGCGAAGCCACATTCTTCATTTCAGGTTCTAGGTGGTGGTTAAGCTGGGAAGGACATGGCATGAACATGCTGCGGTCAGAGACAGCAGTGGAAACATTGTGGTTTTCCATGGTCTCTCATCCTGAGAGCACCATGGGAGAGATTGGCTGTTAGACCACTTTTTTTGCGTGGCTGACCTTGAAGAAATGAAATTGAAAAAAAAACGTTGCCAGCCGGGCTATGGCTTCTACCCAGGCTTCTGCCGGAAATTGAGTGGAGGCACATGAGTCTCGAGGCATGAGATGAGCTGCTTGCTGCCTTATTAATGCCATTGGGTTCAAAGCCCCTTTAAGTAAGTTGAAGATAATACAATGGCAAGGCATAACGTTGAACCCATTCTCTAGAAATAACAGTGTATTTTTTTGTTTGGCACAATTTAAGAGAGCAAAAAGATGACCAAGTATGGCTTGTGCATACGTATTGTTAGGAAATGGCAGGTGATGCAAATATCAAAGCTTTATAAATACCCAGATTCCTCAATCATTGTTTCAACACACAGCAGCCATGGGTTATTTTAAGTCGCTGCCTGACACTCAACTGAAAATGGACCACAAAGCAGAAGAAGGCAGTAAGAATGGAAAACAGTTGTAGATTTCCATTTCCTCAGTCCGAAATCTAATTAAGAGTGGATGTCAAGACATTGAGGACAGCTGCTTATAGGAATGCTAGAAAGACAAATCAGAGCACCTGCTGGACTGCAAAAGACCTTTAGGCAGGTTAAGCAGATTTTGAAGCAGCTACAATGTTCTTCTGTTGAGTGGCACCTTCACTAATATGGTCTTCACGGAGTCCTTTCCATTAAGAAAACCTTTCCTGTGCCCTCAACACAAAATTCAGCTCAAAGATTTAGGTTTGCAAAAGAATATCTGAAGAAGCATAATGCATTTTAGAATTTTTTAAAGGCATTTTATAAAGTCTTGTGGGGATTCAAGAAAAAGGTCTTTTTGGTGAAAGAAAGATAGGCATTTATTTTATAATATTTATGATAAGAACACCTTAATGCCCAGTTTTGGCATCCTAGGAATCTTCAACAGGTATTTAAAACTGGGATGCCTCAGTAGAGCATGTTAAGGGGACATAAAGTTATTTATGACTCTTGGCCCGCTTTAAAGTCCCTGTCCAGGCACACACTAACTTTCTCTTATGTTATACCCCTTGGGAACAGGGTTTTAACCGGGGCATTTAAAAGCATCAAAAATAAGTTATGTATTTTAAGCAAAGCAGCTTTCTTTATTTCAATTCCTGGGTTTTGGCTGTGCTGGGAAGGGAATGCCATGGGCCATGGAACAGCTTTATGAGTATGCCCTACTATGGACATAGTCAGCTATGGGACCGCTGTGGCTTGATGTGCTCACTCACAGAGATCTGAGGGACAGAGTGGCTCTTTGCATGATCCAAGAGGAATTAAATTGTAAAAAGGGGAAAATGAAAGGAAGCCTATGAGATGGGCATCATATGAGCCGAGTGCTGCCTTATTATTGTGTTAAGTTTAGAGTCCCTTCAAAAAGGATCTATACAGTGTATGGAGCCTGGTCCTGTGGCACGTGTGACCCTCCTGTTACTCCATCTGGCCTACCAGCTTCCAATGATCCCGCATTCTGTTGCACCTGCAATAGGATGCCAATGGTCATTGAGCTGCAGGTGGGAGAAACCAGTGATGACAGCATTACTGGCTTAACAGCTCACACCTTTAGGCCATGAGTACTACTTAGTATAGGCTCCGTCACCCTACTTGGGAGGACTGTTTTAGGAGGTACTTGAGATAATTGGGAAATAGAAAGTCCATGAAAAAAAAGGTTTGGAAACCCTGACCTAGAGCAACACATGTACATTGATGGATGTCCCAGTGGGTCAAAGCCAAGTCAACCAGGAATAGAATAGCAGCTTCATGCCTAAGCTAAGTCCATTTAGGTAAACAAAGTGTACACTAAGTGTAAGAGGTGTAAGCATCAGGTAAAGTCGATTGCCATAGGCCAGGAGCAACAATTTTAATATCTTTAAACAACAAAGCCCAACCAAGGATATAAACAACCACCAATGACAGCAACAGAGAATCCAAGGGCGAGCTACAGAGATGAGCCAACCAGAACAGCAGCAGTCATTTTAGAGCCTCACTCTTCTGTTTTATTGTCTAAATCCAAACATCTATAAATACATTTGGTTTTCAATTAATTTTCGATCAAGTCCAACTCATAAGCAATCAAGTTTTCTCATAACCAGGACCTATGTAATACACACAGCCAGGCATGTCATTACTAATAAATTCTAGATGTAACATTAAATACTTTACAACCATTTCTTTCCCATGCCTGTCCTGGGTGTTGCCAGCTATTTATCAGGATTGCAACCAAAAAAGAATGCCAGGTTGAACTTGATCCAAAAAAGTAGATGGGAAAATAAGGGATGAACCACAGTGTGATATTATTGTGTCTATACTGTGAAGATAAAGCAAAATAAAGTGGGGAAGTTTAAGTTTAAATCTGTTTAAGATGTAAGAGTTGCGGGGGACAAAAAGTTGAGTATACACTTTTTTGCTAATGCCCCTGATCCGTCCCCCTTAGATAAGCCTGGGTGCTAAAAAAAAAACTTATATAAGCTGATGCCAAGATTGTGTGGGACACTTACTCATCCAATTATTGTGCAGCTGTGGCATAGGTGTTGCATTGCTTGTCTGGCTAATTAGTCAATCATGCTCAGTGCAGCAGCTTCACTGCACAGGATAAGCTTCTGTTGAGGGATAACAAAGTCAATGAGACCTAGAAAGGAATTAATTAGGGATGAGCGAACCGGTTCGGACGAACCGGAATTCGCTCCGAATTTCAGGGAAAATTACATTCGGCACGAACCCGAATTTTTTTTGGTTCGTGCCGATCGAATTTTCCCTGAAATAAAAAAAAAAAAATGCCGGCATGGTGGGAGCGGGCAGGCCGGCTACGCTGTCAGCGGGCGGCGGAAGCCGGCCCGCTGACAGCGCAGCCGGCCTGCTCGCTCCCACCATGCCGGCATTTGTTTAAAAAGCAAACACTTACCTGCATGGTCGGAGCATGGAGGCCGGCGCCGCTCTCAGGCGCCCTCTGATGACGCGTCCTCTGATGACAGCTGAGAGCGGCGCCTCCACGCTCCGACCATGCAGGTAAGTGTTTGCTTTTTAAACAAATGCCGGCATGGTGGGAGCTTCCGCCGCCCGCTGACAGCGTAGCCGGCCTGCCCGCTCCCACCATGCCGGCATTTTTTTTTTCAGATGAGTGATTCGTGAAAGTTCGATTCGGGCGAACCCGAATTTCTTGGGGAAATTCGGCGAATCGCCCGAATCGAACTTTCAAGAAGTTCGCTCATCTCTAGAATTAATAAACATTTGCCAACTAATAATTCACACGTGCAACCAGCAGATACTTTAAAACAAGTGGGATTCTAGCAACTTGCTGATATGCAGGTGATGCAAGTGGAGTAATACTTATAAT
This sequence comes from Gastrophryne carolinensis, assembly GCA_027917425.1. Taxonomy (NCBI): domain Eukaryota; kingdom Metazoa; phylum Chordata; class Amphibia; order Anura; family Microhylidae; genus Gastrophryne; species Gastrophryne carolinensis. Next base: position 399,679,794 of record CM051239.1, on the reverse strand, counting down.
GAGGTATGTGTCATCAATCAACCTAAACCTGAACATTTTTCACAAAATTGGTGTTGTCCAGGGTGCAGTGAGGTATCTCAATTGTGGACACCCCCTGCGCATTAACGGTTACAAACAGGAGAAAACTTACCTTTATCCTTGTTCCCATGCAATCCAGAAATGTGATTAACAGCAGCGGTCATGTTGGCCCCGGAACTTGGCCGCCCTGGACTGCAGAGAGCCTCCATGCACCCAGAACATCACCCATTTTGTTTTGATGATCTGTCTAATCTTATCCCTCTTGCTCGTCTCAAACCAGTGTCCCCAGGACCAAACTGATGGCTGTGTTGTAAAAAGTAACGAGGATCTTCTTGTAAAGTCCTGACTTCTTCAGGACAGTGGAGATGTTTTTCTCCCAGTTGAGATTGTCTGATATAATACCTCCAAGGAAGCTCACAATGGCCACCTAAAATTCAAAAAAATTATTAAAAAGGTAAATTATCGTAATGTCATATAAACTTATATATAGCTATTTTCCCAATATACATTTGATACATCTATAATATTAAGTAAACAAAAAAAAATGGAAACAACTATTACAGTTGTGTTATTATAATTGTAATTGCCAGACAAGGTGGTTGCTTGTATTGTTTTTGGATTTTTGCTGCAGTTCCGAATAGAATTTTGACAAACATCATGTAAAATGTATCTGTAAGCAATGTAATTAATAAACTGTATTAGATTCATGAAAAGGGGAAAAGGACACATTCTTCCCACTGAATACTCCATAAAAACACTAGGACCTGAACACTTATTTCAGACTGAAGAAGATAGAATAGATATAAGATATAGCATATTTTCGCCCTATAAAATGCACTTATGTTTCCCCAAAAGTGTGGGGGGGAGTCAGTGTGTCTTATCAGGTGTAAAACAAATCAATAAGGTAAATTCACATATACACTGCTTGCGCGCTGCTGACAGGGCCACGGGAGACCAGAAGATGGAGGAGTGGCAGGTGGGTGAGCAGGGTAACTGATCCCTGTCTGATACCCGCCGCCGTCCACGATCCTCGATGTCCCCGCCACCGCTGCTTTTTCTTCGGCAAGCACACAGAGCAAACCCTCAGCTTTGTGCAGCGAGTGGGCATAGCTGATGCTCAGCGCAGGCCACTCCCACCTGCTGCACAGAGCTGGGTGTTTGCTCACGCTGCCTGCCTGTTCACCTGCCACTCCTCCATCTTCTGGCCTCCCGTGGTAGCGGTGAATGTGTGAGTTTGCTTTTTTATTTTGTTCTGCTTTTTTTCTTTTGCATATGCGAATGGAATGCCACACTGCCTATGGAGAATGGTAGGATGGATGCCACACTGCCTATGGGAATCAGAGGGGGAATGCCACACTGCCTATGGGAATGGAAGCGGGGAATGCCACACTGCCTATAAGAATAGGAGGGGAGATGCCACACTGCTTTTGGTAATGGGAGGGGGGAATGCCACACTGCCTATGGGAATGGAGGGGAGATGCCACACTGCCTATGGGAAATGGGAGGGGGGATGCCACACTGCCTATGAGGATTGGAAGGGGGGGAATGTCATGCTGCCTATGGAAATAGGTGGAACGAATGCCACACTGCCTATGGGAAATGGAGGGGGGATGAATGCCACACTGCCTATCGGAAATAGGAGGAGGGAATGCCACACTGCCTATGGGAATGGGAGGGGGGTGCTACACTACCTATGGGAATGAGAGAGGGGATAATGCCACACTGCCTATGGAAAATTGGAGGGGGGTATGCCACACTGCCTATGGGAAATGGAGGGGGGATACCACACTGCCTATGGGGAATGGGAGGGGGGCTGTCACTCAGCCTGTAAGTGCACCTTGCCTATTATTTGGTTCTTGGAGGGGGTGTTTAAGCACAGTATTTGGTTCAGATTTTTTTTCTTATTTCCCTTCTCTAAATCCTAGGTGCGTCTTACATGGCAAAAATATGGTAATCGTTTAACAAAACAATTCATTTTTAGAGTGAAAGAAAAAGCCATCTTTAACTACTGTATAAGAAGAATAAAAAGACAGGGTTCCTTTTAAGCCTAATAATGTATTGTGAAAAAAGAAGCTTATTTTAACTCCCTAAAAATATCATCACTATTCCTGTGAAACTTCCTGTTTTTTTGGCCTTCCGTTTTGCTTTTTTTTTGTGGATGAAAATGAAAATTCCAAAATTCCAAAAAATGTTTGAATTTGTGTGATTCAGGGGTTCTTTTTCATGGGTAAAACGGGTAGGAAACGAATTTGCTCGGCTGTTCTTGGGAACAAAAAGCTGGCATAAGCGGCCGGCTAAGCCATGGGGTCGCTTACCAGTTCAAAGTAAAAGTGAAAAAAATGAAACACACCCACCAGTTTGTAAAAATAGTTTTATTTATCTTTATTAACTTACACTTACTTTCCTCAGAAAAGACTCCCGCGCAGCATCCTTGAAATTAATGGCATAAATTTTTGTAAAGAGGACGAAGACGAGGATGGCGGCCATTGTGGGAAAGGAGAAAGAAGCCGGGACTGGTGAGTAGTGATAATAAATAAGAATAATTAAGATTTCTTTTGTGTGGTGTTTGATCATTTAAAGTGGTTTAGTATCTATTTTATTTTTATCTATGTATATTTGTGATGTGTGTTTGTTAATGTGTAGTGTTCTATGTTTTTTTATATTTATATGTAATTCCCAATAAAACTATTTTTGCATTATATACTTAGACGGTAGTGCCCTATTTTTCCATCTGGTATTGGTAACTTTTTTTTGGGTGTGTGGGGACCCTATACCTTCTCCTTGCTGTTGCAGATTATTTGCCAAGCTTAGTGAGCACACCATTGTATCTGGTTATTTATATCAATTCTGGTGCGGGCCGTGTATATCTTTTGTTTTCTCTTTTTTAGAATATAGGTGTTGGGCGCTATTGGGACTGTTGCCCCCCCCCCCCCCCCCCCCCAGTGCATGGCCCACTTAACTCCACCGCAATTCCCTAAAGGAATCCAGACCCATGATTGGTCACTGGCATTCACATGGTCCTGGAGTCTCTTCCACATTCCTGGCTGCCGATGGTAACCACTTGGTTGCTGGGGTGGTGGACCCCTCTCTCCATTGCTATTTTGTTGCTGTTGTAATGCAGCTGTCTGCCATGCACTCTTGTATGGGGGGACTGCATCATTTATTTTGTCCTCAGATTTGGAAGAACTGCCACAAAAAGTTGCTCATGCATATCTGTACGCCTCGAAGCCCAAATTTGATATCAAAGCAATTGCAATAACTGGAGTTTTCCTTTAACGTCCAGAGCATCAAATCCTCAGGAGTACTTCCAAGCAGCTGAGCAGTTTCACACGTTTCAGGCCGGAACCTCGGCGTCTGTTCGCTCCTATGACTTGGCTTTCGCACAGCAGAAATCTTTATGAAATCATCCATTTATTGCTTCTCATTATAAAACAAATGCTAAGGATCTGTCAGGCATTAGAAATAAATAATAGTCATGATTTGGAACAATGTTGAGGCATGATTTTCTCCCGCCAGCTTCCAGAGCTTCTCATCCTGGGATTTTCTTGTATATTTTTTTTTGCTGTGGATGGGAATCTGTATGGCTGCCGTAGTGCAGTTACTGTAAGTCGCAATGGCAGGATTGGCTCATGCCTTTATATCATTTTCTTTTGCTTATTAAGGGTCGTCAGGAATCAATTTATTGTGGCTATCAAGGCACATTGTTTGCCTGGTTGCTAAGTAACTTCAAAGTCATCTTTTTTTTTCTATGGGTCAAATTAGGATTTCTGGCATCTTATTCTTTTCAGCCAATTGAAGCATTAACAAACACAACGGCTCCTGTAAATAGCAGCAAAAGATGAAACTATACTTTGGTCCTTATTTAACAAGGGATAGCGCCAGGTAGCGAATGGTGAGCGAACGGTAATGACGGTCACCGCCACGAGAACGCCGGCTCCCCTCCGCAATCACACATTTATCAAGCCGATCCTGCTTAGTGACTGACAGAGCGCCAGATAGCGAATCATTCATCATTATTCCAGCCTCACCCCACAGCACCAGCAAGCGACCTTGAACAGCGACAGGTATGAACTCTCGCTACCTGGCGCTCTCCAATGCATTTCAATGGAGCAATCTTTAAATATTCATAATTAATTGCTATTAATGTATTTTTTTTTTTTTTAAATGTCAAAAATTCTGTGACCACTTCTGCCATGTTAGATATTTTTTTTATGGTTAAAAAAAAAAAAATGTGTGCAGAATAGATATTACAGGTCTGATATTAATGTATTCATATTACAAAATGTTTTGAAAAACTTGTTTTTTTTTTTCAAAAAAATATGGTTGTTTGGGGGTTAAAAAACTACTTTTAACCCATCGCTGCCAGCGCATTGGGGTTTAAACAAGCATTTCACAGCGCGAGAATTTTTTGAGCGTGACTTGTTAATGAATATGCTGGGAGCCGTTCGCTATGGCCATTCGCTGTCATGCGCTCCCATACAGCGCGGAACCTGTCAAACAGCGACTCCTAACCCCGCATTCAACATTACCGCACACCGACTGAGTCGCTGTCAACAACCGAACAACGGCCAAGCACAGCGAATACTAGCGGGCGCTGTGAAAATACCGCTACTGTCGCTCATCTGTCGCTACCTGGCGCTATTAATGAATCGGCCTCCCCGTTTCTGTGGCCAATAGGAAACAGGAATGATGAGTGGTGTTGTAGTTTAGATTCAAATTCAAATTAGAAGAGACAGTAAAGGCTAAGTGTAAAAAACATTTTTTTTTACCTGCTATGCAGCTAATCTTACTTTACTTCTGAACAAAGTTGTTGAAGCAGAGGTCCAGCCTCTTTTAACAGCCTTGCTCCTATAATTTAATTATACAAGACAGACTTTTTTCACCCAGAGATAGGGTTGTAATCCCATCCCTCTTGCGCCAGGCTGTGTGGCACATGTGAAAAATGAGAAAGTAAGAGGAACATATGCAGAGATAAGCAGAAGCATAGAACTCCCCTCACATTCACAGCATGAATGGAACATTCCCAGTCTGTTCATCGTCTAGGGACAGAAATGAGACATGAAATTGTGCCAAAAATTCTCTTCTGAGAGATCAGCTTAACAAATATCAGCTCTCTGGAAGGGGGGTCACTTAGGACTTCATTGAACCCTCTGCCTTTGCTTTTTCTTTAATGGCAGTAGTTTATGGGGGTTATTTAAGAACGGATAGCGCCAGGGAAAGCCTCGTAGCGGCATGTAGTGTCCGGTGAATGCCGGGTGCTCTACTCAAAACCACATTTAAGAAAGCGAATCTGGTGAGTGCCTCTAACAGTATATAGCATCGGCGCTCTAGGCTCAGGAGCGCCATGTAGTACCCATCGCTTTGTAGCGCTCTCCCATACATTTCATTGGTGCTTCATATATTGTGTTTGGCAATTTAATTTATTTATTTTTTTGCTCAAATCATTGTGTGACCTCTCCTGACTGCAAACAAACACTTTTATATATTTTTGGGACTTTTTATATTTTTATGCAGAATTGTATTTATAGGTCTGGCACTAAAGTGTTATTATCACAGTGTTAAAACAATGTCATTCCATGTGTTTTCACTTTGTTACTGGTGGATATGTATTCAAAAACAGTCTTTGAACACACATCTGGCACTCTGTGCTACAGCGGCCAGCTTTAGAGCGCCGACACTGTGTGTTAAATATGGTGTGGAGCACCGAGTGCCAGACACACTGAGCTGGCGCTACATCTGGCTTGCTGCAGCGCTATACTGTTGTTACAGCTCCCAACATACATCACATTCATCAATTCAGGCCCGGCTACTACAGCGACCGAGACAGCTCTGTTACAGCGCCTGATTAACGCTTACAGCGTCTACTACTGGTCGCCCTAAGCGCCGCTACACAGACGTTCATCTGGCAATACCTGGCGTTAGTAATGAATCAGCCTCCATGTGTAGATGAGCAGAAAGTTCTGATGTATATGTTGGCACTATATAAATAAAGACCAATATTATTTTTATTATTATTATAAATCTCCTTTAGCCAAATAGTCATGTTTTAGAAGCAAAAAGGTCCTCTAAATATTTTTTTATTTTAGTTTTTTTAAACTTGTAAATGTTTATCCTGATTTAATAAACAATTAATATGGCTCTATTGGTCCTTTTTTCCAGAACATATGTCTACAGTACGATATTGACTTACTGTATCTCGTAATGAGTTCAGGCTTTGGGTAATAGTCACATTTTAGCTTTGGCTCAGCTAGACCACAACCGATTCAGATTAAACTATTAGTCCATCTTTTAAATGTTTTGTAAAAATAAGACTGGTGCATCAGGCATAAGGACTAGAATCACTGGCTTCCTCTGAAGAACATGAGTCCAATGTTGATTGACACCAGGCTTATCGAAAACATTGGTGCCCAGGGGGGGGTAGAGAAATTGGGTGATCAACTTGTCACATGCCAAGCCCTGCTGAAAGGCTCACTTTAACACATCTATCTTTACCATTTGTCCCGGCAAAGTGCAAAATCGAAGTATTCTTTACTTATATGCACTCTATTTTTTTTCTTGTATTACATTCAGGGTTATGATCAAGATCTGCTGAACCAAGCTTACCTTTGAGTGAGCTTTCAGGTGTGAACTGAAGCTTACATCTGAGTGAGCTTTTTCACTGGCAGGCTGATTCATCATTAGCGACAGGTAGCGACAGATGAGCGTCTGTAGCAGGCATTTTCAGAGCGCCCGCTAGTAGTCGCAGTGCTCGGCCGTGAGTCGCTACTTTATAGCGACTCAGTCGCTGTTCAGTAATGTTGAATACATTGTGAGGAGTTCCTATTTGACCAGTACAGCGCTGTATGGGAGCGCATGTTAGCGACTGCTCATAGTGACTGACTCACACCATATTCAGCAAAAAAACAGCCTCACAAATCTCTGGCGCTGAAAAATACTTGTTTGAAGCCCAGAGCACAGGAGGCGGTGTGTTTAAAGTCTGTTTTCAAGCATCTATCAACTAGTAACAAAGCGAAAACATATGGAATTACATTGTAACAACATTGTAACATGAACACTTTAATGGCAGACCTGTAATGTCATTTCTGAGGAAATATATAAAAAATGAAAAAATTATGAAAAAACAGCTATTTCAATGCCAGAAGAGGTCACAGAATTATTTGTGATTTTTTGAAAAAAAATAAAAAAAAAAAACCCGTTTAAAGAGAAGAAAAGGATCGTCCATTGAAATGTATGGGAGAGCGCCAGGTAGCGAGAGGTCATACCTGGCGCTGTGCAAGGCTAAACACTGGCGCTGTTCGCTGAGGCTGTGAAAATTATGAATCAGACGCTACATGGCGCTATCCCATTCGCTAAACAGATTCTGCTTGATAAATGTGTAATTGCGTGCCGTGTCCGGCGTTGACCAGTCGCTATCTGTCGCTACCTCTCATTAACCAGCCGCTACCTGACGCTATCCCTTCTTAAATAAGGGCCGTTTTTCACTTTGTTTTTCACACACAAAAACATTGTAGTCTGTCAATTATAAAGCCTAGACATTGGTAAGTACAGGAGATTCTTAACTTAATCTTTAGCATCATAAGGTATAATTAAGGCTCAGTTGCACTTGTTTAACCTACCCTGCAGTCATCCATCTGCTTAACGGACGGCCGCAGGGTGCACTCTGTTCACTTGCCGAATACAGCTCTTTTCTTATATTCTTGTTCTTTGATATCTATGGTGCAGGTAGGTTGATGCCTTATCACCCATCCCTTTAAAATGTGTCCACTCAGCTACAGTATAAACTGAATACACACCCAGGCATCAGGCATTTTCATGTGTTCGGAACATAAGATAATTATTCTTGGAAAACGCCTATCAAGCAAGCGGCCTTACCATTTATTATTAGCACATACTTAGCATATTTTTCAGGTTGTGACTGAATCATGGTTAACAATTTTCTTATTTTATGATATCTCTGTTCCGAGTAATATAATTATGGAACCGGTTTTTAGCTGATCACATAAAAACTCCTTTCAAAGTGGACTGAAACTGAGCAGGATCCATTCCCTCCCCCCGGTGTGTGAAACCCCCCAGGTCGCCCATTACACTTACCTTACTTCCCAGTCCAACAACGCATGCGCGGGCCGCATCCCCGCTGTCCCTCTAGCAGAGCGCGTGAGCGCACCAGCCATTTGTGAATGACCGTTAGAGGAAGCCACTGTGCTAAGACGTCGGCTTAGACGTCCATAGCTCAGTGGCTCCAAACACGCTGATTGGACGTGCAGCCGCGCATGTGCCGTAGGACCAGGATGAGGTGAGTTGATGTGGGGGATCTGGGGGCTTTCCCGTAGCGTGGCACCTCCGATCAGGGTGCCCTGGGGAGAAGGACTAAAACCCAGGATAGTCAAAATCCTGGGTTTTGGTCCACTTTAAAGATGATTCAAATTTACTGACCACTGTTAAAGATGAGTTTGGAATTGGTTCCTCTGAGAGAGGGGGTAACCAAAAATGCGCCTATTTATCCTAAAAGTGATTGCTAGATTTTCAAATACTATTTTCTTTTATTAGTACAAGTCAATTGCCAAAAAAAGGAGCAAGTAAACAAATAAAACAAAACATAAATCTCTGCATAATATCTTATGTAGTGGATAAGGTTATATTTACAGGGAGCCACCAAACTTCCCCATCCCCATCCCCCCCTCTCTCCCCCCAATAAAACACTGTTAAAGATGAAAATCAGAGGCCCTGGAGTCTAAAAGCGGGGCATTCCCAATTAGGTGGGAAATTCCTGTGTGTTGCTCTTCTTTAACAGCGACTTTAAATGTAATGCTTGGATTTACATTGGCTGCAGTTATTTTGTAACTTCTAAAATGAAATATCTAAACCATTAAAAATAAGTTGCAACTCATCTGTTGAACCCTATTGCATGTGCACAGGATTTTGATTTTAAATTTTACATCCCTACCTGTCCCCCCCCCCAACTCTTCCTACTGAGGAGCTCAAAGGCTTTCAAAGAGCAAATAATTTTGCACCAGATCAGTTGTAATTCAAGAGGAACCTGTCCATTTAATGTGATTTGGCATTTGTTGTAGACGGGCAGGCTGATTCATCACTAACGCCAGGTATCGACAGATGAGCGTCTGTAGCAGGCATTTTCAGAGCGCCCGCTAGTAGTCGCTGTGCTCGGCCGTGGATCGCTAGTTCTTAGCGACTCAGACGCTGTGCATTAATGATGAATACATTGTGAGGAGTCGCTATTTGACCAGTACAGTGCTGTATGGGAGCGCATGTTAGCGAATGGTCAGTGTGACCGACTCACAGCATATTCATTATAAAAACAGCCTCACAAAACTCTGGCGCTGAAAAATGCTTCTTGGAAGCCCAGAGCGCCGGAGGCGGTGTGTTTAAAGTCTGTGTTTCAGCATGTATCCACTAGTAACAATGCAAAAACATATGGAATTACATTGTAATAACATTGTAACATGAACACTTTAATGCCAGACCTGTAATGTCATTTCTGCAGAAATATATAAAAAATGAAAAATTTGTGGAAAATCTGCTTTTTCTATGCCTGAAGAGGTCACAATATTATTTGAGATTCCCCCCCCCCCCCCCCCACCAAAAAAAAAACAACATAAACCCTGTTTAAAGAGAAGAAAAGTATCGTCCATTAAAAAGTATGGGAAAGCAACAGGTAGCGAGAGGTCATACCTGGCGCTGTGCAAGGCTGAACGCCAGCGCTGTTCGGTGAGACTGTGAAAATGATGAATCAGACGCTACATGGCATTATCCCAGTCACTAAACAGATTCTGCATGATAAATGTGTAATTGCGTGCCGTGTCCGGCGTTCACCAGTCGCTACCTGTCGCTACGTCTCATTAACAAGGCGCTACCTGACGCTATCCCTTCTTAAATAAGGCCCTCGGTCTTTATTGTAGAAGGACAGAGAAACTTGACCCATTTTAGCTTCTATGATTCCGTTTTTTGGGTCCTTTTGGTTGTTGTGGTTTGCTGTTCATAATATTTATGGTGGACTGGACTACTTATAAAGGTTATAGATGGCCATGAATCTGAGAAGGGATCTTTAAAGCTTTCAAAATATAATCAGAATTGTTATTGTTCATCAAGTACATACATTGCATGCTTGCATCGATTCTATTTGGCAGGTAGGCTACATACATTTTTGAATAGGAGAGGGAAAGCATTTCAATAGGGACAACAACATGGACTGGGATCATGAAGATAACTTACAGGGCCATCTGGCTAATATGATTAATATGATCACAGAAACTGAGAGCAATTACCCTGCCAGAGAAGAGGGGAGGAGGACTATCCATGAGGTCATCCCACACCCACCTGAAGATGCTCAGTCGTGCCGGGTGATTGGCAGGTATAGGCAGAGGATCATAGTCCCCGTCCACTGATCACCCGGCAGCTGTCATCGGATTGCCATGGGACAGGATCGCCGTGGAACACAAGATCATAAGTGAGTGAAAAAAATGACATTTTTCTGTGTGTGTGTGTGTGTGTGTGTCACAAAGAGTTACATTTAACTCTTTGTGAACTGCTAAGGAATCCATGAGACCCCTATACCAGTTCACAAGACTCAGGGCCTGGCAAGTCACCTGCATTAACCACCAGCCCCCCATTGTCTGCCTCTCCAAAGCCCGGGGGGGGGGGGGGCAGAAGAGCCCAGGGCCTTGGATGCTATGCAGACTTGTAGCCTGGGCTCTGTGCCCTGGTCTACAAGCCCTCATAGCTGGTCCTGGGGCCAGGTTATGTTTGGTAGGATTTGAATTTTTAAGGGTTTAACCCTTTATAGTGTTGATAGTAATTGGATTTTATTTGTTAATGTTATAAAGTGCTCTTTTCAATGACATTATTGCCACTTACTACAGTGGCAATGAATGGAGTAGGTGAGCGTTTACAGCTAAAACAAGCAGCATTAGTAAGGAACAGAGTAAAGCAGGAGCAGAGAAACATTACTCCTCATGGATGGAGCAATGCAGGGAATTTTAGTTAAAAATGTGGGTTTTGGTCTGCTTTAATAAGGCAATAGACCTGCAAATATGTTCAGAAGTCAAAACCCGGTTGTAGTTTGTGGCAACAGGTTATGGGTTAGAGACAGGTGGATTTGGTCAAGATTGGCAAAAGGTTGTGAGCTGGTGGCAGGCAGATGTAGTCAAAATTTGAGGCACAAGGTTGTCATAGGACGTAGGAAGCAGCACATGCAAAAAAGGTGGAGCACAAGGGTACAGTAAGTGGAGTGGAAAAGCACAGCAACCTGACAATACTTTCAGCACCATGCTGGAGGCAGCCTTTAAAGCATCAAGCTCCAATTAGGAGGAAGGCCAGGCATGCAAGTATCTTCCTTTGCTAGGCAGTCAAGAGAAGAAGCAATTCCCATATGAGGCAGGGGTGACTCATGAGTATTACAGTGATTATCATGGGGAAGCTGAGAGTTGGAATGGATCGAGTCTCCTCTCAAGACTAAATACATTGAAATCATGTAATCTTTCTTCATAACTAAAGTCCTTCATTCCTATTCTTAATTTTGTGCCTCTTCTCTGCTCCCTTTCCAATACCAGGGCATCCTGGTATTCTATGAACTGATGCCAAAAACTGGACCACATATTCCAGATGAGGCTACTAGGGATGAGCGAACCGGTTCGGAAGAACCGGAATTCGCTCCGAATTTCAGGAAAAATTTGATTCGGCACGAACCCAAATTTTTTTTGGTTCGTGCCGATCGAATTTTCCCTGAAATAAAAAAAAAAAAAATGCCGGCATGGTGGGAGCGGGCAGGCCGGCGCCGCTCTCAGCTGTCTTCAGAGGACGCGTCATCAGAGGGAGCGTCATCAGAGGGCGCCTGAGAGCGGTGCCGGCCTCCACGCTCCGACCATGCAGGTAAGTGTTTGCTTTTTAAACAAATGCCGGCATGGTGGGAGCGGGCAGGCCGACTGCGCTGTCAGCGGGCCGGCTTCCGCCACCCACTGACAGCGTAGCCGGCCTGCCCGCTCCCACCATGCCAGCATTTTTTTTTCAGATGAGCGATTCGTGAAAGTTCGATTCGGGCGAACCCGAATTTCTTGGGGGAATTCGGCTAATCGCCCGAATCGAACTTTCAAGAAGTTCGCTCATCTCTAGAGGCTACACCAGTGCCTTGTACGGAAGACATTGCATACTATTATTTAGCCTGTGGTCTAGCAGTACCCCCACATCCTTCTCAATGAGTGACTGTCAGCTTTACGGCCTCAAGGGCACATGTGACTAACATAATCCTAAGTATTAACATTATATATGCATTAAACTTTATTTGCCAAGGGACACTCAAAGTCAGCCTCCGGGTTATGCGCACCTTCAGAGGACTGTACTGTATTAAATATCTTGGCCTTCTCTGCAAAAAATAGAGACAGCACTGCTAATTCCTTTTTCTATATCAGCTGAACACCACTGACAACTGGCCATTCTACTTGAACCGGACCAACAGCCTGGCACAGTTGGAAAAGAAAGGTAGCGGCCATTTTGGAGCTTCCTCTCCCAGCATCTCCGCCATGGATTCAACTGACATAACTGACAATAACAGGAAGCCCAGTAGCACTTCCTGTTTGCAGACAGCCTGCAAATGCATGAGCCGCCATCTAGTTTTTAAAATTTACCACAGCAAAAGCTACAAAAGGGTGAATTAATTTTTATGAGGAGGAATCTAAATTGCCCTGGGGAGGATGTATATGAGAACTAATTGTTGTGTTGGTCTGGTTAAGCCATTTTTGACTGTAGGTCCCATTGAAGAGTCATTAATAACATTTCTCTGCACATGGTCCTTCTGCCAATTTTCAGTCGAATTACAAACTGTTTCTTCTAACCCTAAAGACCTCAGTTTCCCTATCGGGAGTTTTCTTTGGGGGGTAATAGAGAAACCCAGTCTATTGTGTTAATGCATTGGATTTAAAAAAATGTTTATTGTGTGTTGAGTTAACTTTAGTCAATACCATCCAACCAAGATGGTGCGGCGACCACAAAAGATGACAAGCTTTCATGCATGATGATGTGGTGCTTGCCATACCTTTGTTACTATAGTTACCATATAAATCTCAATCCAATATTGAATGGACCCAATATAGCCTGACAAAGAAAAACTACAGTGTTCAGATATAGATACATGATAGGGGCCTCACCACACAAACTCAAGGGCAACATTTCTGCAAAATGATGGCCTATTGTAGTTGCTGTGGTGCATGCATTGTTATTTGCTTCTCTAAGCTCAACCAGGCAAGGGCAGAGGGGAATATGACACAGAACAGTGTTTCCCAGCCAGTGATACTGTCATGGATGACTTGCCTTCAGCCCGTGCCCGTGGTGTCCCTAGGAAACTGGCCAGGGTTTCTCCTGCCCAGCAGCCGCTTCTGCCTCAGATGCCAGCTCCAGCGGCGCGTGTGTCGCCAAGCGCGCACTTCTCGCTCGCGCGCGAGTACAGTCAGCTTATGTCCTCCGGTGGTGCTATACACAGAGTGGCCACTGGAGGCTGTTTAAAAGAGCTAAACCTAGGAGGTGCAGTTCTGGGCAGTATGCCTTTGGAGTTCAGCTGGGGCAATCAGCCCAGAGCTCTCTAAGTGCACCAATCAGCACACAGATCCAAAGTGCACCAATCACAGTCACTGCCTCCCTGTCCAATCCAGCCGGGTTCAGTCCTATATAGGGATTACCTCTTCAGTGTGTCAGTGCCTGTAATAGCGTTTAGCTGGCTTGTTATTGTTCCTGTGATTGCCTGTTTATATCGTTATTGACCATCTGCTTGAATCTCGACCACGTCTTCGTCTCATCCCTTTGTACTGCGCAGCTCTCTGACCTCCCGTTGTGACCCCTGGCTTGACGTCTGACTTTGCTTGAATTCTCCTGAGCACCCGAATTGCTTCCAGTATTACCTGTTTCCGAAGCACCCGAACTGTTTCCAGTACTTACCCGATATTGCCCAGTCTGGCCTCTGGTTCATCTGCCTTCAACCCCTGTAAGCTCACATCCTTTGTGCTATTAAGTCCTGGGGGCAACCGTGTCCGGCGAGGCGTATAAAGTGTCCCGGCAAACGGGGGCTTGTCTAAAGGTGAAGCTAGCAGCGGAGATTGGGGGTTGTGGGCTTACTCTGAAGGCGGGTGTCCCACGGGCCTGACAGATACTAGTCCACTCATTAGGGAAATGCTACAGAACTTAACAATATGGTGGGGGAAAGTGGTAGAGATTGGTGGATACTGATGGGATTGTTATGCTGAAAATAAATGGTGGCTTTGAGTCATAGAGGAATGGAACTTAGGAGCCCTCTTACAGCATCTACATCACATTGCAAGATATCCTCCATATCCTGCAATGTGATGTAGATGCTGTAACAGGGCTCTAAAGTTCCATTGGACAGACTTCAAATGAACTCCATGCAACCTCGTCATTGCTATTGTCTAGACTGCCTACTTAACACATGATTCCACCAGTTTCTGCAGCCACCATATTGGAGGCAACTGTGGCAATGACCATTGAGCAGCAGAAAGTTAAAATACATGAATCAAGGAAAATTAGAGACCAACAACAGCGATGAATTTAGGGTTTACCACTAGGGATGAGCGAACCGGTTCGGACGAACCGGAATTCGCTCCAAATTTCAGGGAAAATTCGATTCGGCACGAACCCGAATTTTTTGGGGTTCGTGACGATCGAATTTTCCCTGAAATAAAAAAAAAAAAATGCCGGCATGGTGGGAGCGGGCAGGCCGGCTACGCTGTCAGCGGGCGGCGGAGGCCTGCCCGCTCCCATCATGCCGGCATTTTTTTTTTCAGATGAGCGATTCGTGAAAGTTCGATTCGGGCGAACCCGAATTTCTTGGGGAAATTCGGCGAATGGCCCGAATCGAACTTTCAAGAAGTTCGCTCATCTCTATTTACCACCCTACTTTACATTAAGCTGGTCATCAGTTTACCAGCTTGGTTGGGTTATACCCGAAATGCATTGCTGGGGTTGATTCTTATGTTCACTTGATACTATATATGTTTCAGTGACTTTTTAGCATGCCGTTATAAAGATTACATTTTTATCTTTGCACACAAGAGGAGCACTGGAAACTTTTTTCGTTGAATTGCCTTTTCTTTTGGGGATCATAGGGGCTACTCTCTCTTAGCAGCTCTTTTGTTAATCCAATACCTGAAGTGAGCAATCAGTGAATTTTTTTTTTACATTAAACAGCAGAGATTGCAAATCAGGTCCTAATTCCATTGTGATATGCATTTTTCTTTATGTAAAAACTGTAGTTTTTTTTAGGCTTTGTACATTATGGACATCATAATGTACAACGCTCCATCATGGTGCCAGCTGCAGTGAGCTGGCTCCCCTCTGAACAGAGCTCTCCCTTTAATCGCTGAGCATTCAGTGCTGTGTTAAGTGCAGCATAACAGCCTTTTACGGAGTCTTTCAAACATGCAGGACAGACAATAGGCTTTTGTTTGTCACAGTAGACAGGCTGATCATTTCCAAAGGGATTTCTGTGGGCTGTCGTTCTTAAAAAGAGCCCTATTCCAACGTCCCAGCATAGCGGCCCCTTTACCGACATCCCAAATCTTTCCGAAAATGCAATCAAGATCTGGGAGAGGCACACATGCTTACATGGAGTCAGTGGACTTTCATCATTAAGGCTTTCAGTAAAGCCAGAAGGAAATATTTATCATCAATTTTCCTAAGTGTATATCATATTGCAGAGGATCAGGAGGAAATCTATTATCTTTTGTGGCTGCACAAATGATCTAATTTTTAGAGCAAACCTGAAGTAAGAGAAATGTGGAAGCTGTATTGCTTAGCTCCTGGCTGTCTAGCTGTCTCTTCAGCTTCACTGCATACAGATGTTGCACATACACACTGGGATTGTGGGTTTGGGGATCAGGAGACCTTCTGGGTCCAGAGCATCCAATTTAGTAATCTCGGGGAGGGGTAAGTGTGGTGTTCAGTTCAGTGATATTCAGGCAAAGCAGGACACTGCTTCTATACAACACTGAGGCTTCCATATTTATTCTTCAGGAGATAATTACAGTTGCATGCAATACTTAGGCCCTTATTTAACAAGGGATAGCGACAGGTAGCGACTGGTGAGTGGCCGGTAATGACGTGCCCCGCCACAAGAACGCCGGCTCCCCACCACAATCACACATTTATCAAGCCAATCCTGCTTAGCGACTGAGATAGCGCCATATAGCCACTCATTCATCATTATTCCAGCCTCAGCCCACAGCGCGAGCGTCCGATCTTGAACAGCGACAGGTATGACCTCTCGCTACCTGGCGCTCTCCAATGCATTTCAATGGAACAATCTTTAAATATTCATAATTAATTGTTATTAATTTTTTTTTTTTTTTTTTTTTAAATGTGAAAAATTCTGTGACCACTTCTGCCATATTAAATAATTTTTTTAAGGTAAAAAAAATTAAAAAAAAATGTACAGAATTGATATTACAGGTCTGATATTAATGTATTCATA
This sequence comes from Gastrophryne carolinensis, assembly GCA_027917425.1. Lineage (NCBI taxonomy): Eukaryota > Metazoa > Chordata > Amphibia > Anura > Microhylidae > Gastrophryne > Gastrophryne carolinensis. Next base: position 399,663,290 of record CM051239.1, on the reverse strand, counting down.
TTACAAAATTATTTTAAAAACTTGTTTTTTTTGCTTCCAAAAATATGGTTGTTTGGGGGTTAAAAAACGACTTTTAACCCATCGCCGCCAGCGCTCTGGGGTTTAAACATGCATTTTACAGCGCGAGAATTTTTTGAGCGTGATTTGTTAATGAATATGGTGGAAGCCGGTCGCTCTAACCAGTCGCTATCATGCGCTCCCATACAGCGCGGAACCTGTCAAATAGCGACTCATCACCCAATATTCAACATTACGGCAAACTGACCGGGTTCGCTATCAACTACCGAACAACGGCCAAGCACAGCGACTACTAGCGGGAGCTCTGAAAATGCCGCTACAGTCGCTCAACTGTCGCTACCTGCCGCTGTTAATGAATCGGCCTCATAGATAGTTCCTCAATTGAAAGCATAAACATGTCCTCATCTCATTTCTCATTTTTTCTCAACAGAAACTGGGCACAAATGGATTTGTCCCTCTCATACAGCATCTCAGGTATTGTTTCAACCTGAGGCACTTAGAGCAACTGCTAGTAGATGCTGTAAGCAGGTATCGGGCACTGTAACAGAGCGCCTCAGTTGCTGTAGTAACCTGGCCCGCATTGATGAATGTGATGTATGTTGGACGCTCTAACGCCAGTACAGCTCTGCAGGGAGTGAAAGGTAGTGCCAGCGCAGTGCGACCGACCCTCGGCGCTCCACACCATATTTATCAAAAAAGGACACCCACCCAGCGTCAGCGCTCTAAATCTGATCGCTATAGCATAGAGCGCCAGAAACTGTGTGCTTAAAGTCTGTTTTTGAACACATATCCACCAGTAACAAAGTAACACATGGAATGACATTGTTTTAACACTGTGACATTAACACTTTAGTGCCAGACCTGTTCTGTATAAGAATATAAAAAGTTTCTAAAAATGTTTGTTTGCAGCCAGGAGAGGTCACACGATGATTTGAGCAAAAAAAACAAAAATAGTCAAATATGCTGCTTAAGCAAATGAAAGCCCATTGAAATGCATGGGAGAGTGACTGGTAGCGAAAGGTAATACCTGGAGCTTCCTAGTTGAGGGTTGAACATTAGCATTGTACTTCCTTAAATCTCATCTAGTCTGTCCCAGCTTCAACACTGTATCTAGTTATCACCTTCCTATTAACAGGCCTCACATGAGCAAGCCGCATTTGGCATGTGTGAAGACTTCCTGCTAACTTGCTCACTTCTATCTAGAGGAAGGGGGAGAGAGGAAAGAAGTTACAAAGATGTAAGTCCTTCCTAACCTACATGAGTTTTTTGGGGGGGTTGCCCTAGGTCGGTACTTATAGGTACGCGTAGACTGATAGGGGTTCGGGCTGAGAGACAAAGATGGGGTCCTTTACTTAGTACCTTACTTCAACAATTCTATATACACACGGTCATCATTTTTGAGGGGTACATTTAGTGCATATTCAATATAAGTACCAATTTACAATTCCAAAAATACATAAAAAATTTCTTCCTGTTTCTGTAGACGCGTTTCGCAAATAATTGCTTCCTTGGTACACAGATGATGATGCTTTTTTTCTATAGTTGATAAGGTACAGTGGCCAATGAAATTCTGACTTATTCATTTTCATACAAGTCTGAGGCCCTTATTTATGAAGGAATAGCGACAGGTAGCGACTGGTGAGCGGCCGGTAATGACAGGCCCCACCACGAGAACGCCGGCTCCCCACCACAATCACACATTTATCAAGCCAATCCTGCTTAGCGACTGAGATAGCGCCATATAGCCACTCATTCATCATTATTCCAGCCTCAGCCCACAGCGCCAGCGTCCGACCTTGAACAGCGACAGGTATGGCCTCTCGCTACCTGGCGCTCTCCAATGCATTTCAATGGAACAATCTTTAAATATTCATAATTAATTGTTATGATTTTTTTTTTTTTTTTTTTTTTTAAATGTGAAAAATTCTGTGACCACTTCTGCCCTTTTAGATAATTTTTTTAAGGTAAAAAAAAAATAAAAAAAAAATTGTACAGAATTGATATTAAAGGTCTGGTATTAATGTATTCATATTACAAAATTATTTAAAAAACTAGTTTTTTTTGGTTTCCAAAAATATGGTTGTTTGGGGGTTAAAAAACTACTTTTAACCCATCACCGCCAGCGCTCTGGGGTTTAAACATGCATTTTACAGCGCGAGAATTTTTTGAGCGGGATTTTTTAATGAATATGGTGGGAGTCGGTCGCTAGGGCCAGTCGCTATCATGTGCTCCCATACAGCGCGAAACCTGTCAAATAGCGACTCCTCACCCAATATTCGACATTACGGCAAACCGACTGAGTCGCTATCAACTACCGAACAACGGCCAAGCACAGCGACTACTAGCGGGCGCTCTGAAAATGCCACTACAGTCGCTCAACTGTCGCTACCTGCCGCTGTTAATGAATCGGCCTCCCCGTGTGTCATAACTATGAGGGCACTTACTTCACAGGTGGAGCGAGGTTACCTTAGCTGGGGAAGGGATGGGTGAACCTACTATTACAGTCAAGAATTACCTGATTGTTTCAATTGTTTCTAATTATTTTTTAAAAAGTAGTTTTTGAATTGATTGTGATTAATTACCTTCTTTCTCTTCTGTTAGGATTGTTTCTTTCAACTCAAATAGCTGTAAAAAATATAATCAGTATATTCCATTCTATCTAGCTCTCAACCCTTTCTGGTTTCTCATAATTTCTTAGTTATCACCTATTGCCCTGTAGCTAAGCCCTGTGTTAAAGACAGTTGCATACTCACCCCTGTCATCATGTGTATCTGCTGCTAAATTCAGCTACAGAAATGACCATTTTATTAAATGACTTTCTCTCCCAATCAAATTACTACTAACTGTGCCAAACTTGTGTGTAAATTTATAAAATTGGGTTTGGGGGAGGTTGGGGTTAGGTAATTTCAGCTGAACGTCTGAATTAAAAGCATAATTTAAAAAATATTTTTTTTAAGATAGAGTTGCCTTCCTTGGTTGGGCTTGGTAGCTTACAAGGAGGCCTCCTCAACATTGATCCATGAGCCAACTGGTGGTGGAAGAAAAGAATGGCACGTTATTTTCACTGCTAGCAAACTGCATGCGATTGCCGCCGTGTGCTGGCGAAGGAAACTTTAACACTACTCTTTCTACTTTTTTTTTTACATATTTACAGGAGAGCTCTAATCTTTAAGACTTCCACAAGCCCTATATAGAGGCAAAAACAAATAGCAAAGGAATTTATAGTAGGACCAGGAAATGGGCACAACATCCCAAATTTCTTAAAAAAAGCACATGTCATTTTATTAAAGCCACAAATCCATAAAAAACAAATAAACAACCAGACAAAACATATTAAAACCTCTGCTATAATAGGACCATGATAATACAACAATTAATTCTACAATAGATTGGGCGGCTACGCACTGTGCAAAAAAAAAAAATCTGGCGCAAGTCGACCCCCTGTACAATATCTCCCTTAATAAGGTGCTTATAAAAAAGATTATTTCAATAAAAAATACATATACCTACATATAAAAAAACGTGCAGCAAATAAAGTGGCAATAGTGCTGATCAATGGATAAAACATAGATAAGTGCCACAGTGCAAAATGAATGTGAGCCCCCGCAAACAGGAGATTTACACAAATACAGCTGAATGATCAAGAGCCATTTAAATTAATAAAAAAACATAACCAGATAAAAAAAGTTCTTGCAAAGTTCTTCAATAATGATCTAATACTAATGTATGGCTACCGCCCATAAAATAATTAAATGAGGTCCAATTAGGCAGAACCGCTACCTTATATAGAGCCAATGACTTTAAAAGTTTGTGAAGCTTTACACTAGCTCTACTGTTTGTTGTGTAATGTCTAGAAGAAGTTTGGAAGAGTATCATCTTGGCATAAGTGGTCATATTCCATAAAGGATTTAGCATGAAATCATCTGTACTTAGAGGCTGATTTATTAATAGCGACATGTAGCGACAGTTGAGCGACTGTAGCGGTATTTTCACAGTGCCCGCTAGTAGTCGCTGTGCTTGGCCGTTGTTCGGTTGTTGACAGCGACTCAGTCAGTGTGGCTAAATGTTCAATACAAGGTTCCGAGTCGCTATTTGACAGGTTCCGTGATGTATGGGTGCGCATGATAGCGAATGGTCAGAGCGACCGGCTTCCACCATATTCATCAAAAAATCACGCTCCAAAAATTCAAGCGCTGTGAAATGCATGTTTAAATCCCAGAGCGCTGGCGGCGATGTGTTAAAAGTAGTTTTTTAACCCCCAAACCACCATATTTTTGGAAACCCAAAAAAAAAAAAAAAATGTAAATAATTTAGTAATATGAATACATTAATATCAGACCTGTAATATCAATTCTGTACAATTTTTTTTCCCTTAAAAATGGCAGAAGTGGTCACAGAATTTTTCACATTTAAAAAAAAAAAAAAAAAAAAAAACATTAATAATAATTAATTATTAATATTTAAAGATTGTTCCATTGAAATGCATTGGAGCGCGCCAGGTAGCGAGAGGTCATACCTGTCGCTGTTCAAGGTCGGACGCTGGCGCTGTGGGCTGAGGCTGGAATAATGATGAATGAGTGGCTATATGACGCTATCTCAGTCGCTAAGCAGGATTGATAAATGTTTTTTTGTGGTGGGGAGCCGGCGTTCTTGTGGCGGGGCCCGTCATTACCGGCCGCTCACCAGTCGCTACCTGTCGCTATTCCTTCATAAATAAGGGCCTTAGTGTAAGTGCCCTAGGCAGGGGTGCCGTTACATTTTTTTGACCTCATACAACCCCAATATCAGGGTCCTCCCTAGCCCCCCCTTTCCTATTTCAGCATTGGTTTCCAAAATATGACGCGCTTCTGTGGGCAAAGCCAGAAGAGCTCATGGCTGCCACAGTACCAATGCCAATAAGAAAGATGGCTTCTGAAATGGCTTTAGCAGACCATTTTCATTTTAAAATGAGAAAGTTTTCCATGGCCCCTCAAGGTAAATGCCCCAAGAAGCATAACAGAGGTTGTTCAGTGATGGGATGAAGTAGGTAGTAAGCATTTGCATCCCCTGAAAGTGTAAAAGAACAGAGGAGAAACTCACAGAGCTGCCATCATGGTCACCAGCTGGACCCTCCTAACAACTGGGCCCCATGCAGGAGTTCTGCCTGTACTGCCATGATGGCAGCCCTGGGCTATTTAGCATTCCTTTTCTTTTATTATGGGCAAATTATCTCTTTATTTCTTGAACATTAGCACAACATTCATCCAAGTATCAAAGCTGGAGAAACAGGAGTTAGTTGCCCTTTAATTGCAAATTGAAAAAAATAAAATTTTATTAGATTATACAGACTCATTTTTACTCACCTCGCCCTGATTGATCGAATGGAACTGACTGCCTTGAAGTGGAACAAAACCCAGGGAGATCGCCCCTCCGGGCACCCCCCCCCAGGTTGCCCATAAACTCAACTAACGGAGCACGTGCGAGCAGCGTCCGAATCCCTGCTATCCCTCTAACAGGGCTCGTGCCCGCACCAGGCATTTGTGAGTGGCCGGCGTGGGCACCCTCCCTGTTAGAGGATAGTGGGGCATGCGGCCACCAACGCGCTCGATCTGCTAGTATTAGACGAGCTCCTGGATGAAGGGGCTCGATCGGGTTCCGAGCGAGTTGATTGGACGAGAGGCCGCACATACATCGCAGGACCGGGAAGAGGTGAGTTCGTTCAGGCAACCTGGGTGGTTTGACACAGTGGGGCACCCCCGATCAGGGTGTCCCGGGTGCAAGGACCAAAACCCAGAATAATCAAAATCCTGGATTTTGGTCCATTTTAATAATGATGTATTTTTTGAAAAGAGCAAAACAGGAAACAGAATCTAAAATAATGAATGAAAGATTGAATTGGAATAGCAGCATTTCCATCTCAATGCTCTAAATACTATTTTCTATGATCTCATGAGATGTAATAATAAGCTAAGCTAGCTTCAAGCCTCTTGGGTCTAAATTATTAACAAATAACAACAATCATATCTCCAAATACCGCCCAACAAACTAGGGTAAACTCTTATTTCAGATGAATACAAAAAAATGGTGCACCACTGATCTGCATAGGTAGCGGCGTGCTCACTAACAATTCTCACAACTATAGATAAAGTGAACCCCAGGACTTAATTATTCCCAGGGGTCCCGAAAAGGGAGCACAACCAATATACAATATATGAAAATTTATTAAGCCAAAAACAGACAATTAAAACAACATATAGGACACATTAAAAATAGCCTCCAATAGCCTAAATACTAAATAATTACAAATATGTACAAGTACACAGTCCTCAATAGTAACCCGTTAAAGTTAAAGTAGTAAATGTCTGCTACTCTGATGTAAATTGTAGTTTTCATAAGACAATTTTGTTGTCTTGTGGAACACCCCAATGGAAACAAAGAGATATATTAATAAAGTTCTTTTTTGTGCCGGCACAAAAACCCTTCAAAATCTAAACCCCACCAATCAAAAAAACAACACCTAATATCTATAGGCCCAAATGGGCAAACATTAAATTATATAAATATATGTACACTGTGCAAAAGAGGAGTTAATCCATAATAACCAAATTAAAGTGAAACATCTAAGTGTAGCCATAAAAAGTGCCAAAAAAAGAGCTGACAAGTAACAATTCAACACACACAGAAATAACAAATGCAAAAAATATATATAATACAAAGAGGCCGATTCATTAATAGCGCCAGGTAGCGACAGATGAGCGACTGTAGCGTGATTTTTTCAGCGCCAGCCAGTATTCGCTGTGTTTGGCCGGCGTTAGCTTGATGACAGCGACTCAGTCGGTGTGCGGTAATGTTGAATACGGGCTGGGGGGTCGCTGTTTCACAGGTCCAGCGTTGTATGTGAGCGCCTGACAACGAATGACCAGAGCGAACGGCTAGCTTCATATTCATCAACAAATCACGCTCCGAATGTGCTGTCGCTGTCCATTCCTTGTTTAAACCCCCGCGCGCTGGCGGCGATGTGTATTAACTAGTTTTTAACCCCTAAACAACCATATTTTTTGAATGTAACATTATACATGTTTTTAGAATCATTTTGTAATATGAATACATTAATCTCAGACCTGTTAGATCAATTCTGCACATATTTTTTTTTTATTTTTTTTTTACTTAAAAATAAATCCTAACATTGCAGAAGTGGTCTCCGATTTTTTGACATTAAAAAAAAAAAAAAAAAAAATAATACCAATTAATTAGGAATAATTATAGATTGCTCCATTGAAATGCACTGGACATCGCCAGGGAGCGACAGCTCATACCTGGCGCTGTGAGGGAATTTGCAGCGGCGCTGTTCGGTCCAGGCGGCTTCATGATGAATGCCGCGCTAGCCGTCGCTCTCGCCGGCGCTAGCCTCATTTTGCTTGATAAATGCGTCATTGTGACCGCCGCCAGGCGTACTTGAGTCGGTAGTCGCCATTAGCTGCCGCTACCTGGCGCTCGTCATACACTACCTGGCGCTATCGCTTGATGAATATGGGCCAAAGTAATGTTGCAAAGAGATACTCAGCCGTGTTGGCATACAGAGTGCAGACACCGGGGAGGACAGCAAAGGCGAGAGGGGGATGAGGATTCCACCTGCGCTTCGCGGTGTAAACAACCGCTTCTTTCTTGGGTGCACCCAACTTTATTAATATATCTCTTTGTTTCTATTGGGGTGTTCCACAAGACAACAAAATTGTCTTATGAAAACTACAATTTACATCAGAGTAGCAGACATTTACTAAACGGGTTACTATTGAGGACTGTGTACTTGTACATATTTGTAATTATTTAGTATTTAGGCTATTGGAGGCTATTTTTAATGTGTCCTATATGTTGTTTTAATTGTCTGTTTTTGGCTTAATACATTTTCTTATTTCAGATGAAGCGCATCGCCTGGCCAATCAGGGTTCAGATCTTTTGGTCTTTGCTTTGTACCACAATGTTCACTCAAAGCCCACTAGGGGGAGTAAAGGGAGTGTCTGCTCGGACTCCGCGCCCTGGTCTACCAGATCCATAGCTAGTGCCCCGGTTGGTTCTACTGGGGGTGGGGACCACTCTTCATTAAAAAAAAATAAGGATTTTAACCCTTGATTGTGCAGATAATATTGTTAAGGGGCAGTTGTGGCCTAGAGGTACGAATCCCGGTCCTGAGACATGACTGAAGTGCTCTTAAGCAAGGCACCTAACCCCCCAACTGCTCCCCGGGCGCCGTAATTAGGGCAGCCCACCGCTCCGGGCATGTGTACACTCACTGTACGGGTTAAATGTGGAGGACGAATTCCTATGTGTGCGCAAGCATACAATGGCCATCTATGCATTAAAAAAAAAAAATAATAGTTGTATTTTATTTGAAAATCTCATAAAGCGCTTTATTCAGTTTGTGGTATCTGCTGGGCAGGAACAGATGTCTACTGAAATATGTGGTGCCGCTGTTTTCGGTAGGAACGGGGCTTTTGCGTGCTATATGATTTTCTTGAAAACCTTAACATTTTTACTTTAAAAAGCAACAACCTTTTATATTTTTTTTTTTACATATTTCACAAAAATATTGAGAAATCACTAAAAAAATGACGAAAAAGACATTTCATGTTTAAGTCCAAACTACTAAAAAAGAACAATATATCATTTTCGTGGAAGCCCCTGGAAAGTCCTGCAAAAATCACAGTTAAACATCCACAGAGCAAAATGCTGAATAGCCTGGCAAAAGAGGGTGACAGCATTTCTAGTTAGGCTGTCAGTTAAAGGATTAAATTAACAAATACTCACAGCATTCTATGCTACTGATGTGTGTAAGTAGGTATATAAAAAATATTAGAGCTAAGAAACTCCAGAAAACCGCGCTCCTAAACAATTAACAATTATTTAAATAAAGTTTACAGTCTTTCGCTCCAAGCCTTTGTGCTGTTGTCAAATCAGCTTCCAAAATAGACATATATAGGTGTGTATACACAACTGTGTATACAGTACAGTTTTCGCTGAGCCTTATACACAGTTGTGTATACACACCTATATATGTAAGTAGGTATAGCCCTGCCCCCATACATCCATACACTTAAAGGGATAGTCCACTTTTGTGTACTTACCCCACAAACCTTAGAACAGGGGAGCTTTTTTTTATAACACAGAGTTGCAAACAAATGAAAAATAAAACATTTTGGTACACAATAGTTACACCTTATAAAATGGCATTGAAAATACCCTTACCCTTTAATGATTGCTACATCTGTAGCTCATATTACTGGTGCACAGGATCAGGGTTTAGGTCTGTTTTTAGTTTAGGTCTACTTTAAACTGGACCTTCACCCAGAATAAGAGTTTATCTTGTATGTTTCCCCCACCCTGTACATACAGATTGCCCACATTAAAAATCACCCTACCTGCACCAATTGCGTTTTCTTTTAACATCCAAGATGGCGGCCCATAGCGTCTCAGGCTGCATATATACAGGAAGTGTCTTCTGACTGTGCCACTCTGCATTCTGGACTTGCTGTCCTTTTCCTGACCTTAGCTCTGCTCTGTGCAGCTATAACTCGGTCCCCTGTACTTTTCACCCCACTTAAAAAATCATCCTACCTCCGTTTTCTGAGCTTTTAACATCCAAGATGGTGGCCCATGGAGTCTCAGGCTACCTGCAAACAGGAAGTGTCTTCTGACTATGCATTCTGGGATTGCTGTTCTTTTCCTGACTCCAGCTCTGTTCTGTCCAGGCAAAACACAGCTATAACCCGCCCCCCTGATGGTGGTGTCCATAGCCTGGAGTCCTGAACAGAGTTGAAGCCCAGCGGGGGAAAAAATAATAAGTAAGCGACTAAAAACTTAAAATCTACTAATTTTAGATGCTGGGGATTAGTTTTTAAGGATTTAGGTGTTTCATTAATTGATGCTGAAGGTCTGGTTTATACCGGTCTTTCACCCTGCATAACAGCCTATCTTAAATGTTTTCCCCACCCTGTACATACAGATTGCCCACATTAAAAATCATCCTACCTTTTTATGATCCTTTAAACATCCAAGATGGCGGCCCATGGAGTCTCAGGCTGCCTGAAAACAGGAAGCGTGTTCTGACTGTTTGGCTCTGCATTCTGGGATTGCTGTCCTTTCCCTGATCCCAGCTCTGCTCTGTCTGTGCAAAGCACAGCTATAACCTGCCCCCCCCCCCTGTGTTTTTGCCCCCCTCTCCTCAGTATGTGATGCTATCACATGTAATGTGAAGTGTCAAAAATGTAAAATATATTAATTTTAGATGCTGGGGAATAGTTTTTTAAAGGTTTGGGATTTTCATTAATTGATGCTGAAGGTCTGGTTTAAACCGGGCCTTCCCCCTGAATAAGAGCCTATCTTGTATGGTTCCCCCCACCCTGCCTGCATCTACTGCATTTTATGAGCCTTTTAACATCCAAGATGGTGGCCCATGGAGTCTCAGGCTGTCTGAAAACAGGAAGTGTCTTCTGACTGTGATGCTCTGCATTCTGGGATTGCTGTCCTTTTCCTGATCCCAGCTCAGCTATAACCCCGCTCCTCTGTACTTTTCACCCCTCCTCAGTATGCACTAAAAGAGTGCATTTCAGCCTAATAGAAGGAAGTTCTTTTAGTGTGTACTCACAGTTTCACTCAAAATGTCCTTTCCTAACTGTGCTTCCACCACTTATAATGACATAAAAAGAACATAAAGTAACAATGTAACAGCTTTCCCCTCACACAGAATTCCTCCATCAGTTGTATATTCAGTTTGTGTATAGAATGATAGGCTAGCTGCTCCGTGTTTATGAGGCAACTCTCTCTTAGGCCCTTATTTAACAAGGGATAGCGACAGGTAGCAACTGGTGAGCGGCCGGTAATGACGGGTCCCACCATGAGAACGCCGGCTCCCCACCACAATCACACATTTATCAAGCCAATCCTGCTTAGCGACTGAGATAGCACCATATAGCGACTCATTCATCATTATTCCAGCCTCAGCCCACAGCGCCAGCGTCCGACCTTGAACAGCGACAGGTATGACCTCTCGCTACCTGGCGCTCTCCAATGCATTTCAATGGAACAATCTTTAAATATTCATAATTAATTGTTATTATTTTTTTTTTTTTTAAATGTGAAAAATTCTGTGACCACTTCTGCCATTTTAAATAATTTTTTTAAGGTAAAAAAAAATTAAAAATGTACAGAATTGATATTACAGGTCTGATATTAATGTATTCATATTACAAAATTATTTAAAAAACTTGTTTTTTTTGTTTTCCAAAAATATGGTTGTTTGGGGGTTAAAAAACTACTTTTAACCCATCGCCGCCAGCGCTCTGGGGTTTAAGCAAGCATTTCACAGCGCGAGAATTTTTTGAGCGTGATTTTTTAATTAATATGGTGGGAGCCGGTTGCTATGGCCAGTCGCTATCATGCGCTCCCATACAGCGCGGAACCTGTCAAATAGCGACTCCTCACCCAATATTCAACATTACGGCAAACCGACTGAGTCGCTATCAACAACCGAACAACGGCCAAGCACAGCGACTACTAGCGGGCGCTCTGAAAATGCCGCTACAGTCGCTCAACTGTCGCTACCTGCCGCTATTAATGAATCGGCCTCCCAGTTTGATGTCAATTGCTACTTGCACAGCTTCTCTCTCATGCTCATGTGTAAGCTGGATTGTCAGGTGTCTAGTAAGATGGCTGCTTCCATGTAGTTCAGAAGCATAGCTATTCCACATCTGCATGGGGTTAAGCCCTCTTAAACAGCTATTCCACTGATCGGAGGGGAGGTTTAGGGGAGCAATTACTTTAGGGCCTTATTCATGAAGGGATAGCGTCAGGTAGTGCCTTGTAAATGACAGGTAGCGTCAGGTGAACGCCGGACGCGGCAGCAATTACAAATTTATCAAGCGGATTCTGGTGAGCGACTGGAACAACGCCATGTAGCGTCTGATTCATCATTATCCCAGCCTCAGCGTACAGCACTGGCGTTCAGCCTTGCAGAGCGCCACGTTTGACCTCTCGCTACCTGGTGCTCTCCCATACATTTCAATGGACGTTCTTTGACTTCTCTTTAAACAGGGGGTTTTCATTATTATTATTTTATCCTCCAATAATGTTGTGACCTCCCCTGGCCTTGAAAAAACAATTTTTTTTATATATTTATGCAGAATTGACATGACAGGTCTGGTATTAATGTGTTCATGTCACAATGTTATAACAATGTAATTCCATATGTTTTCGCTTCGTTACTGGTGGATATGTGTTCTAAAACAGCCTTTAATCACATAGCCTCCGGCGCTCTGGGCTACATCGAAGCATTTTTGAGTGCCGGCGCTGTGTGAGGCTGTTTTTTTGATGAATATGGTGTGAGTCGGTTGCTCTGACCAGTCGCTACCATTCGCTCCCATACAGCGCTGTACTGGTCCCCACAATGTATTCATCAATGCTGCACAGCGACTGAGGCGCTCTGAACTAGCGAACCACGGGCGAGCACAGCAACTACTAAGAAATTACTCAGAAATGCCTGTTACAGACGCTCATCTGTCGCTACCTGCCGCTAGTAATGAATCAGCCTGCCCGTTTGATGTAAAGTGCTACTTGCACAGCTTCCCTCTTATGCTCATGTGTAAGCAGGACTGTCAGGTATGTGATAAGATGGCTGCTTCCATTCCCGCCCCCCTGTACTTTTCATCCCTCCTCAGTATTTGATACTTCTGAGGCAAGATGGCGGCGCCCATATGCTAGAGTCCTGAACAGAGTTGCAGCCCAGTGCGGGAATGTAAAATAAGTAAGTGACTAAAAACATAAAATATATTAATTTTAGATGTTCGGGAATAATTTTTTAAGGGTTTTGAGCTTTTCATTAAATGATGCTGAAGGTCCATTTAAGTAGGAGCGACCAAAATAGCGCATTTCAGCCTAATAGAAGGAAGTTCTTTTAGTGGGTACTCCCAGTTTCTCTCAATATTTCCCTTCCTAACTGTGCTTCCACCACTTATTATGTCATAAAAAGAATCTCCTTCTGTCGTTTATTCCTAAAATATCTTCCCTAATATTTATCCGTGTGACTATTTTGCTACATCTGTGCCAATATTTCCCGGCTAATATTAACTCGTCTTTCAGAAATGAGAAATAACCTTCATCTCGGAGGCTCTTTTGCTTCAGAGTAAAGTGCGTGAAATTCTAAAAAGTGTTTTGGCGCAGCTCGCCGGCGGGTTGATCACAGACAAATATGAAGAAAAGGAAATTTAATAAATCTCCGCCACCCGGCTGACCCTCATTGAGATGGGTGAAATCAAAGCCCCATGCCTCTGCCGCTCAACAACTGAATCAACATGCACTCTCATGCTTGCTGCATATGTATTTACTCGCCTGTCGCTGCGCTCCCAGCGCTCGCCGCCGCTCTCCAGGTACAATATTAGACTGACATCTCCGTCTGAAGGTTTATTTACACGCGGGATGGGGACTCAATTATAAAACGTCTCACGGCATAGTTCTGTGATATGTCATTTCTTGAAGGGCAATAAAACTTAAAGGCACATTGTAGGAGAATTTTTTTAAAAAGGAGCAAAACCCATGCGGATTGGCCTGGGAATCTGTAAGAATCCCGGGCCGATCAATTGCCTCCTCCCGGGACATTCCAATTTTGTATGTGTGAAACCCCCCAGGTCGCCTCATAGACTTACCTTGTTTCCGGGGCCCAACGGCACATGCGTGAGCCGAGGTCGTACCCCTGCTATCCCCCTAGGAGGACGTGTGCCCACGCCAGGCATTTGTGAATGGGGGCGCACTCCTTGTTAGAGGGAAGAGGGGGAGACGAAGGATTAGACAACAAGACATCAGCACGCTGATTAGATGAGCCGCCGCACATGCACTGTAGGACCAGGAAGAGGTAAGCTGGGCTCGGCAATAGGGGGGGTTTCACAAAGCGGGGCACCCCTGATCGGGAGAAAGGACCAAAACCCAGGATAGTCAAAATCCTGGGTTTTGGCTCACTTTAAAGGATAGGTGTAGGCAAAATGAAGAAACCCCTAAAGCAGACTTCCAGTCAAAAAAAATAAATAAGCTTAGCACATTGGCCCCCTCTGGGAATCAGTGATGTAACTAATTTGAGAGGGCTTCACTCCATGCAAATATTGCAGCATAACATACAGATTCTGTGCTCCTGAACTACAAGGGAGCTGTCATCTTGATATACACCCTATAGCCCTGCTTCTGAAAAACCCAGTCAAAATGATCTCAAATCTGTGCAATGATCCCTTATTTCTAGCCTGATCTAGAAAGCCAACAGCTGCAATGACTTATCATTGCTCTGCTCACAGCAGATGATAACATAAATTAACAATGTAACAGCTCCCCCCTTACACAGAATTCCTCCAACGCTCAACAACCTCTCCACGTCCAACAACCTTTCCAGTGGTTTCCAGCGGTTTGCATGAACTTATTAGCAGGCAAGTGGAGTATTGCACAGTATTCATATTCTTAAAAATAGATAGAAAGATAGATAGATAGATAGATAGATATACCCTTTGCATGGTATCTATTTAGCCCTTTTATTGTGCAACCCCCATTTCAACAGAAATTCTAAACATGCGCAGGTAGTGTTGTTCTAATAGGCCAACCTGTTGCCCATTATCGCTTCAACGGCCCTTGATTTTGGAACCCCCTTTTCAACAGAATTTTAAACTATGCACAGTCAATTCTATGCTACTGGGCTTTAGTGTGCTGCTGTCACGATATGGTACCATGCATGGCCGGCCTTTAAGATATGCGAGGTTTGAGGCCGCACAGGGCCCCATCCCGACCTTTATATAAGGAGGCACCAGGGGCTCTCAACTGGAGCAGAAGGTCTCTCCGTTCTGCAACCCCCATTTCTTTCTTTTTTACACATTTCTTTATCATTCTCTGTTACATCATTCCTTCTTGAATTTTCCTTTCTTCTTCTTTTTTAATGATCCCTCCATTTTCATCTCTTTTTCCGTATCCCCTTCCCCTCTTTTTCAGGGTATTTTCACATTCCCTCCATCTTTTTTGTCACCTCCAGGAGGTCCTCATCTATTTTCAAATTTTCCTCCTTTTTATCCTCTCTCCATTCCTCTTTTCCTCTTTCTTTCTTTCTTTTTTCTTTCTCTCTCTCTTTTCACTCTTTCTCCCTCTCTCTATTTTCTCCTGTCTCTTTTTCTTTTCTTTCTCTCATTCTTTCTCCCCTCGCTTTTTTCTCTTTATTTCTCCCTTTTTTCTTTTCTTGCTTTCTTTTTTGTTTCTCCCTCTCTTTTATGCCTTCTCCTTCTCTTTTCCTTTTTTTCTTTTTCTCACTCTTTTTCTTTTCTTTCTTTCATTCTTTCTCCCTCTTGCTCTTTTCCTCTTTCTTTCGCCCTCTTTTTTTCTTCTCTTTCTTTCTTTTTTTCTTTCTCTATCTCTCTCTCTGTCTTTTATTCATTCAAAAGTTTGGTCAATTGCAACAAGGGCTGTCAAGTGGTGATAAAGAACAATGTGATTGTGCTCCCACCAAAGTCAGCATGTCCTAAATTATTTTCTGTTAGTCTCTGTGTGTTTTTTTTACCCTTTACCATTTGTGAATTGTTAAGGGATCCATGAGACCCCTGTACCAGTTCACAAGGCTTTGTCCGGTCCCGTGGGACACCCGCCTTCTAAGTAAGTCCGCAACCCCCAATCTCCGCTGCTAGCTTCACCTATAGTCAAGCCCCCGGTCTGCCGGGATGCTTTATACGCCTCACCGGGCACGGTTGCCCCCAGGACTTTGTAGCACAAAGGATGCGGACTTACGGGGAGGAAGGCGGATGAACCAGAAACAAGACTGGGCGAGGTCGGGCAAGCAGGGGTCATACACGGGAGATCAGTCCAGATAAGTGCGGCATAAAAGGATGAGACGGAAGAGTAGTCAAAGTCGAGCCAAGGGTCAAGCTGGGAAGTCACGGGTACGCAGTACAAGGGAGCAGGCTAATCGTAGTCGGAAACAGGCAAAGGTCAGTCCAGGCGGCAATCACGGGATGGTCATACACAGCAAGATCAGGGATTTCAGGGATTTTGGTTGCTCCTCCTCCAATACTGCGGACACCTTGGAGGGATCCATAACCAACCCACGCTTAGATACCCCAAAAATTGAATTTCAGACACTTCAAATACACACTTAGAAATGTTGGCATATAGCCTGTTCTCCCGGAATCTTTGTAATACTGCCTTTACATGCTGGCGGTGTTCTAGCACCCAACGGGAGAAAATAAGTATATCGTCTAAATAGACCACCATAAATCTGCCCAAATAATTACAAAATATATCGTTTACAAAATCTTGGAAGACCGCGGGAGCAGTGCACAGACCAAAAGGCATAACCAAGTACTCGTAGTGCCCATCTTTTACATTAAAAGCTGTCTTCCATTCATCTCCCTGGCATATGCGAATGAGGTTATACGCCCCTCTAAGTTTAGAAAAAATCTGTGCCCCAGAAACTTGGTTAAAGAGATCGTCGATTAAAGGCAACGGATATCTATTCTTTACCGTGATCTTGTTTAGTCCCCGATAATCAATACAGGGACGTAAACCACCGTCCTTCTTTTCGACAAAGAAGAACCCGTCGCCAGCAGGGAAGGTAAAGAGACGGATGAATCCTTTCTTGAGATTCTTCGCAATGTATTCTTTCATGGCTGTCTCTTCTGAGCGGGTGAGATTGTATATTTTCCCCCTAGGGGGCATGGTACCTGGTAGGAGATTGATGGGACAATCGTAGGCCCTATGTGGAGGAAGGGAGTCAGCAGATTTTTCTGAGAATACATCCGCCCAATCTGCATAGGCCAGCGGTAAGCCCTCAAGAGAGACATGAGTTGATCTTAGGGCGGTACAAAAACAGTGATCCAAACAAAATGGACTCCATTTAACCAAGTCCCCAGATACCCAATTTACAACCGGGCTGTGGGCCTTTAACCATGGAAATCCTAGTACTATAGGAGAAACAGGACTCTCTAAGATAACAAATTCTAGCTTCTCGAAATGGGAGGAACCCACCACTAAATTCAAATTTATAGGAAACCAATCCCCCCACAATTGGTTTGTTATTGACAGCCAGGACCCGAAGGGAATTTTCTAAGAGGATCAAAGGGATATTTAAAATGGATGCAAGCGACCTTTCCATGAAGTTGCCGGCCGCCCCACTATCAATGAAGGTGGTGACAGACATCCTGGAAGGTCCCCAAGAGACCATAGCGCATAGCGGGTAAAAGCAATCTGTTTTTATGAGGGAGTGGTACCTGATCGCCTTGATGAGTTCCCTCAACCGGATCTAGGCGCTGTAGTTTCCCGCTGCCGGAGCCTTGTTAGGGCAATTCTTGGCAAAATGACCAGGGTTTCCGCAGTACAGGAAAATCCCTTGCGATCTGTGTCTATTCTTCTCCGCCTGGGAGAGGTGAGTTGCACCAAGTTGCATGGGCTCCTCGGGTGCCAAACAAGACGAGGCAGCGGGTCCCCTAGGGCTGAATTCTTGGCGAGGAGGGCCCCATGGCTGGTCCTTAACTTTTTCTACACTTCTCTCCCTGAGCCATCTATCCACTCTGATGGCCAGGTGCATGTATTCATCAAGGCTCTTGGGCTGCGGAAAATTAATTAGGGTATCTTTAAAGGAGCAGTATCGCGAATTTTTCTTGGTGACTTATATTTAAATGGTACTTTGAATGTAGGTAAGTGCTGGAGTAAGAATTACAAATGTAGAAAAAAATGATGTCTGTGTTGTGCAGCTGGAGACTAATAGCTCATGTTTATGTCTGCTGAGTTTCGGGGCCCGACACTCTGGCCTGTTCCACACTGAGGAGAGGGGGAAACAATGTAACAAAGTATCAGCTGTTCAGTGCTGGCAGCCGTCCAGCATAAGATAACAACATTGCCTGGCCAGAACTCATATATCTAAAACAGAGAGAAAAGCTCTAGAAGTCATTTAGCTGATTTTGACAGTTTTCCCTTCATGCTGGCTCTGCTGCAGAATCTTTCAGTTTACCATTTTCTCTTTCATGTTCTTACAACACATTTTTCCATATGATCTTTCTTTCAGCTTTGTATGTTTTGAGCAAAGCCCAACCCAGGATTTTCACTATCTGAAGTTTTGTTTTGTGCCCCTAGGGGCATCCCGACTTGGGATGTCCTGATATGTGAAATCCCCAAGTTCACCTGTGAAAACGTACCTTTCCCTGCCCCACAGCGCATGCGCGGGCTCTCATCCAATCAGCTCTGTTTGCACGCAGATGGGGAGCCTGAGCAGTAACCTTCCTGGCCGCCCGGCCTGTCTAAATGACTATCTGCGTGAGCGCGCCAGAAAAATGGGGGGATCTGTAGTTATCCAGGGGTCGTTTCACACAGTGGGGCATCCCGATTTAGGATGCCCAAGGGGGAAGGTCAATGGCCGGGTCTTATAGACTTCAGGGTCGGCCACTCAGTGTTTTGTTCCACTTTACCTTTAGACCTTTAGATTTTCCTGCACAGTTATTCAAAGAAGAATTTCAGTCATTTTCAGTCAGTTTAGTTTATTTTGTATAGATTTTACACATTTGAGTCACCTGGTCTCATAACAAAAGCAGTACCTCACACACACACAGCCGTTACCACTGATTACAGTGTCAGCCTCTGAGGTAAAGTGTTGCTAGGAGACCAGTGGGCTAAATGAAGCAGCTCACTAAATACAACCCAGCAGATCCCCCTATTCAGCAAATGGACTGAGCCATTGTCATTATACAATTTAAAAGAAAGGCATATATTTTTCCTTTTTCTATCGCCACATTATTTATACACATGTTAGAAGCTATTGTGTGGCTATTTAATTATTTATCTTATTTAAGGCAAATTTTGCGATACTGATCCTTTAATGCTTTCTGAGAGCCCGATTCTGAACTGGCTGCACAGGGCTGGATCGTTCCATTGAGAGTCTATGGCCCATCGATGGAACTAGGCGCTATTTTCTTCGGCCGACCGTTTTCCTTGTTTTAAACTCCGTAACTTAGAGTCTGCCATAGAAGCCCGGTCCGGGTCAGCATACAGGACCTCCATGGCGGCAAAGAAGGCGGAGACTGACTGTAAGGCCTCATTGGTAGGTGCTAGACCAAAAGCCCAGGACTGTCACCTTGAAGTAGCGAAATGACTAGGCCCACTCGTTGTGTCTCAGACCCAGAGGAGTTGGGCCGCAGGCGGAAGTAGAGTTCACACGAGTTCTTGAAGTTTGAAAACTTTGAGCGTTGCCCCAAAAAAAATTCTGGAAGGGGAACCTTCGGCTCGACAGGTAGTTGGCGACTTTCCTGCGTTGCCACTTGTTGGGCCAGTTGATTGATGGCAGTGACCATAGCCTGCACCTGTTGCATTAGTTCTTCCATTTTTTGGGTCGTGATAATGTCAGGTCCCGTGGGACACCTGCCTTCTAAGTAAGTCCACAACCCCCAATCTCTGCTGCTAGCTTCACCTATAGTCAAGCCCCCGTCTGCGGGACGCTTTATATGCACGGTTGCCCCCAGGACTTTCTATTCTCTCTTTTTATTTCTATTTGCTATTATTAATTCATTTGTTCGTATTATTCATTTTTTTCTTTCTTATTTTTTTCTTTTTCTTATTCTTTCTTTTCCCTCTTTCCTTTTATTCTTTCTATTCTATCTATTTTCTTTCTCTTCATTTTTTCATTATTTCTGCCATTTTTTCTATTCTTTATATTGTCCTTTTATTTCTGTCTTTCTATTCTTTAAGGAGATTGACCAGTCAAAATTACATTGTCATCTCATGTTATCTCGCTGCCCTGGTCACAGAAAGGCAGACAAATTTCCTCTTTGCTGCCTCCAGCACCTTCCCCCTGATCCTGACCAAAAATTGAATCCTGAGGCTCATGTCAGGTTGACACCACCACTGTCTGTGATAGGCTAGAATGGAGCCCTCCACACTATCACTCAAGCCCGGTCACTCCAATTCAGTGAACTCCATGTGCTTCCATATCTCAGCTCTGCCACCTATCATTATGGGATAGCACAGCAAATGGAGAACATTTATGTTAGAATTACTCTGGCAATTTCTTTCCATAATTATGCATTTAATTGTCTGATATAAATAAAATAATAAAATAATATATAATAAAAAAATAATAAAAAATATCTATATGTATGTGATCTGTAAGAGGAAAAGACACAGTGGGCACCACAGTAAGTGCTAATAATAAATCAAATCATGTGACACAAGAAAAAAACTAAAAGCTGAGTCCAGGAATGAGGCACACACACATCTCAGTAAGAATCACAACATGTATTGATCAGACACAAAAATTAAAAACCACAACAAACAAATGCCACATGAC
The DNA here is from genome assembly GCA_027917425.1 of Gastrophryne carolinensis. NCBI lineage: Eukaryota > Metazoa > Chordata > Amphibia > Anura > Microhylidae > Gastrophryne > Gastrophryne carolinensis. The sequence continues at coordinate 399,642,955 of CM051239.1, read as the reverse complement.
ACTATTAAAAACAACAGCACCTCGCCTGGTCCTAATGCCAATACATCTAATATCCTCAATAAGATAAGCAAAACAGCTCGCAGCGGGCGCACCTTCCTGGACCTTAAATCTTAGAGCCTTATTCATGAAGGGATAGCATCAGGTAGTGCCTTGTAAACGACAGGTAGCGACATGTAGCGACAGGCAGCACGCAATTACACATTTATCAAGCAGGTTCTGGTGAGCGACTGGAACAACGCCATGTAGCGTACGATTCATCATTATCCCAGGCTCAGCGTACAGCGCTGGCGTTCAAACTTTCAGAGCGCCACGTCTTACCTCTCACTACCTGGCGCTCTCCCATACATTTCAATGGACGTTCTTTTACTTCTCTTTAAACAGGGGGTTTTTATTATTTTTTTTTTATTATTCTCAAATAATGTTGGGACCTCTCCTGGCCTTGAAAAAGCCATTTTTTCAATTTTTTTTCATTTTTTTATATATTTATGCAGAATTGATATTACAGGTCTGGCATTAATGTGTTCATGTCACAATGTTATAACAATGTAATTTCATATGTTTTCGCTTTGTTACTGGTGGATACATATTTAAAAACAGCCTTTAATCACACAGCCTCGGTGGTGTGTAAGGCTGTTTTTTTGATGAATATGGTGTGAGCCGGTCACACTGACCATTCGCTACCATTCGCTTCAATACAGCGCTGTACTGCTCATATAGCGACTCCCCACAACGTATTCACCAATGCTGCACAGCGACTGAGGCGCTCTGACCTAGCAACCCACAGCCAAGCACAGCTACTACTAGCGGGCGCTCTGAAATGCCTGCTACAGACGCTCATCTGTCGCTACCTGCCACTAGTAATGAATCAGCCTGCCCATCAGGGCAGTACTCTCTGCTTTTATGGTTTCTATTGTGTGACTTTTCTCCTTTATGGTTTATTGTAACTCTACTGGGTTACCTCATTAATGCACAGCTGCAATGGGGCATGCAAAAGAGTGTGTGGGGTTCACACTTCATTTGGGTTGTGAATATGGATGTACTGTGTCTGCCTGTTTACCACTTTCACTAAGGAATAACATGGATTATACATATTTTCATATATATATATATATATATATATATATATATATATATATTCCTAGGTGTGTCTTATGGGAAGGTGCGTCTTATATGGTGTGTGTATATATATGTGCCCATAAGACGCATCTAGGATTTGGAGGAGGAAAATAAGAAAAATTGTATTCTGAACCAAATAATAGGCAAGTTGCAGAATCCTCCAATTACAGGCAGAGTGGCATCCCCCTCCTATTCCCATAGGCAGTGTGGCATTCCCCCTTCCCATAGGCAGTGTGGCATTCCCCCCTTTCATTTCAACTTGGCACAGGTCACACCCACCTCCTGCACAAACCCAGGTGTTTGCGTGTTCCCCTTCCGGAAGAGGCAGTGACAGCAGCTGGAGGCCAGAAAAAGAAGGAGGAGCAGCGGGCACTGTCTCCGTCCCTGTCGCTGCCAGGGGATACAGCGATAGCCCACAGCTCCTCCATCTTTTGGGCTCCCGCAGTGTGGCAGGCAGCCCCGTCAGCAACGGAGGAGCAGCCTTAACATGTGAGTTTACTTTTTTTTACATTCGCCCGATAAGGCATTTTACCCGCACTTTTGGGGAAAATAAGTGCACCTTATAGGGCGAGAAATACAGTATATATATATTTATTTATTTAGGGCACTATTTAGCACTTCAGTGGGGCATTACCTATAATAATTTATTATTTTTATATTATTATATATATATTATATTATTATTATATATTATTATAAAGTTTTGGCTATATTTATATTATAAACATAATATATATATATATTGTAAGCGGGCAAACAATCAGCAGTGACGGACAACGGATTTGAACGGCAAAACGGCTTTTATTCAGCAAAGTTCAGTAGATAGTCCAAAAGATTGCAGCATAAATGCAGTAAGCAAAAAGGGTTACTTCACCAACCAAATTGTCCTGGGCTGGGTACTCCAGCAAGCTGATCCAGTCCACTTTACAGGGCGTATCAGCCCTCTGCTCAATGTCCAGTGCTCTCCTTCACCACGGTGCAGCTCAGCCTGGGCTCACTCCAACAGGCTGGTCATAGACAAAGGAAAGGCCGTGTGCTCTCTTCTTATACAGGCTTCCCCTGTAATCAGCGTGCACACTTGTGGAGGCCTTAGAACATGTAACAACACGTTAGGGAATTGGGCAAGTGACCTGGGTCCTGAAAACCCGGCCCGGATTGTGCTTTATAAAGCCAAGCAGGGGAGAAATAGACATTTTGATACAATTTACCACATATCCCCCCCCTCTTCTTCAGACCCACGGTCTGACAACCTTCAGTGGCCATACAGTGGGTTCGGGACACAGCGACTACATTCCCCGGCTTATGTTCCGCTTTAAAGTTCACTTTTTCAGCCATGGGTACTATTCTCCGCACTCGTCACCCTGATTACAGGCCTTCACCCTGGTCGGCCTATTACATAATGTGTTGGGGACCACATGTCTAACGGACTTAACAGGGAGGGTTACCAGTTCAGCCGGGGGTACTCCATTGCTGGCAGGAGGGATACACCTTTCCCACAAGGGCCAGAACAAGGGGAAATCCCACCCAACCACGACAACATAGCCCAGGCGTTTTACTACGCCAACCTCATGGGACAATGTTCCCGCGGGGGTCTCAAACTTACCCACTGCAACAGGGTAAGTCACGATATCCCCGTGGATGCAGAGCACGCTCAGCTTTTTCTTTGGTTTGCAACCACCATGCACCAGGTTGGCCCGGACCAAAGTTACCTGGCTACCTGAGTCCAATAATGCCTTTACTGGATGACCATTCATCTTTAAAGACACAACCTGCGTTTCAGATTTTGACCGCTGACTGGCGGCACAACCGGGGTCTGCCAGCAGGGATCTTCTGCGACCCGCGTCACATTCCATGGGTTCAGGGCCGAGGGGGTAATCCGCAGCTACGTGCCCCCACTCACGGCACCTCCAACACTGGGGACCCCGGAACCTCCTTGCCCGGACGTCTTCCCTAGGGTTAGGGGGCCTCTGGGGGTCAGGGACAGTCTTTTGCCCTCTCACAGTGCTCCACACACTTCCCAGGGGAACTTGTTTACTCACTGGTCTGCCTGTCTTGTCAGGGGCATCCCAAAGTCGGTCCTCAGTGGCTACAAATCGTTCCACGACGTTAACTAGCTGCTCAACAGTCTGTGGGTCGCCCTGTCCAGCCCATTGCTGTAGCTTCGGCGGCAGTGCCCGAACAAAACGATCCACCACGACTTTTTCGATGATCTGCGCAGGGGTCAAATGCTCTGGCTCCAACCACTTTTGGACCAGGTGAATTAGGTCATACATCTGCGATCGGGCAGGTTTATCAACAGAAAAAGTCCAGTTGTGTATTCGCCTTGCCCGAACCGCTGGCGTGACTCCCAGGCGAGCAAGGATCTCCATTTTTAGCTTGGCATAGTCCCGCACATCCTGCTCCCTGAGATCAAAATATGCTTTTTGCGGCTCACCTGACAGGAACGGTGCAATCACGTCAGCCCATTCCGTGACTGGCAGCTGCTCTCTCTCAGCCATGCGCTCAAACACCGTGAGGTAGGCCTCCACATCATCCTCATGGGTCAGCCTTTGTAGGACCCACTGTACGACTCTCCTCGCACCCTCCGACTCAACTGGGCTTCTCTCCGGTTGTGAAACTTTGCCACCAACAGTCTCTCTAAGCGCGGCCATCTGTTCAATCAACAGGCGATTTGTATGCTGCTGGTTAGCCACGGTCTGCTGCTGCATTTGGAACTGTTGTGCCAGGGCCTGCTGCTGGGCTTGCTGCTGTTGTGCGAGGGCCTGCTGCTGGGCTTGCTGCTGTTGGGCCAGAGCTTGCTCATGCCGGAGGTCAGCTTTTATTAGGTGTTTTATCACCTCCTCCATTTGCTTTTGTTGAGACATCTTGATTGCTGCCTTCGCCAACGACAAGCAAAATGCAGTGCATTTTGTCACTCCCTAGCAACAGTCACTGTGTCCCTCGCATCCTCCACCAATTGTAAGCGGGCAAACAATCAGCAGTGACGGACAACGGATTTGAACGACAAAAACGGCTTTTATTCAGCAAAGTTCAGTAGATAGTCCAAAGATTGCAGCATAAATGCAGTAAGCAAAAAGGGTTACTTCACCAACCAAACAGTCCTGGGCTGGGTACTCCAGCAAGCTGATCAATTCCAGTCCACTTTACAGGGCGTATCAGCCCTCTGCTCAATGTCCAGTGCTCTCCTTCACCACGGTGCAGCTCAGCCTGGGCTCACTCCAACAGGCTGGTCATAGACAAAGGAAAGGCTGTGTGCTCTCTTCTTATACAGGCTTCCCCTGTAATCAGCGTGCACACTTGTGGAGGGCCTTAGAACATGTAACAACCCGTTTGGGAATTGGGGAAGTGACCTGGGTCCTGAAAACCCAGCCCGGATTGTGCTTTATACAGCCAAGCAGGGGAGAAATAGACATTTTGATACAATTTACATATATATATATATATATATATATATATATATATATATATATCACTTTATTTCATTATATATTCAGACCAAGTAGGGATTTTGCTGCAAGCTGTTTTGCTTATCTTATTAAGGAATTTTTCTTTGTGTCGTATGTGATCTGTCCCCCCCTTCCCAGGCAGCAATTGCCATCTATATATCCATGGATCTCTCTGTCTCTCTGTCTCTCTCTCTCTCTCTCTCTCTCTCTCTCTCTCTTTCTCTCTCTCTATATATATATATATATATATATATATATATATATATCATTCCTTCACTTCTACTTACGTGATATTCAGTTGGAATAATGTGATTCCTCCCACGCTCACTCTCCCACTCTCCTACTAATATTGACTTATGCACTAAGCACACACACATACACGTTAAATAAATGTAACCTTATTGGACCAAAAAGGGCACATATGTACAGTATGACGCTCTTGCTGTATAACAAGATGATCAGAACAAAGCCCCTATTTACAGTACAAAGCATTTTTTAAAGCAGTTTCTCGCCTTCTAACGATCCAAACTTACAACCTCAAGATATTTCATTTTATTAAGAAAAATAAAAATACTCACCTTTTCTCCCCTCTAGCTACTTATTCTACATTAGGTCTCTTGTAAGTCAGATTGGGTTTAAAGTGGATCCAAACCCAGGATTTTGCCTATTAATGGTTTTGGTCTTTGGCCCCAGGCACCCCGATCAGGGCTGCCCCGCTGTGTGAAACCCCCCAGGTTGCCCGATCTCACTCAACCTTCCTCAGTCCTACGGCGCATGGCAGCCTCTTGTCCAATCAGTGTGCTCAGATCCGCTTGTCACGGACCGGGTGGAGCGGACTCGGGTGTGGATCCGCTTTAACTGTGGAACCGATGGTGGGTACCGTGTCAGGGGAGCGGAGTCTAAGGAGCCACCGGTATTCACCAGAGCCCACCGCAAGGCAGGTTGGTCTTGTGCGGCGAGTGACTCCCAGGTCGCTACCCCCTAACAGCGGCCCAGTCCCACAGTCAGCCGAGGTTCAGTGAGGTACACAAGTGGCAGGCAAAAAGGCGTAGTAAGTACAGGCAGAGATCGGGGCTGGAAGCACAGGTTCGCGGTAAAGGTGAGTAGCCGAGGTCAGGGCAGGCAGCAAAGGTTCAGAGTCGGGGACAGGCAGAGGTCGGTACACGGGTGAGCAATCCAAGAATGTCTGACTTTCAACAGGCATGGAGAGACCAAGATCTGGCACTGAAGGAAAGGAAATGCCTCTTTAAATAGGGGAAGTGGATGCAGGATTGGATGAGCAGGCACCAATCAGTGCTGTACAGGCTCTTTAAATCTCAGGAATCCAGTGCGCTCGCCCTCTAGTGGACAGAGACGTGCGTGCACCTGAGCATGTGAGGAGGAAGCATGGCGGGGGAAGGGCGGCAGCTGGATGCAGCCATGAGGAAGTGCTGCAAGATGGATGACGGCTGCATGCAGCCATGGAGGTAAGTGACTTGCTGTGAGACGGGCGTGCAGCGCTCGCCCTAACAGTACCCCCCCCTTGGGTCTCCCCCTCTTCTTGGGACCCAGAAAGTCAGGGATGAGACTATGAACTGGAATGTTCTCTTCAGGTTCTAATTTCAAGACTTTGCTGTATTGGCGAGGAGATACAAAGGCCTCTCCGGCTGGTGCCTGTACCAGGGCGGAGGGAGCAGTGACAGGAGCAGGCTTGGCGGGAATGGGTCCAAAACACCTCTTGGGGCAGGCTGGGCCCCATGACTTAATATCGCCAGTATTCCAGTCAAGCGTGGGGTCATGACGTTGAAGCCAAGGTAGGCCGAGAAGAATTGGAGAAGTGCTACTGGGGAGGACGAAGAACTCAATACTCTCCAGATGGTCGGGTCCAACCTTCAAAAGGAGCGGTACTGTGCGATATCGCACGATGCAATCAAGTCTATCTTCATTGACCGAAGCAATAACTAGAGGCCTTGCGAGGCGATTCACAGAGATATTATACTTGTCAATCAAAGAGGCCCCGATGAAGTTTTCCGCGGAGCCCGAATCCAGAAAAGCCGACAAATTCACAGAGACGTTAGCAGAAATGGAGAGTTGCACTGGAACCGTAAGGCGTGAAGAGGTAGCACACCCAACCAGGGATGCCTCTCCCACCCTTACTAGGTGCGCCCGTGGCGGGCGAACAGGACAGTCTTTCAAGAAGTGCTCAGAGCTGGCACAGTACAAACAAAGGTTCTCGTTTCTTCGACGAGTTCTCTCCAACGGAGTTAGACGAGATCGGTCCACCTGCATAGCCTCCTCAGTGGAAGGCGCATGTGCGGGCAAAGGTGGATGTTGGAAAACAGGGGCCAGACGTGAAGCCCTCCTAGGGCACTCAAAGTGCTTTCCCAGGCGGAGTTCCTCTTGCCTTTCAGAAAAACGCACATCGATGCGTGTGGCCAAGCGAATAAGATCAGTCAAAGAAGGCAAATCACGTGCCGCTAGGGCATCTTTAATATGGCTAGAAAGTCCTTTCTTAAAGGAGGCACATAAGGCCTCATTATTCCAGGATAATTCTGACGCCAGGGTGAGGAACTGTACGGCATATTCTCCAACAGACCGGTCGCCCTGGTCCAAGTTAAGCAGGGCTGCTTCTGCCGATGAGGCCTGGGCTGGTTCCTCAAAGACATGGCGAAACTCAGAAACGAAGGCATGTAAGTTGGAAGTCACTGGTTCGTTGCGATCCCATAATGGAGTGGCCCAGGCCAGGGCCTTTCCTGTAAGCAGACTAATAATAAAGGCCACTTTGGCTCGTTCAGTGGGAAACTGGTTCGCCAACATCTCCAGATGCAGAGAACACTGGGCAAGGAAACCTCGGCATGACTTGGCATCCCCATCAAATTTAGCCGGCAAGGAGAGACAAAGTCTAGCTGGAGGTGCTACAGGTGGCGGCGACACCGGAGCGGAAGGTGGCAATTGCTGCTGCAGGATTGTTAGTAATTGCTGAACCATGGCGGCGAGCTGGTTGATTTGGCGAGTCTGCATAGCCACTACAGTGAGCAATTCTGAGGCGTTAGGCAGTGGCACCTCAGCGGGATCCATGGCCAGATCTTACTGTCACGGACCGGGTGGAGCGGACTCGGGTGTGGATCCGCTTTAACTGTGGAACCGATGGTGGGTACCGTGTCAGGGGAGCGGAGTCTAAGGAGCCACCGGTATTCACCAGAGCCCACCGCAAGGCAGGTTGGTCTTGTGCGGCGAGTGACTCCCAGGTCGCTACCCCCTAACAGCTGCCCAGTCCCACAGTCAGCCGAGGTTCAGTGAGGTACACAAGTGGCAGGCAAAAAAGGCGTAGTAAGTACAGGCAGAGATCGGGGCAGGAAGCACAGGTTCGCGGTAAAGGTGAGTAGCCGAGGTCAGGGCAGGCAGCAAAGGTTCAGAGTCGGGGACAGGCAGAGGTCGGTACACGGGTGAGCAATCCAAGAATGTCTGACTTTCAACAGGCATGGAGAGACCAAGATCTGGCACTGAAGGAAAGGAAGTGCCTCTTTAAATAGGGGAAGTGGATGCAGGATTGGATGAGCAGGCACCAATCAGTGCTGTACAGGCTCTTTAAATCTCAGGAATCCAGTGCGCTCGCCCTCTAGTGGACAGAGACGTGCGTGCACCTGAGCATGTGAGGAGGAAGCATGGCGGGGGAAGGGCGGCAGCTGGATGCAGCCATGAGGAAGTGCTGCAAGATGGATGACGGCTGCATGCAGCCATGGAGGTAAGTGACTTGCTGTGAGACGGGCGTGCAGCGCTCGCCCTAACACCGCTCCTGCCCCTTCGTCCTAGAGCTCCAAGCGTACTGGCGACCACATCCTCCGCTACACGCGCCCTGCTAATGTGATAGCGGGGATGTGGCCGCTGCTCGTACATGCACCGTTGGACCGGGAACGAAGGTGAGTTTTTGGGCAACCTGGGGTGTTTGACACAGCGGGGCACCTGAATCTGGATGCCCTGGGGGGGGGGGCGATTATGCCTGCCCTGGATCCTGCCTCATAGACTCATGGGTGGGTTTTGGTCCACTTTAATACATACAGCCTACCACACATGACCCGGATCCTGTACAAGAATTTGATCCACTAGGGGTAAATATTGTGTGTACGAGTGATGCACCCAGCTGCAGGGTGATTACATCTGGTTGGTGGGATCCAGGAAGAGGTAAGTATTTTGGCTCCGGGGACTGGACTCGCAGGGGATCTATGCACAGGGGGCATCACCAATTAAAATGCTGCCCCCGCCCCTTCCCATAGGCTATTGTTATTTTGTAAATTATTATTTCCATAAAATCGCCCATCACATGTGCAGGGAATTTGGGTTATTAAACAGAAGAAAATTATTTTTTGAGTTTTCACCTCATTTCACTGCCTCTCTAGAAAATTCTAAATGTATTTGGATAACCCCCATTGTTTGTTATACAAGGCGTTATTTACAAATGCTTTAGTATAGTCAAGGTTTCTATTTTTACTCTAAAGGTACACTACCCTTTTTTTTACGAGGGCCAAAACTCATGCCTGAAATCTAGATTCCCTGTGTAACCCCCAGGTCACCCGGAAACTCACCTTCTTTCCCGGTCCAACAGCGCATGCGTGAGCTTTGGCCGGATTCCTACTTTCTACCCTTAGCAGGGTGCGTGTCCGCGTCAGGCTGTTAGAGGGGATGCGCCCGCCAGCGCGCTCTGATACGTTCACCTTAGACAAGCTATTAGACGAAGGGGCCGTGCTAATGGGCTGCCCATGCGCCTTAGGACCTGGGAAGGGTGAGTGAGATTGGGCGACCTGGGGGGTTTCACACAGTGGGGCACTAGGGGTGCCCCGGGAGCAACAACCAAAACCCAGGATAGTAAAAATACTGGGTTTTGGTCCACTTTAATTTTTTGGTGGGGTATCTACATGCAGTTTAGGAGCATTTAGCTGCTTTAGAGACCAGACAACACAAACTTAGATTTGAATTTTTGAAAAAAACGTGACTAACTTGCATTCAGACTAGAGGCGTTTTTAAGCAAACACTACCAACAAGGAAGGAATAAGTCATTAGTAGCCTCCCATGGAAAATTATGGGGGTTATTCATAACGATTTTGAGAGCCTAAAAAAAATCTGCAATGGGACAGTTCTTTTGGTGAGATACCTAGACCCTGATTGTTAAAATGAGCCATTCTTTGCCATTTTGCGCCATTTTGCTGACATTAGCGGCTGCCTTGGCGTATCTGCTCTTTTTTTCTGGGCGCTGTTATATTTCCGTAAACGTGCATTGAATAGACCTGCAAGTCAAGTTTTTTTTAAATATACCAGCATTATTGTCGTACCAGGTTTCCCACTAATGGCCAGGCTGTGTCAGTGCATGTTTGTGTACCTGGATGTAACACCGCCAATGAGCGCTACTCTGTTATGCCAATGTCTTGGTGCTACACATCGTTTTTTCTTTTTTTTGGCGGTGGATCTTATAGGCACTGGTTTGCTGTGTTATCTGAAAACACTGTTGTGATCAAAATGTGGCAAACGTTGCAGTGTGTTTATTTCCATTTTTAGTCCTTGAGATTAAGGGGTTTATTCATCAAGGGATAGCGGCAGTTAGTTCCTCGTAGCGGCAGGGAGCGTCTGGTGAACGCCGGGCGCTGTACGCAATACCATATTTATGAAGGCGATTCTGGTGAATGACTCTAACAGCGTCATGTAGCATACGATTCATCATTACAGTTGACTCAGCTTATAGCGCCGGCTCTTTAGTTTCCAGAGCGCCAGGTATTACCTGTCGCTACCTGCCGCTCTCCCATACATTTCAATGGACGCTCCTTTTCTTCTGTTTAAACAGGGTTTTTTTTTCTCTCAAATAACTGTGTCACCTCTCCTGGCCTAGAAAAAGTCATTTTTGAAAACTTTTCAGATTTTTTATATTTTTATGCAGAATTGTCATTACAGGTCCGGCACTAAAGTGTTAATGTCACAATGTTACAACAATGTAATTCCATGTATAGGATAGTGCCAGGTAGTGCTTCATAGCGGCAGGCAGCATCTGGTGAACGCCGGGCGCTTTACGCAAAACCACATCTAAGAAAGCGAATCGGGTGAGCACCTCTAACAGCGCCATGTAGCGTCACATGTATTATTACAGGCGGTTCAGTGTATAGCGCCGGCGCTCTAGGCTCAGGGGCGCCATGTAGTACCTGTCACTCTGTAGCGCTCTCCCATACATTTCAATGGGACTTTACTAGATGTGTATAAATAGCGTGTTTGGCAATTTTATTTTTTTTTGCTCAAATCATTGTGTGACCTCTCCTGGCTGCAAACAAACACTTTTATACATTTCTGGGACTTTTTATATTTTTATGCAGAATTGTATTTACAGGTCTGGCACTAAAGTGTTATTGTCACAGTGTTATAACAATGTCATTCCATGTGTTTTCGCATTGTTACTGATGTATATGTGTTCAAAAACAGACTTTGATCGCACAGCGTCTGGCGCTCTATGCTATAGCGCCCAGCTTTAGAGCGCCGACGCTGTGTAGGTCTAGTGTTTGTTAAATATGGTGTAGAGAGCCAAGTGCCAGACACACTGAGCTGGTGCTACCTCTTGCTCCCTGCAGAGTTATATTGTTTTTACAAAGCCCAACACACATCACATTCACCAATGCCGGGCAGGTCACTACAGCAACCGAGACGCTCTGTTACAATGCCCGATACCCGCTTACAGCGCCTACTAGCAGTCGCTCTAAGCGCTGCTATACAGCGCTATATACTCATCTGGCAATCCCTGGCGTTAGTAGTGAATCAGCCTCTTTATTCTAATTACATTTTTTTTACTTTAGGTCCAGGATTTGAAATGGTCTGGAGTCCGCTTAGCAGTACAGGTTTGGATCTTCTTTTAAATCAAATATGGTTACTAGAAAGGCTGTTATTTCATATTCCGGTTTGATAAGATCAGATCTTTAAATAATAAAAATGTGTTGGATCACTTTATTATATTAACCCAGACTTTATTTTTTTTTTTTTGTCTAAGCAGTTTTAGGCTTGGAATTTTAATTCAAATTTTTATAGAGATGCCTAAAAACATTAAAAATCACCTAAGATTCTTTTTTTTTCTTTGCAAATGATCTAATAGAAAGCCCAGAGGTGGAATTATTCAAATAAAACGAAATCATAAATATTATTAGTACATTTTAAGCATGTCTGGGATATAATGCAGGCATTTAAAAGCCGATAAGATGAAAGAATAGGAGCTTTCATACAGCCTGGGTGGAGCAGGTTTTAACAGTTGGCGGTCTCCTGTTTGATTTACACGTCTTAAAAAAACAATAGAAATTCAAAAAGAAATAAAACTGATTTAACATTGCCATTGAGCTACAATTTGTAAGCATTTAGGGAAGAACGTGTACTTTTATTTTGATTTATTCCACCCTCACTGTTCCTTCTTACAGACGTCCTTTTTTATAGAATCTGTAGTTGAGAAAATGACATTTGCAGAGATCGGGACGGGCTTCAAACCTGTGAAACAACTTTGCATGACTGATAACAATAAAGGGTGTGGAAGGACTTTCCTCATCAGCATCACTGAAATTAATGAGGGCAGAATGCCTTTAATCATTCTGAAATACGACTTAAGAGCGAGCAGCTTCCCAAGCCACGAAGAGGAGTCTCTTTCCTTTCCTGAAGTCGGATTATTGTGAATTTTCTCCAGAAAATCCCAGATGAAGGTGAAGGAAATGCATCATGAAGTGCCATCATATAATTATTTCCAGATGTTTGAGGGATAAAAAAGCTTTGTATCATCTGTGCAACAGAATCAAATATATAAATAAAAATATTTTCCCCGCTCAACATGCTCCATTAATTAAACATTTCAAAATAGAATTCTCCTACGAATTAAGATATATCATTCCGACGTTTGGCAAAGTGGCAGAACGATCTTTGGTATTAACACAGAATCTGCAGACAATCAAAGCGACAAAGAGACATAAAATAGTTGGTTGCGACTAAAGAAAGCCAGGACTGACACAATGTGGTCAAAAATAAAAAAAAGTTTGATGTCGATGCTTTGAGGTCTGATTCAGTTCAAGACTTGAAGGCTGTGAAGCGCCACAAGGTTTTTCAAGTGGTATCTTTAAACACGAATGAGCATTGCATTAATCTGGATAAAATATGGGAAAATACTTAGGAAGAAGAACATGGTTAGTGAAGTGGCTAACTGGTGGGACTGCTCTAGTTTAGATAATGGGACCACTACCACATTAGGAAGAATCTACGAGTGACAGACTTGTAAGTTACATCAAAGAGATGCGTTTTGAGAAAGCCTGAATCTGTTTTTCGGCTATCGAATCTCAACATCCCCTGGCAGCTCTCAACATGGTCAAGTATGGCCTCTTTAGCCAACATAGAGGCTCAGACAGCTATAAGGCAAGGTGGCTCTCTATTAGGAATAATTGGAGGACAACAGGTATAGCTGAGGTGCTTTTTATATCTTCTAGGAAACAATAGCCGCTAAGAATCTGCATGTAAAGCATCACGTAGTAAATTCCTCCGTAAAATCAATTTTATTCTTCCATGAATTAAACAGCCTCTTGCATCTCAAACTTGCTCTTTTGCTTCTAAACATGTTTCTAGGTGGACATTTATTCTAGCTGTTGCACATCATCTTTGTACTATTACAATGTGAGGCCATATAACCCATATTCAGCATTCTCCTTTGTGGGTCTCTCTGGCTCAAGGTAGCTCTGGGTATCACTCTGGCTCTGGGTAGCACTCAATTTTCAGGCACTGGTAAGTTCACTGAGAAGAGTCTTGGCATATAGTCAGCCCCTGGGTGGTCCAGATGGCCTGCAGGCATAGGCGAAACTGTGAGAAGGCACACTGGGAATTAAGGCTTGCTACCCTTGGATGAAGGACCACGGAGAGCCTGATCATCTCCGATGCCCTTGTTGGTGGAGATGGTTTTGCTTGCACCCGGGTTGTGGTTCCAAGGCTTTAACCCCGGCAGCAAGAACTTTAGTTTAAGGGGTATTTACTGTATGTAGAGGAATAGGTGCTTCCCTGATATTTCTTTTATGTTATATTTACTTTACTGTGACACTGAGAGGACCCAGGAGGGCACACAATCTTGGGTATAAATATCGCTCCCATAGGTAGCTTTGCCAGGGCAAAGAGGTATGATACCTTTGTGTTGCTTATAAAGAAATATCAGAGAACAGCAGACCTTCAAGCAAATGGCAATATGCCATAATGACCAAGATTCCAGAAAAGATTTCTAGAAACAAAATTCATAAGAATATGTTTTGTGGATAAGGGAGTAATGCTTAATCTTACTTTTACAACATGTTAATTGGTAAGGAGCCCCAAGAACCTAAGCTGACCATAGGGATGCTTAATTTGTGATGGCTTAACAATTTGCTAGTCTAATTGTCTATAGCGACACATTATGATACACAGTATGATGTGTGATCAATGTTGTTGCTATCGAAAATGAGCCTAGCAATTTGTTAACTGATCACAATTTAAGCACCCCAGTTTTGTCCCTCTGAAAAAATGGGCAGCTTACAAGGGCCCCTATTCCAGCCAGTGCAAAGAGCAGGGAGTTACAAGCTACCCGTCTGCCCACTGGGTCATCAGTATTGAATCAAAGACGCATTGGGGAGTAACCCTTCCCCAGCCTTCCAGCTTGGTGCACTAAGTATAAGAACTGTTATTCTCAAGGCTAGAAAGCTGCACAGCTGACACCCCGCCACGCCAGGACACCAGCCCCTATGCCCTTTGACAGAGATCTGAGACTTTGTTGGAATGCTGTAGTGGGGCTTTGCTGGAGTGCTCTAGAAATACTCTAGACCAGGCTCATCCACACTACAAGTACCCCAGTGGAGGTGTAGGTGATTGGGCAGGGTTATCAGCAAATTATTTGCCTAACATGGAAGGCAAGTGGCTTGCTATCCCTAGCTTCTGAACTGGTATAAGGTTCCTGAAGGCCTCTTAGCAGTTGATAAGTAGAGTAAAACATAGATTCACACCCTGTTCATGAGTTTAATAGATATAAACAATCTAATAAATGAATTTTCCAAGTTGCCCCTTCCTTATAGATCACTATAGAGCTAGATCACTATTGAGTTTAAGGAACATTTCATAAATATGGCTGTGGGTAACTTATACTGATTCGTGGGATGGGCACGCAAAGGTATTGGATGTAGGGCACATGTAAATCTCCTTTTACACACTGCGTTTCTACCACCAGCAATCTCTGGTCCTTGCTGCAGCCACCACTAAGCAGCCTTCTGTTGCCTGACTACAGTGGTAAAGATGCTGAGGATGATCATCAGCAGAGATGGGGGGGGGGGGGTTATGGCAGTAGTCATTTGAACCTAGAGGTGGACATGTAAACCAGGAGACAAGGTGGCAGCAAGATCAGAATCCAGCAGTGATAACCTGAAGGGAGTGGCAGCGAGGCAGAACCAAAGGCTATGGTAACGTCTGGTGGCAGCTGCAAAGATCTGGAGATGCCTGTGAGGCATAAGCAAGGACTAGTAGGCTACAGCAATGCAGAAATTCCAAAGCAGTAGGTGAGGTTTAAAGGGAGGTTATGAGGACCAGGAGGTGGCGGCAGAAAGGCGATGAGGTGGCAGGAACACAGCAGAAAGAAGCAAAAGAAGGCTGTGAGATTCATGGGTGGTGGCAGGAAAGATCACAAGGTTTCAGAGAGGTACCAGAGAGGACGAGGTGGTGGCAGTGAAAAGCAGAGGTGGCAGTGACAGGGAAGACCAGGAGGTGGCAGTGAGGCAGCAGAGAGGACCAGGAGGGGACTGTGAGATCCAGGGGTGGCAGTGAGGCGGCAGAGAGGACCAGGAGATGGAGGTGAGGACCTGGAGGCAATGCAGTGTGAGAGTCTAGATGTGGAAGGTGTAAATTCTACTTTTACTAGTCTAAATGGCCATTGTTGAAAAAATTATACTGAAAAATGTGGGGTGGCATTCTTTGAATGTGTCACGGTAGGAGATTTGGTCTCACAGATGTGCACCCATGTGTGTGCACTCATTCACGCAGGTATGTGCGCGCACAGTCGCACCCCTTGGATGTTCTGTCCAGCGATATGCGTCCAGGGGTGTACGATCACGGAGGTGACTGACGTGCTAGTCTGCGCATGCTCAGGGCAAATTCTGGACCCCCCTAGTGCTGCACGAGTTTCTGCATATGTGCACCACCATCTGTGGGTCTGCTTGTGTGCAAGTTTTTCCCCTTCTGTGCATGCACAGCAGATGCTTTCTGGTGCCAAGCAGCCTTTAAAAGTAGGCTTACAGTGCTGGGAAGTCGCCAGCAGATCTTCCTGGAAGGGACGTCTGCCTCCTGACTCCAGTTAAACGTTATTCTGGTTCGACCTTGGCTCTGCTGACTACCCGCTTGACTTGGCTTTGGATATTGACCCCGCTCAGGCTCTGACTCTCTGGCTTTGGATATTGACCCCATTCCGGCTCTTAACCATCTGGCTTGGATGACTACCTGCTTTGGCTCTTTGGACTCTGGCTTTGGATTACCTTAAACTCTGACTCTGAACTCTTGTTGTACCGTTTCCCCTCAAAACCTAAGATCAACTTTCTCCTTGTTTATTCTGGGCTCACTGCAGTGCAATCCGTCCTCCGGGAGGCTCCGGTGACAACCAGACCTGATGGCAGACTCCCCACACTGGAACCAGTGCACAGTGTAGCACTTTCCCAATTGCTCATTGCTGGCTCCCTCCAGATACAGCCAGCCCAAACCCACTCTTGTCTTCCAGAACTTCCTCAGATCCTGCAGCAGCACTCTATCTTACACTCTGGCCTTCCCCTCTGCTGGGTTTCCTTCGTACCCATCATCTGGGGAAGCCACAGGTGGTACTGCTGGGATCTGTCTGTATCTACATCAGCCTGGTCTCCAGTAAGGTATGTGATAGAATGTCTTGAATGCTCTGTGTATTTATACGTTTTACTTGTACTTTGCATCAACTTTATGTCCAGTTTACTACCAATTCTGTCTGTATGTCAATAGATGTACCCTGCATCAGCTGCTATGTCTGCTATACTAATGATTTTGCTTGTCAGTGAATGGGTTCTTAAACTCTGCATTATGTCTGGATCAGTAATGTTGTCAATAGACGTGTACTTTAACGTTGCTTCATGTTTGACTTACTGTACTAACGATTTTGTAAGTAAGACAAAATACTTGTGCTTTTTCGGGTTGCTAATGATTTTGTATATATGCCAATAGGCAGGGACTTTGGCACTGCTTTAAACTTGGTTTACAAATGATATTAGAAATACTGTATGCCTTTGCTCTGCTTTATTACTGGTTTACCTCAAAAACTTCTGTAGATGTGTTTGCTCTGCTTTAAGTTTTATGGCCCTCAAAAACAATAAAAGGCAAATAGCCCGCACGGGATGCCCCAATAGCCCTTAACGCTTCCCAAACTTATACGGGACCAACCCACCATCTTGCACCCAGTCGGTTAGCACAAAGGCAATAATTTAAGGATGGAGAAAAGGACTTTTAGCCTGGGTCAAGCTGGATATTGTGTAAATTATACTTTACTAATATACTATACTTTCCAATAAAGTAAAATTTACCCAATATCCAGCCTTTTCTCCATCCTCTAATTATTGTTTTTATGTTTCATGGCTTTGTATGCGTTAGCTCTTCTTTATGACTGATTTCTACAATATTTAAAATCTATTCAACAGACCTGTGCTTTAGCTATACACATAGATATACCAATATGTTGGTCTGCTTCAGATATGTTTTATGCTTACTTAGAGGCGGATTCATTAATTGCGCCAGGTAGCGACAGATGAGCGCCAGTAGCGTTATTTTCACAGCGCACGCTAGTATTCGCTGTGCTTGGCCGTTGTTCGGCTGTTGACAGCGACTCAGTCGGTGTGCGGTAATGTTGAATACGGGGTTAGGAGTCGCTGTTTGACAGGTTCCGCGCTGTATGGGAGCGCATGACAGTGAATGGCCATAGCGAACGGCTCCCAGCATATTCATTAACAAATCACGCTCCAAAAATTCTCGCGCTGTGAAATGCTTGTTTAAACCCCAGAGCGCTGGCGGCGATGGGTAAAAAGTAGTTTTTTAACCCCCAAACAACCATATTTTTAGAAAAAAAACAAAACATGTTTTTACAAACATTTTGTAATATGAATACATTAATATCAGACCTGTAATATCAATTCTGCACAATTTTTTTTTTTTTACCTTAAAAAAAATATCTAACATTGCAGAAGTGGTCACAGAATTTTTGCCATTTAAAAAAAAAAAAAAAAAAAAAAAAAAACATTAATAGCATTTAATTATGAATATTTAAAGATTGCTCCATTGAAATGCATTGGAGAGCGCCAGGTAGCGAGAGGTCATACCTGTCGCTGTTCAAGGTCGCTCGCTGGCGCTGTGGGGTGAGGCTGGAATAATGATGAATGATTCGCTATCTGGCGCTCTGTCAGTCGCTAAGCAGGATCGGCTTGATAAATGTGTGATTGCGGAGGGGAGCCGGCGTTCTCGTGGCGGTGAGCGTCATTATCGTTCGCTCACCATTCGCTACCTGGCGCTATCCCTTGTTAAATAAGGGCCTTAATGTCTCGTATGAGTGTTAATATAGACCTGAGCTTTCTCTCTGCTTTGTTTTTGGATTGCTAATGTTTTTGTGTGTAAAATCATTATTCAGAATAATTTGCTTTAGCTTTGATTTATGTCTGGTTTACTAATGACTTATTTATGCTAACAAGCATATCCTTTAAAGGGACAGTCCAGGCAACAGCAATAACAGGGCAGCAAGCAGCTCAGTTAGTTACTGTCCCATGTGCTTCTCCTCCAGAGCTTCAAACTTTTCCCTCTTTTTAATCTGATATATATTTAAATAGGCAAGTTCTTTAGCTCTGCTTTATGATTCATTTACCAATTATTTTACATATACATCAATAGACATTTTCTTTAGCTCTGCTGTATGATTGATTTACAAACATAAATTATTTTAGATATTCTTCAATAGACATTATCTTTAGCTCTGATTTATGATTGGTTAACCTATTTTTTTTAGATATACTTCAAAATACCCGTTTTGGTTCAGTTGCGCCATGAGTAAATTGCATAAACAATGCAAAAAAGTAATACATTTAAATGAAAACTTTCAACTTGCTGTTCCGTGTTTCTCTTCTATGTGGGCCGCCTACAGTATCTCCTCTGTATAATCTTTATTGTGCCTTTGTAAGCATTGTTATAATATGAGTAAATACAATGATTGATAAGGATTTCCTAGCAAGCTATACAGCCTGCTTCTGTGGTTTCCAACATAACTAATGTGTGTCTGAAGGATTTTTAAAGCAAGTAAACTCTAAATGATCATAGTAACAATAAAGATTCAACAATGAAGAATGCCAACATCTATTTTATAACCTTGGAAATGATTCATTGCTATTTTTTTCCTCCAACAGTGCACACATTCCAGCTTTTACACTGAAGCCATAAACTATATTTTCTGTATATTTAAAGGAGAACACATAAAACACAGGGGAACAGAGAGTGGCAGGAAGAGCATTGGGAGCCCAATTTATGAAGTACACCAGTCAGAGCCAGATACCAGCACCAACACGTCGACACCTGCAAATTGATGCTGTACCTTGTGAGCATTGAACGATAAATAGATGTTCCCAGTGGCACTAGTCTACACACATGAAAAAAAGCAGTACTTGTTTGTTCCGCCGCGGTGGGCTAAAACAGCACCGTATTCCATTATTTGCATGTCTGGCATAAGTTTATGTCGGCAGACGGGCGCTGCTTGGTGTTCAGTGTGACTAAGCAGTGATGGGGACACACAGAGGCATGTTTCCATGCAATTTTACATTTGTACATCTAAACAACATCCCCCATTGTGCTTTAGAACAAAAGCAAATTCAAAATACGCTATGGGTGTCCAAAACATTTTGGAGCTTTGGTGGCCAACAAACATAACATCGTTCATGTTGTCATACTCCAATTCAGTTTAATTTGTTGTTCGCCAAGTACATCAGAGATGAACAAGGAATTATTTTTGGCATATACACAGTACAAAAAATAATTACAATTGACATAGAAATTGAATACAAGAGATACAAACCACAAAGAATACGGAGATACAGACGCTCTTACATAGTGAAAGTGATACAGGCTAATACAAAATTCTTTGGGCCTGGGCCTATAACACCTGGCTTTTGTAAAGGGCGCTGATAGCCAAAGGAAAGAAACCATTCCTAGATCTAGAAGTCACTTAATCACCCAGATGGTAAATACTGCAATAGGGCCTGTCCAGGATGGGCGGGGTGCCTAGGAATCTTTTCTGACCGTGACTTTGTCCTACAGGGATGGTAAGGGTGCTCCATTTTTTCTTTCTGCAATGTTGATTGTTCTATGGAGACTACACATCACTCTTAGAGGCCGATTCATTAATAGCGACATGTAGCGACAGTTAAGCGACTGTAGCAGTATTTTCACAGCGCCCGCTAGTAGTCGCTGTGCTTGGCCGCTGTTCGGTTGTTGACAGCGACTCAGTCGGTGTGCAGTAATGTTGAATATTGGGTGAGGAGTTGCTATTTGACAGGTTCCGCGCAGTATAGGAGCGCATGATAGCGACTGGCCATAGCGACCGGCTCCCAACATATTCATTAACAAATCACGCTCCAAAAATTCTCGCGCTGTGAAATGCATGTTTAAACCCCAGAGCGTTGGCGGCGATGGGTTAAAAGTAGTTTTTTAACCCCCAAACAACCATATTTTTGGAAACCAAAAAAAAACAAGTTTTTAATTACATTTTGTAATATGAATACAATAATATCAGGCCTGTAATATCAATTCTGCACAAAGTTATTTATTTATTTTTTTTTACCCTTAAAAAAAAATTCTAACATGGCAGAAGTGGTCACAGAATTTTTCACATTTAAAAAAAAAAAAAAAACATTAATATGAATTAATTATGAATATTTAAAGATTGTTCCATTGAAATGCATTGGAGAGCGCCAGGTAGCGAGAGGTCCTACCTGTCGCTGTTCAAGGTCGGACGCTGGCGCTGTGGGCTGAGGCTGGAATAATGATGAATGAGTCACTATCTGGCGCTATCTCAGTCGCTAAGCAGGATTGCCTTGATAAATGTATGATTGTGGTGGGGAGCCGGCGTTCTCGTGGCGGTGCCCGTCATTACCGGTCGCTCACCAGGCGCTACCTGACGCTATCCCTTGTTAAATAAGGGCCTTAGTTTCTTGTTCAAACCAGACAGAAAAGGAAAAGCATAGTGCAGAACCTATAACTGCATTAAAGAAAAGCTCTAACAACTTTTTGGACATTCGCATCTCTGTTGTGCTTTCCTTAGTACAGCCAAGGTGTTCTTTTCCCAGCCGAGGTTGTCAGAGATGATCACGCCAAGAAACTTTGTTTCTCTCACTCTTTTGATTTCTATCCCATTGATGGATAGGGGTGACATGGGCACAGGATTCCTCCTGAAGTCCACTACCATCTCGTTTTTGATAGATTTATTACCAGATTGTGTCTAGCACACCAACTGACTAGCTCCTCCACTGCTTCTCTGTAGTTTTCCTCGTTATCATTCTTGAAACGGTCTAATATGCACATCTTATGTGACAATAATTTTGAAAAGCTATTTGTTACTAAGAAAACGCTTTAACAACGCCTGTCTATTGAAGTCTATTGGAGTTCGAGTATGGTGCCAGTATAATCTGGCACAGCTTTGCGAAAAGTGCCAGTCTCTATGTACTACATGGTACTGATGGTAAACTAGATGCTGAATAGCAGTCATTTCAGCACACAATATGTTTTGCTTCTTAAATCAAACATTGAGTGACGCTCTTGTGAAATTATTGACGCTGAATGTCATTGAGTGCTAGTGCTTTATAGATAAGGCCCAGGTAACTGGCAGCACTCAGCACTGGCCAACAGGATCCTGTGGTTGGATTCTTGCCCGTTTAATTGGAGAGATTTTAAATTTACTGAATTTGGTTTTGTTTGCCTGAATCATATTTTAACAAATCACTAAAAAAAAAACAAACAAAAACAAATTTACCTGCTGTCTCGCTATCAAGTGCTGGGCACTGTCCATCGTCCGATGCGCGTTTCCATGCCATATAAAATAGGCTTTACTAGGTCGTACCTTAAATAGTAAATGCAAAGGTTCTATTTGTCCCCACGCCACCTGGAAGTCCACACCACCACTTGCTCACCTCCAACGACACCAGGCATCAAATAGAATCAAATGGAATGCTAGATGAAAAGCTGATCACAGCGCCAGACCAGAAATGGCCGATGGAGGGATGTCTCCTGGTGAAACGCACCCCAAATGTGAAACAAATTTGGCATTCCTTTTGCCCTATTGGCTGATAACTGGTGAGGAGTCATCTCTACTGGATTTTTTTGTGTTTTAGCTTATCTATTTTTTTTTGGTTGGTTGCTTATGTATTGAATAAGTTACACAGCAAGGCACATGACTTGTGTACTTCACTTAGTGCTGAAATAGTCAGATGCGGCTAGAGCTGGTAACAGGACTTGGTACTGTAGGTGGTCAGACAAGGCATAGGTTTGCCATGGGCTTGGCACTGGAGAAGGTCAGACGAGGCATAAGTCAGCAACAAAGCTTACCAGTGGATATGGTTAGTTTGACAAAAGAGGTTGGCACTAAACATGGTCAGGAGTGGCACTTGATTGGCAGAAGGGCATGGCACTGCATGTGGCCAGACATGGTGCTGCAACAGCAACAGGCTTGGCAGCAGAAACCGGGCAAACCTCAAAGGAACAGGGCTGGAACAACAGTGGCTTGTTAGTTCCTGGAGACAGCTTTTAAATCAGATGACACACTGAGCCCATCGGCATCAGTCATAGATAGGCAATGGGAATGCAGAGGCTGCTTTATTTATAATAGATTTAGAAATGCTATATTGATTTTGTGGGTTTTTGTATGTATAATTCAGCTAGGAGGTAGGAGAGTTATCTAGTAAGTCGTTTTGTATCAGGTTTTAGATGGGGAAGATTGGGAACTGTTCCAGTATTATCTATATTGTTATTATTATGGTCTTGGTTTACAATTTTGGATAGTTTTGGTAATTTATTATAGCTTGGCAGGAAACTTGGCCTTTTACTCTCCCGCATGGCTCTGAGTCTGCTGCCGTTGCATTAAAGACAGTGTGTTAAATTATGCGATTAAGGCTATTCCATCAAGAATTGAGCAGACTGGCATTCCAAGAAAAGAATCCAGAAAAGTAACTGATAAAGAGCCCCCATGGCTGTGGTAGAGGATTTAGGTTTGTTTACATTTTTGGTATTTTTTTGTTGCTTTTGGATATGCGTGAGCCTTCATTTTAGCCAAGACAAGAACGACCTTAAATTGACAACAAGGAGAATCCGAAAAAGGGTTGCTCTGCACCTGTACCAGCCAGGGAAAGCTGACCCCGATATTTAGTTACTACTGTATTGCACAATGGTTTGCATTTCAGCGTAACCAACATCAGCTATTGCTGTCTGGTTTAGAGACCCTCCTAGATTATTTGATGCCCCCATGGTACTGCACGCACCTACCAGATAAATCCTATTAGCCACTGGAGCTGTGATGTGGGCTGCAGGGAAGTGGAGTTTGGAGCAGTCTGGGGTATAAAATTAGTTTGGGATTTGTTGCTGGGGTTAATTAAAAATGGTGGGTTATTGTCCCAGCATAGAGGGGACGCATAGGCCCTTATTTAACAAGGGATAGCGCCAGGTAGCGAATGGTGAGCGAACGGTAATGATGCTCACCGCCACGAGAACGCCTGCTCCCCTCCGCAATCACACATTTATCAAGCCGATCCTGCTTAGCGACTGACAGAGCGCCAGATAGCGAATCATTCATCATTATTCCAGCCTTACCCCACAGCGCCAGCGAGCGACCTTGAACAGCGACAGGTATGACCTCTCGCTACCTGGCACTCTCCAATGCATTTCAATGGAGCAATCTTTAAATATTCATAATTAATTGCTATTAATTTTTTTTTTTTTTTTTTTAAATGTCAAAAATTCTGTGACTACTTCTGCAATGTTAGATTTTTTTTTTAAGGTTAAAAAAAAAAAAAAAAAAATTGTGCAGAATTGATATTACAGGTCTGATATTAATGTATTCATATTACAAAATGTTTTGAAAAACATGTTTGTTTGTTTTTCTAAAAATATGGTTGTTTGGGGGTTAAAAAACTACTTTTAACCCATCGCCGCCAGCGCTCTGGGGTTTAAACAAGCATTTCACAGCGCGAGAATTTTTGGAGCGTGATTTGTTAATGAATATGCTGGGAGCCGTTCGCTATGGCCGTTCGCTGTCATGCGCTCCCATACAGCGCGGAACCTGTCAAACAGCGACTCCTAACCCCCGTATTCAACATTACCGCACACCGACTGAGTCGCTGTCAACAGCCGAACAGCGCCCAAGCACAGCGAATACTAGCGGGCGCTGTGAAAATAACTGTACTGTCGCTCATCTGTCGCTACCTGGCGCTATTAATGAATCGGCCTCTTAGTGTGTTTTGTCCTGGGGGGGCTGCTGTCCTGCAATCTTGCACAGGTGTGTCCTGAACAATAAAGCCAACCCTGCTGAGAATTTGCAATTCCTGAACAGGCCACCACTAACTCCTTACCACCGGCCCCAAGGATCTTCTCAGATGATCAATGTGTGCGTTTTTCAGCTGATGCTATAGCATTGCAGGAATAGATCATGGTGGATACTGAGCAAGTATTTATAGAGGAACATCAGAGGCCCTGGAGTCTAAAAGACTCCAGCGCCATCTGTGTTCCACTCCTTGGGGCATCTTGAATTGGGATGCCTCACTATATAAACCCCCCCTTGTCCAGGAGCCCTTGCCGCATCTCTATACTCAACTGATCCATGGCTATACTCAACTGATCCAGCGCAGGTCTCCAGGAGGCAGGGACGCAGAAGCCAGAGTAGAAACTGTGTCAGGCAATATCTCCTGGATTAAGTAGTAAAACATGGCACCGCTATGGCAAGGAAAGCTGCAGGGCCCCTGCCAAATCCGATGCTAACTGCAAAAATGTAAATAGCAAAGTCTAGACTTTAATGGGGGGGGGGGCTTTGGGATGCTCCGGAAGAAGGGGTTAAATGAACCTAAAGCCATTTTTATCTTCAGTTCTACTTAAAATGTGTGAATAAATGAAATGTAAACTATGGCCCTTCACAATCTATTCTTTTGTCTGAGTTATTTATGAATATGTTAATTCTAGGGAATTAGGCACTAACACGGCTGACAGCGATGAGCCAGATTTTTGCCGTATCATCCGCTATCCGCAGTTAGTGGCGGTGGCGGCAGCGGACTATAAATTCATGTTTAATTTATAGTTTTTATTCCGCTGGAAGGTGGCAAATGGTGATGTTGTTATAATGAAATCACAATGTCCCTGAAATGCATGTTGTGTACCCGCGCTGTGGGTGTTTCATCTTACAGAGATGTGCGATTTGCGGGTCAGTGTGAGGCTTCTGCGTTTATTGAAATGTGTTTTTATCCTCTGCCATCTGTAAACTGACAATTTTATGTATTTTTTATTTTAACTCGCCGTCCAACGAAAATGTTTAAAGGACAGCTGTAGGCAAAAATTAAAATCCCACAGTTAGAAAGAACTATCCAGCTCTCACTAATTGTGTCGTAGTAAAACATATTTTACTTTTGTTTTTTTTAGACTGTTCATGCCTATCATCCCTATTTGTGTTCTGTGATGGATTTAGCTGCACTAAGGAGAAGCTGTAACTAAATACGGTATGTGATGTGCTTTAAAGCGGACCAAAACCCACTGAACTCATGAAGTACATTTGCCCATAGCCCCTACTGATATTATCTTCTTAGCGTGTAGAACTAAAAATTGATATATTTTAACCGTCCTGGAACATTGTTTATTTGCTGCCCCTCAATGTGAGATGGCAGGAGATCAGTCAATGCATAGATTTGGCAATTACATCATTGCCACACACAACAGTGGCAATAAATGGACGAGGTGGGGCTTTACAGCTAAAACAAGGGCCATTATCTGGATTAGAGTGAAGCAGGAACATTGGCCAAAGGTGCTCTTCATGGGGGGAACAATTCAGGGGATGCTAGTTAACAATCGAGGGTTTGGTCCACTTTAAATGTGTTTGCATTGCACCTGTGAAAAGCGTGTGAAGTGGTCTGTCATGCCCAGGCAAATTAAGTCTCCAGACATTCCGAGAGGCCCGGGGATTCCCCAGTGCGGGAGTCTGGACATGAGTAGGGGACCGGGCAGCAGAATACCTATAGGAACATAGAGGACGGAGGACAAACAACCTGCATGCGCCACCAAAGAGACAACTTGCTGACCACACGGGGTGTGGGAGGTCTGGTACTCGATGGTGAGCCCTTAACCAATCCAGGTCTTCAGCAGAGGTCCATAAGGTGAAGATTACACAGGACCCGGTAGTCCTTTGGTGGTCGCAGACTTGAGGGAAACAAAGGGCAGACCTAACAAGTAAAGAATGGATGGTTTGGGCTGCAGTGTGGACAACTGTAGAACTGGGTCCCAGTGCAGACTATAGTGGATCCGGGATCCTGCTGTAGACCATGGAAGGCTGTGGGCACAATGCAGACAATAGCATGGACAGTGAAAGACTGTAGGCCCAGGTCTGACAATAGCACAGACACTGGAAGGGGTACAAGCCCAACACAGATAAACAGCATGGACAATGAAACACAACTGTAGAACTGGGTCCCAGTGCAGACTATAGTGGATCCGGGATCCTGCTGTAGACCATGGAAGGCTGTGGGCACAATGCAGACAATAGCATGGACAGTGAAGGACTGTAGGCCCAGGTCTGACAATAGCACAGACACTGGAAGGGGTACAAGCCCAACACAGATAAACAGCATGGACAATGAAAGGGCTGTTGGCTCAGCACAGACAGCACAGACAATGGAAGGGCCGGCGGGCCGACACTAACAATGAAGGGCCTTAATGTCCAGCGAGGACAAGAAGGGAGTGATCCCAAATTGAATATTCAAGAAGGCCCAGAGGCCAAATACAAGATGCCGAAAGGCCCGTGATCCCCACAAGGACAAGAAGCTTTAGCAGAGGGTTGGAGAGCACGGCTAGGCTTTAGGAAAACAATGCAATGATGAGGCTAGGCACATGCATATATAGGAACCACCACAGCATAATGAACACCAAACAGGGTAGCTCTAGGACCCAGAGGAGAACCACATCACTTTAGCAGACACACAAAAACACCACAGTAAATAGCACAGTGGCTAGAGCAGTCCAAAACCCTATTCATGCCAGTCCTCACATGGTACTTGGGCAGAGCTAAGTATAAATGGTCTCTTGTTGGTTGGTCAAACACAAGATGTAGATACTCTCTTAGACAGATGTAGGTACTCTCTTAGACAAAGGTACAGATCCTCCCGCAGGTTCCTAGATGAAAGTGAGCCTGAAAGAAGAAAAGACTCCAGACACAATCCAAAAAATTTTTCAGCAGGCTGTTCCCTTTATTTAGGCACTCTTTACAGGGGACCCCTGACACATAAGCTTCTCCCAGTGCCCACGTACCTGGTGCACCATCCAGGAGTCTGTGCAGAGTTTGCTCTGCCTCGGCAACTGAGGACTGGTCGTTTCAGCCTGTTACAGGGGGTAATCCTCCATGCGGACAACCAAGACCCTCCAGGTAAAAAGTCATCCCGGGGTGCCACTTCACCCTGAAGGTATCCACCTCTGGGCACTGGTCTTCAGTTTTCCAGCCTCATGGCTATACAGACTCAGGAGCCAGTCAGCGCTTGATTGGGCAGTACCCTAAACTAGTGTCTAAGCTTCCCCCCTGCAGCAGGGAGGCAACTTAAGCCTAAAGCGCCCCTAAACTAAAACCTGCTTATCTACACTAATAAATCTATCTAACCCATTTACCCAGGGCAATTGCTAACCCATCAAACTTTCACACAGGTAATCGGGCAGGGGGAATCAGCAAGTTACTCCTGTGCACGTACCTTTTGAACTGGTATAGGGGGTCCCTTGCTTGTCATTTGGCAAGTTTTTGGGTATAGTCATAATCCCTTTAGTGGTCCAGTCTTTAGTGGAAATTTGTGAAGACTATTTACCTTGGGAATAAAATTTCCAAAGATCTAGTATGTCCTGAGGAAAGTATAATGGTCATAGTACTTTCTTTGCCTATAGGAAAAAGGCAATTCTACAGCTCCACCATTGAATTATATTCTATATATATAATATAATGTAATATGTACATCTGTTACAGTTTGGTTCGGTGGAATCACTAAATGGGATTAAACTGGAAAAAGCTTCAGTTCCCCTTGGTCTTCACTACAAGAGTGTCATAAAAAGAGTGGAAAGGTTAATCAAAGACTCACCACACCCAGTTAACTTCAGTTGCTTCCTTCATGGGGGAGGGGCAAATCAGGATTAAAAGATAAGAGAACAGGTATTTCACAAGCCATCAACCTCCCAAGAAGGAAGTCCAAGCTTTTTGTAACCCCACAGCCTTCTCCCCCATACTACGCCCAATTTGGGTAATTAAACAATTTACCTAGTCATTACAATACTCCACTGATGTCGTTGGGGAGAGCAGAGCAATCATAGAAGTGACAGTTGGGCCTGAGTGACAGGCCAGTCACCTTATCCAGGGAGTATTGTGGAAGCACTGCTCCACAAATCTGGTGACTAGCCTGTCCCTTTAAAACTTTATAAAATCCCCAAAAAACAAGGTGAATCTCTGGACTGTCTGCTTTGAGATCAGTGGCGAATAGGATTTAGAAAGTCAATAGATGGATACTAGGGGTGTGGGATGTCATATATATGTCCCTATGGTTACATTAAGGCCTGCTGAGCAGCCCATGAACTTGCTTCACTTAAAGGCTGTAAAACTCATCTTAGTCCCTGCACGATCACCATCCTGTCAACTGCACTGGCGGCGTTTGAAATATTCCACGGCTGGGGCCACAAAAAAATGGCTATCACCCCCCCCCCGGAGTTAGGGCACTCCAAATGCCAGCACTGCGCTGGCACTGGGAGTATCCTCACTCATGGGGATCAGTGGCCGTTTTCTTGTGGCTCCAATGGTGGACCATTTCAAACATCGCCGCTGACAGGAAGAGGATCGCTCTGGGCCCAGGTGAGTATTCTAAATGCAATTGCTAGTTACTTACTGTTTTTGAACGTCCTGATCATCTGCTCTGCTCAACAGATATTCCAACGCACTGTGATACCCAGCGGGACACCAGCCTTCTGTAAGCAGGCAACCCCCAATCTCCACCGCCGCTTCTGCCTATAGTCACGCCCCCGTTTGTCGGGATGCTAGGTAAGCCTCACCGGACACGGTTGACCCCAGGTCTTAATAGGCGCAAAGGATGGCTGCTTACGGTGAAGGCCGATGAACCACGAGGGTATCCTGAAGCCGAGGTCGTTCACAGGTAGTCAATCCGGAGGGTGCGTCAGAGTACAGGAATGAGACAGGTGCGTAGTCAGGGGTAGCCAAAGGGTCAAGCCGGGAGTTCAGAGATCGCGGGGTATCCAGAGAGGCAGGCAGGTTCATGTTCAGACAAAGCAGAGGTCGGTACAGGCAGCAGACAGGAATGGTCGATCAAGCCGGGTCGGAATCAGATAACAACAGAATCACACCCTAATCACAAGCGACTATCACGGGCACTGAGTGCTGGGCTGACTCCATATTTATTGGGGAATCGACCAATGGCCACCCTGGGGGGAAGTGTATGTGTTGAATGGTGCAACTTACAACACTGTGAGTGATTGGAGGCACTATCCAGGGGCTGGTCAGTCTTGGCTGCAAGGTGTGGAAGACTCTGCACTGCCTGCCACTCGCAGCACAGCGCCTCCTAGTGGCGAAATTTACAGACTGCGGGGCGCGCACCTGCACAGCTAGAGAGGGGCGAGGGAGGCTGCCAGAGTGACGCGCCGCACTCCCAGCAGCAGGAGCGCCGTGTCACCCAGCAGATGCTCGCCGCCGACCCACTGGCAGAGGTAAGTCCCTTACACGCACCTTTACTTGACACTCCATCCTTCTCTCCATTTGTGTTTCCCAGGTAACAACCATCAGGGGAAGCCACAGTAGGTACTGACTGTCCATTCCTACAACAGCCAGATCATCGTAAAAAGGTATTTGCCATGGGCTCCTACAATACAGGACTCTCTGTTTATTCTTTAATACCCCAAAAACCAAAGCCTTGAACAGTCTGCACAATGGGGTCATTGAGATCAGTGGTGGACAGAAAGTCACTTGCAGGATGCTGGTGGTAGGATATGCCATATATAATTAGTTTCCCAATGGTGTCATCAAGGTTTGGAGGCTTACATAAATGGCTTATCATCACTGGACACTTTGTATTAATTCTCCCAGTCATTTTGTATTCTTTAAGCCCCCCAAAAAACAAAGTAAAGTGTGGGACTAATAAACATGTGTTTTTATGATTTAATTCCTATTGGCAATTCAGTCCAAGAGTTACAGTTCTTATGGCTTGGACTAGCACTTCATTAAAGGATAACTTAGCTGTTTCCCCAGCATGCTGTGCAGAAAACATCACTTGCATTTACAAGTAAAAGATTTGCAAGTAAGACTTTCCAAAACTCCAACCATGGCTCATTTATTGGTCCCAGCACTATATAACTCTGTCATTTTGGAACAGACTGTGGACCAGCAAAAGATGTTCTGGGTTTTTTCATTATCTCACCCTCCATCGCCAGACCTGATGACATCATGCAGAGGTGTGTGGGAGGTTCAGGTAACACTTGAGTGAATGATGATGGGGTGTCATGTTATACTATTTAAAGGTTAAGTCTACCTAAAACTGGTTTTTAGTATTAGGTGACATCCAGTAGATTGAATCATTTATTGGCATTTTATATCTCCAGGGTCCTCCAAGGGCGAGATCTGCAAACCTGATTTCCAGCACTGTACAATCACAGAGCCAAAAAGGAAGTCACACAGCTTTTTGTTACATGTAAATTTAGGCGGTGTACACACATTCAGTTTATATGTGTGTATATTTTTTATAATATTTAGCGCTGAAACATTTTCTGCAGTGTACACAGAAGCATTTACTTTCAATCCTGTTACTTAAAGGAGCTCACAATCCAACATCTCTAGCACACATGATAAAGTGATTGGCAAGTCAAAAGTTAAAGAATAAATATTAGTAGCTTACCTTAAGTACCTCTAGCGCTCTCCTTCCTGCTAAATCAGTCTGCTTAGTAAGGAAATCACCTACTCACACATTCAGCTTTCAGTCTCCACCCCACTGACCTGGTCCTTCAATCAGCCTTCAGTGGACTGAGAATGGAAACACTCCCACTTCCTCCCCAGGCATCCTGACTGGCTGTCTCTCTATGCAGCATGAAACCCTGCACTCCTCTCTCCTCTCTGGACACAATATTTGCTGGCAGACTGAAGATGCTCTGAGCCTGCAGCATCTCTCACCCCCTTTTTCAGGTCACACTATGTGCTAGCAGTAATAACTAGAGAAACAACAATGCACTTATTTTTTTACTATAATAATACTATAATATAAAAGTACGGGGAGGCCGATTCATTAATAGCGCCAGGTAGCGCCAGATGAGCGACTGTAGCATGATTTTTTCTGCGCCAGCCAGTATTCGCTGTGCTTGGCCGGTGTTAGCTTGATGACAGCGACTCAGTCGGTGTGCGGTAATGTTGAATACGGGCTGGGGGGTCGCTGTTTCACAGGTTAAGCGTTGTATGTGAGCGCCTGACAACGAATGGCCAGAGCGAATGGCTAGCTTCATATTCATTAAAAAATGACGCTCCGAATGTGCTGTCGCTGTCCATTCCTTGTTTAACCCTTTAGTTGCCAAGCCCGTAACACCTACGTGCTGGCTTGGCTGGGCGTTAAGTGCCAAGCACGTAGGTGTTACGTGCTTGACACTTACTTACCTTGTGGCGATCTGGAGCTGCAGAAGACATCCGTTCCAGCGCTGGATTGAAGAGAAGACATCCGAGTTCAAGTGGAGGTGACCCTTACCTCACCCCAGTCAGCAGATCGGCGCTGGACCAATAGGAAGGGAGGCGCATGGCTGCTGTCATCAGCCGGCGCCTCCCCCTATATAACAGCATTCGGTCTAATGCTGTTGTCTTCCATCGGTGATTCTGAGGTAAGTGGGGTGTGTGTGGGGGGGCTGGCGAGTGGGTGGGTGGCCGTAGGTATCTTCCATTCTGTTGCCATCGCCGCCATCCGGGGGGGGGGGGCGCCGCTGTCACTTGTAGTGCGCCGCCGCCATCCGGGGGGGGGGGGGGGGTTGCGATCTGTGGGGGGGGTTGCGATCTGTGGGGGGGGGTTGCGATCTGTGGGGGGGGGTTGCGATCTGTGGGGGGGGGGTGCGATCTGTGGGGGGGGGTTGCGATCTGTGGGGGGGGGTGATCTGTGTGTGTGTGTGGGGTTGTGATCTGTGTGTGGGGGGTTGTGATCTGTGTGTGGGGGGTTGTGATCTGTGTGGGGGGGGTTGTGATCTGTGTGGGGGGGGGGGGTTGTGATCTGTGTGTGTGGGGGGGGTGTGATCTGTGTGTGGGGGGGGGTTCTGATCTGTGTGTGGGGGGGGTTCTGATCTGTGTATGGGGGGGGGGTTTGTGATCTGTGTGTGGGGGGGGGGGGGTTGTTATCTGTGTGTGTGCCGGCGGTCAGATCTGGGGTCAGATCTGTGCGTGCCGGCGGTCAGATCTGGGGTCAGATCTGTGCGTGCCGGCGGTCAGATCTGGGGTCAGATCTGTGCGTGCCGGCGGTCAGATCTGGGGTCAGATCTGTGCGTGCCGGCGGTCAGATCTGGGGTCAGATCTGTGCGTGCCGGCGGTCAGATCTGGGGTCAGATCTGTGCGTGCCGGCGGTCAGATCTGGGGTCAGATCTGTGCGTGCCGGCGGTCAGATCTGGGGTCAGATCTGTGCGTGCCGGCGGTCAGATCTGGGGTCAGATCTGTGCGTGCCGGCGGTCAGATCTGGGGTCAGATCTGTGCGTGCCGGCGGTCAGATCTGGGGTCAGATCTGTGCGTGCCGGCGGTCAGATCTGGGGTCAGATCTGTGCGTGCCGGCGGTCAGATCTGGGGTCAGATCTGTGCGTGCCGGCGGTCAGATCTGGGGTCAGATCTGTGCGTGCCGGCGGTCAGATCTGGGGTCAGATCTGTGCGTGCCGGCGGTCAGATCTGGGGTCAGATCTGTGCGTGCCGGCGGTCAGATCTGGGGTCAGATCTGTGCGTGCCGGCGGTCAGATCTGGGGTCAGATCTGTGCGTGCCGGCGGTCAGATCTGGGGTCAGATCTGTGCGTGCCGGCGGTCAGATCTGGGGTCAGATCTGTGCGTGCCGGCGGTCAGATCTGGGGTCAGATCTGTGCGTGCCGGCGGTCAGATCTGGGGTCAGATCTGTGCGTGCCGGCGGTCAGATCTGGGGTCAGATCTGTGCGTGCCGGCGGTCAGATCTGGGGTCAGATCTGTGCGTGCCGGCGGTCAGATCTGGGGTCAGATCTGTGCGTGCCGGCGGTCAGATCTGGGGTCAGATCTGTGCGTGCCGGCGGTCAGATCTGGGGTCAGATCTGTGCGTGCCGGCGGTCAGATCTGGGGTCAGATCTGTGCGTGCCGGCGGTCAGATCTGGGGTCAGATCTGTGCGTGCCGGCGGTCAGATCTGGGGTCAGATCTGTGCGTGCCGGCGGTCAGATCTGGGGTCAGATCTGTGCGTGCCGGCGGTCAGATCTGGGGTCAGATCTGTGCGTGCCGGCGGTCAGATCTGGGGTCAGATCTGTGCGTGCCGGCGGTCAGATCTGGGGTCAGATCTGTGCGTGCCGGCGGTCAGATCTGGGGTCAGATCTGTGCGTGCCGGCGGTCAGATCTGGGGTCAGATCTGTGCGTGCCGGCGGTCAGATCTGGGGTCAGATCTGTGCGTGCCGGCGGTCAGATCTGGGGTCAGATCTGTGCGTGCCGGCGGTCAGATCTGGGGTCAGATCTGTGCGTGCCGGCGGTCAGATCTGGGGTCAGATCTGTGCGTGCCGGCGGTCAGATCTGGGGTCAGATCTGTGCGTGCCGGCGGTCAGATCTGGGGTCAGATCTGTGCGTGCCGGCGGTCAGATCTGGGGTCAGATCTGTGCGTGCCGGCGGTCAGATCTGGGGTCAGATCTGTGCGTGCCGGCGGTCAGATCTGGGGTCAGATCTGTGCGTGCCGGCGGTCAGATCTGGGGTCAGATCTGTGCGTGCCGGCGGTCAGATCTGGGGTCAGATCTGTGCGTGCCGGCGGTCAGATCTGGGGTCAGATCTGTGCGTGCCGGCGGTCAGATCTGGGGTCAGATCTGTGCGTGCCGGCGGTCAGATCTGGGGTCAGATCTGTGCGTGCCGGCGGTCAGATCTGGGGTCAGATCTGTGCGTGCCGGCGGTCAGATCTGGGGTCAGATCTGTGCGTGCCGGCGGTCAGATCTGGGGTCAGATCTGTGCGTGCCGGCGGTCAGATCTGGGGTCAGATCTGTGCGTGCCGGCGGTCAGATCTGGGGTCAGATCTGTGCGTGCCGGCGGTCAGATCTGGGGTCAGATCTGTGCGTGCCGGCGGTCAGATCTGGGGTCAGATCTGTGCGTGCCGGCGGTCAGATCTGGGGTCAGATCTGGGGTCGCGCGTGCCGGCGGTCAGATCTGGGGTCGCGCGTGCCGGCGGTCAGATCTGGGGTCGCGCGTGCCGGCGGTCAGATCTGGGGTCGCGCGTGCCGGCGGTCAGATCTGGGGTCGCGCGTGCCGGCGGTCAGATCTGGGGTCGCGCGCGTGTGTGTGTGCGCGCGCGTGCCGGCGGTCAGATCTGGGGTCGCGCGTGTGTGTGCGCGCGCGTGCCGGCGGTCAGATCTGGGGTCGCGCGCGCGTGCCGGCGGTCAGATCTGGGGTCGCGCACGCGTGCCGGCGGTCAGATCTGCGAGCGTGCGTGCGTGGGTGCCGGCGGTCAGAGATCTGCCGGTGGGTGGGTGGGTGCGTGCGTGTGCCGGTGGTCAGAGTGAATCCCCTCGATTGCCAGTAAAACTTACCTTACCACCGCTCTAGGTATAGCATAGTGCGGCTGTTGTCCATGCATGCGTCCTAATCTTAACTTTTTCTCTTAGGTTGTTCGCTGAGCTACTGCCTTGGTTTCGTTATTTGGACCATTCGTTTGCTCATTTAGGACCGTAGCCCCCGCCCCTCCTTTTGGGAGCCTAGCCCCCGCCCCTCCTTTTGGGAGCCTATCCCCCGCCCCTCCTTTTGGGAGCCTATCCCCCGCCCCTCCTTTTGGGAGCCTATCCCCCGCCCCTCCTTTTGGGAGCCTATCCCCCGCCCCTCCTTTTGGGAGCCTATCCCCCGCCCCTCCTTTTGGGAGCCTATCCCCCGCCCCTCCTTTTGGGAGCCTATCCCCCGCCCCTCCTTTTGGGAGCCTATCCCCCGCCCCTCCTTTTGGGAGCCTATCCCCCGCCCCTCCTTTTGGGAGCCTATCCCCCGCCCCTCCTTTTGGGAGCCTATCCCCCGCCACTCCTTTTGGGAGCCTAGCCCCCGCCCCTCCTTTTGGGAGCCTAGCTGGGATCCCGTGACCTGCTGCTCCTGACTCCACCACTTCTCATCGGGTTGTAACTATACTCTTTTATTTCTATTTTTGTCATTTTTTTGCTTTGTTTTATTGTATTGTATTTTTTTGTTAAATTTTTGTCTGTTTTTTTGCTTTGTTTTATTGTATTGTATTTTTTTGTAATTTGTCTTTAGTTTTAGCCTTTAGTTTTAGCCTTTAGTTTTAGCCTTTAGTTTTAGCCTTTAGTTTTAGCTTAGTTTTAGCCTTTAGTTTTAGCCTTTAGTTTAATTTTTTTTTTAGATTTTTGTTTGCATTGGGGTATGGCTGGTAAGCGGTACACTGCACAGGAAGCTGCGGCTTACCTGATGGCGTCTGACTCGGAAGATTTTAGTGAGTCAGGGTCCGAGTTCTTCCCATCAGATAGCGAGTCAGACAGTGTATACTCTACTGAGGACACACAGCCGCGCAGTGCTACCAGTAGTAGCCACCTTAGAAGGGATAGTACCGCACAAAGTGAGGCCACGCTTCAGGCGAGTGTAGTGCAGGGTGAGGCATCGAGTGCTGCAGCTGGTGAAGGAGCGTCTGCGTGGAGGCCTCCTAATAATTTTTCCCCCGAAATTCCCCCTTTTGATTCGGTCCCCGGGGTCAATGTAGACACCACAAATTTTGGTGTCATTGACTTTTTCAAATTGTTCCTCACAGAAGCCATCCTACTGGATATGGTCTTCTATACCAATCTCTATGCCGAGCAGGTCTTAGCGCAAAACCCCCTGCAGAGGCACGCCCGAGCTCAGGCATGGCATCCCACAAATTTGAGTGAGATAAAGAAATTTTGGGGGCTCACTCTAGCAATGGGTATCCTAAAAAAATTTAGTATTTCGTCCTACTGGGATACCCAAACCATATTGGCAACTCCATTATTTCCGGCCGTAATGTCCAGAAACCGCTACCAAATTTTACTGCGGTTTCTGCATTTTAACGACAATTCCACTGCTATTCCCCGTGGTGAGCCCGGTCACGACAGGCTGCATAAATTACGGCCCCTGCTCAACAGCCTGTCAGATCGCTTCGCAGTAGTGTACACCCCCGGCCAAAAATTATCAATTGACGAGTCACTACTGCTTTTCAAAGGGCGCATTGTTTTTCGGCAATATATCCCTAGCAAGCGTGCCCGCTACGGGATTAAATTTTACCAATTATGCGATAGTGTGACCGGCTACATCAAATATTTTCGAATCTATGAGGGAAAGGACACCTATCTGGACCCCCCTGGTTGTCCCCCTGATTTGTCAATAAGTGGAAAGATCGTTTGGGACCTCATGACTCCATTGTTGGGTAAAGGTTACCACTTATATGTGGACAACTTCTATACCAGCATCCCCTTATTTCGCGCCCTTTATTGGTTGGATACCCCGGCCTGCGGCACCATCAACCGTAAACGCAAAGGGTTGCCCAGGCCACTACTTGAAAAAAAATTAAAAAGGGGGGAGTCTTATGCTCTAAGAAGCGATGAGGTCCTGGCCATGAAATACATGGGCAAAAAACATGTATTCCTTCTGACAACACTCCACGATGAGTCAGTTGTGAATGTAAGGCAACGTGGTCCCCGAGCCCCTTCCCAAAAGCCACGTTGCATAACCGATTATAATAAATTCATGGGTGGCGTTGATAAAACGGACCAAATATTAACTTATTACAACGCCACCCGAAAAACTCGAGCCTGGTACACTAAAGTTGCCATCCATTTGGTCCAAATGGCAACTTACAACAGCTTTGTTGCCTTCAAGGCAGCAGTGCCAGGCTCCAATTTATCGTACATAAAATACCAGCAGCAGTTACTCCCTGCTTTGTTGTTTGGGGATACTGCGGAAGCACCAGATCTGGCTACCAATGACAACCAGGCCAGATTAGTAGGGAAGCACTTTATAAAGTTGCTTCCCGAAGTTGGTAAAAAGCGGTATCCCCAGAGAGCTTGTAGGGTTTGTAGGAAGCGTGGCATTAGAAGAGATGTGCGATATTATTGCCCGACCTGTCCCAGCCAACCCGGGTTATGCCTCGAAGATTGTTTTGAGGTATACCATACTCAACTAAATTATTGAGCAATGCATTTTTTTTTTTGGTAGGTAGGCCCCTTTTAGGATTTAGGTATCTTGTGTTCCCATTATATTATTTTCTTTTTGTTTGTTTTTGCTGTTCCGATGGGAAATGGTGGAGCAGGAGCAGCTGGTTACTTATGGCATGTGATGATAAAATGTGACCAATTTCAGGTTCTTGATTCCTGATATTGGTCATTGATCACTGCACTGATCTTATAATGGGATTCCTCAGCTATATCCTATAATCTGATGTCACGGCTGCAGTAAAGAGTATACAATCAATATAGTCCGAAGAAATGAACCGACGCCAACAAGCCCAGTAGGCTTAGAAAGCTTGAGGTATGTACTTTCCAAAAATATATAGTTTGTGGGGGGTATTTCAAATGTAAAGGGTTGTAAATTTGGAGAAACTGCAAGGTGCGCACTTTGTGTGCGCTGCTGATTTTTGCAAGTAAAATTACCCTCAAACGCATGCTGGACTTTGTGGTGTTTGGCAACTCTACCCTTCAAAGTACCTATGCATGTGGGGTATTGTTTTTTTCAGCAGACCTTGTGCTTTCAGATTTACTGCGTTAGTTCGTGCTTGCTTATTGTTTTTATAGTAAAAAATGTTTTACAATCTGCTTTTTGCTTATTTTTTTAGGGTAAACCTTTGAAACCAGACGTTCTGCCAATCAATATAGTCCGAAGAAATGAACCGACGCCAACAAGCCCAGTAGGCTTAGAAAGCTTGAGGTATGTACTTTCCAAAAATATATAGTTTGTGGGGGGTATTTCAAATGTAAAGGGTTGTAAATTTGGAGAAACTGCAAGGTGCGCACTTTGTGTGCGCTGCTGATTTTTGCAAGTAAAATTACCCTCAAACGCATGCTTGACTTTGGGGTGTTTGGCAACTCTACCCTTCAAAGTACCTATGCATGTGGGGTATTGTTTTTTTCAGCAGACCTTGTGCTTTCAGATTTACTGCGTTAGTTCTTGCTTGCTTATTGTTTTTATAGGAAAAAATGTTTTACAATCTGCTTTTTGCTTATTTTTTTAGGGTAAACCTTTGAAACCAGACGTTCTGCCAATCAATATAGTCCGAAGAAATGAACCGACGCCAACAAGCCCAGTAGGCTTAGAAAGCTTGAGGTATGTACTTTCCAAAAATATATAGTTTGTGGGGGGTATTTCAAATGTAAAGGGTTGTAAATTTGGAGAAACTGCAAGGTGCGCACTTTGTGTGCGCTGCTGATTTTTGCAAGTAAAATTACCCTCAAACGCATGCTTGACTTTGGGGTGTTTGGCAACTCTACCCTTCAAAGTACCTATGCATGTGGGGTATTGTTTTTTTCAGCAGACCTTGTGCTTTCAGATTTACTGCGTTAGTTCGTGCTTGCTTATTGTTTTTATAGTAAAAAATGTTTTACAATCTGCTTTTTGCTTATTTTTTTAGGGTAAACCTTTGAAACCAGACGTTCTGCCAATCAATATAGTCCGAAGAAATGAACCGACGCCAACAAGCCCAGTAGGCTTAGAAAGCTTGAGGTATGTACTTTCCAAAAATATATAGTTTGTGGGGGGTATTTCAAATGTAAAGGGTTGTAAATTTGGAGAAACTGCAAGGTGCGCACTTTGTGTGCGCTGCTGATTTTTGCAAGTAAAATTACCCTCAAACGCATGCTTGACTTTGGGGTGTTTGGCAACTCTACCCTTCAAAGTACCTATGCATGTGGGGTATTGTTTTTTTCAGCAGACCTTGTGCTTTCAGATTTACTGCGTTAGTTCGTGCTTGCTTATTGTTTTTATAGTAAAAAATGTTTTACAATCTGCTTTTTGCTTATTTTTTTAGGGTAAACCTTTGAAACCAGACGTTCTGCCAATCAATATAGTCCGAAGAAATGAACCGACGCCAACAAGCCCAGTAGGCTTAGAAAGCTTGAGGTATGTACTTTCCAAAAATATATAGTTTGTGGGGGGTATTTCAAATGTAAAGGGTTGTAAATTTGGAGAAACTGCAAGGTGCGCACTTTGTGTGCGCTGCTGATTTTTGCAAGTAAAATTACCCTCAAACGCATGCTTGACTTTGGGGTGTTTGGCAACTCTACCCTTCAAAGTACCTATGCATGTGGGGTATTGTTTTTTTCAGCAGACCTTGTGCTTTCAGATTTACTGCGTTAGTTCGTGCTTGCTTATTGTTTTTATAGTAAAAAATGTTTTACAATCTGCTTTTTGCTTATTTTTTTAGGGTAAACCTTTGAAACCAGACGTTCTGCCAATCAATATAGTCCGAAGAAATGAACCGACGCCAACAAGCCCAGTAGGCTTAGAAAGCTTGAGGTATGTACTTTCCAAAAATATATAGTTTGTGGGGGGTATTTCAAATGTAAAGGGTTGTAAATTTGGAGAAACTGCAAGGTGCGCACTTTGTGTGCGCTGCTGATTTTTGCAAGTAAAATTACCCTCAAACGCATGCTTGACTTTGGGGTGTTTGGCAACTCTACCCTTCAAAGTACCTATGCATGTGGGGTATTGTTTTTTTCAGCAGACCTTGTGCTTTCAGATTTACTGCGTTAGTTCTTGCTTGCTTATTGTTTTTATAGGAAAAAATGTTTTACAATCTGCTTTTTGCTTATTTTTTTAGGGTAAACCTTTGAAACCAGACGTTCTGCCAATCAATATAGTCCGAAGAAATGAACCGACGCCAACAAGCCCAGTAGGCTTAGAAAGCTTGAGGTATGTACTTTCCAAAAATATATAGTTTGTGGGGGGTATTTCAAATGTAAAGGGTTGTAAATTTGGAGAAACTGCAAGGTGCGCACTTTGTGTGCGCTGCTGATTTTTGCAAGTAAAATTACCCTCAAACGCATGCTTGACTTTGGGGTGTTTGGCAACTCTACCCTTCAAAGTACCTATGCATGTGGGGTATTGTTTTTTTCAGCAGACCTTGTGCTTTCAGATTTACTGCGTTAGTTCGTGCTTGCTTATTGTTTTTATAGTAAAAAATGTTTTACAATCTGCTTTTTGCTTATTTTTTTAGGGTAAACCTTTGAAACCAGACGTTCTGCCAATCAATATAGTCCGAAGAAATGAACCGACGCCAACAAGCCCAGTAGGCTTAGAAAGCTTGAGGTATGTACTTTCCAAAAATATATAGTTTGTGGGGGGTATTTCAAATGTAAAGGGTTGTAAATTTGGAGAAACTGCAAGGTGCGCACTTTGTGTGCGCTGCTGATTTTTGCAAGTAAAATTACCCTCAAACGCATGCTTGACTTTGGGGTGTTTGGCAACTCTACCCTTCAAAGTACCTATGCATGTGGGGTATTGTTTTTTTCAGCAGACCTTGTGCTTTCAGATTTACTGCGTTAGTTCTTGCTTGCTTATTGTTTTTATAGGAAAAAATGTTTTACAATCTGCTTTTTGCTTATTTTTTTAGGGTAAACCTTTGAAACCAGACGTTCTGCCAATCAATATAGTCCGAAGAAATGAACCGACGCCAACAAGCCCAGTAGGCTTAGAAAGCTTGAGGTATGTACTTTCCAAAAATATATAGTTTGTGGGGGGTATTTCAAATGTAAAGGGTTGTAAATTTGGAGAAACTGCAAGGTGCGCACTTTGTGTGCGCTGCTGATTTTTGCAAGTAAAATTACCCTCAAACGCATGCTTGACTGTGGGGTGTTTGGCAACTCTACCCTTCAAAGTACCTATGCATGTGGGGTATTGTTTTTTTCAGCAGACCTTGTGCTTTCAGATTTACTGCGTTAGTTCGTGCTTGCTTATTGTTTTTATAGTAAAAAATGTTTTACAATCTGCTTTTTGCTTATTTTTTTAGGGTAAACCTTTGAAACCAGACGTTCTGCCAATCAATATAGTCCGAAGAAATGAACCGACGCCAACAAGCCCAGTAGGCTTAGAAAGCTTGAGGTATGTACTTTCCAAAAATATATAGTTTGTGGGGGGTATTTCAAATGTAAAGGGTTGTAAATTTGGAGAAACTGCAAGGTGCGCACTTTGTGTGCGCTGCTGATTTTTGCAAGTAAAATTACCCTCAAACGCATGCTTGACTTTGGGGTGTTTGGCAACTCTACCCTTCAAAGTACCTATGCATGTGGGGTATTGTTTTTTTCAGCAGACGTTGTGCTTTCAGATTTACTGCGTTAGTTCTTGCTTGCTTATTGTTTTTATAGGAAAAAATGTTTTACAATCTGCTTTTTGCTTATTTTTTTAGGGAAATCCTTTGGAAGCAGAGATTCTGCCAATCAATAGAGTCCGATCGCATACACCCACGTCAACAAGCCTAGTATTTTTAGAAACCTTGAATTGTGCACTTTCCAAAAATATATAGTTTGTGGGGGGTATTTCAAATGTAAAGGGTTGTATTTTTTGAAAAACTGCGAGGAGCGCAAAGTATTTGTTTTTTATCTGAAAATCTCCTCTAGCGCTCTTTGCAGTTTCTGGGGTCTCCTGGGCAGGAAAGGGTGTCTACTAATACATGTGTGGTACCGTTGTAACCGGGAGAAATGGGGCTTTTACCCTCAATATGTTTTTATTGAAAAACCTTTATTTTCGATTAAAAAAAAACACTGCAAAATGTAAAAACGTGTGTATATTTTATTTTCTGTCACATATTTTGCCCAAAATAATTAGGATAAAACTACAAAATTGATAAACAAGAGATATGATGTTAAAGCCCAGATTGTGCTGAAAAAAACAATATGTAATTTTTATGGGAAGTCCCAGAAAATCCCTTCAAAAATTACAGTTAAACATGTGTAGCTCAAAATTGTAAAAAATGCTCTGGCAACAGAGCGTGACACAATCTCCAGGTGGGCTGGCAGCGAAAGGGTTAAACCCCAGAGCGCTGGCGGCGATGGGTATTAACTAGTTTTTAACCCCTAAACAACCATATTTTTTGAATGTAACATTATACATGTTTTTATAATCATTTTGTAATATGAATACATTAATCTCAGACCTGTTAGATCAATTCTGCACAAATTTTTTTTTAATTTTTTTTTTACTTAAAAATAAATCCTAACACTGCAGAAGTGGTCTCCGAATTTTTGACATTAAAAAAAATAAATAAAAAAATAATACCAATTAATTATTATTAATTATAGATTGCTCCATTGAAATGCATTGGACATCGCCAGGGAGCGACAGCTCATACCTGGCGCTGTGAGGGAATTTGCAGCGGCGCTGTTCGGTCCAGGCGGCTTCATGATGAATGCCGCGCTAGCTGTCGCTCTCGCCGGCGCTAGCCTCATTTTGCTTGATAAATGCATCATTGTGACCGCCGCCGGGCGTACTTGAATCGGTAGTCGCCGTTAGCTGCCGCTACCAGGCGCTCGTCAGACACTACCTGGCGCTAGCCCGTGATAAATAAGGGCCACAGTGTGCTTACAGCACTGTTGTCACACCCACTGTTTCTCCTAATTTTTTCTCTGTGTCATCAATGCTCTTGTACTTGTACAGAATCTTTTTGAAAATGAATTGAAGTTTGGGACAGTGCAACATGTAGTGCGAGACAATGGAACAACAATAGGACGTGCCTTTAGTGCAACTTAGTGTAACTATGGATCTTTTAGTAAAACACCATTTAGGATACTACTGAAACCAAAAGGCTATATATACTTCATGTAAGAAGTCAAGTTTAAGACCTTTCTACTGCAAGGCAAGCATGCTTAAAGTGGAAGTTCAGTCCTATATCAACTTTAGCTCTGACACAATTTGCATAAGATATAATGTCTTCAATTAATGTGGAATGTGCTCTCGTGCTACCAGTGCCAATACTTCTTTTGAAATTGTGAGGTTCCAGAACAAAACTTCTGGGTGATTTCTCCCCCTTCCCCCCTCTAAGCCCTGAAATAGTAAAGGAAGAGAAGCAGCTGGAAGGGTTGGGAGAGAAAACACCTAGCACAGCAGGAGAAGTCTATGCCTATGGCTATGCCTGTGGTGTATGGGTGAATTTGAGAATTTGTCTACATCAGAGTTCACGTTTTATTTTTTTCTGGAGGCTTAAATGAAGCTGTAGTCAGAAGTCATGTGATCAGTAGAACTAATGAACCCCAGTTTAGCAGTGTCAGAGAGGCATAGTTAACCCAGAAAACTAATAATTTCCTACAAGAGATGCAGGGCCTTAGGCAGCAGCATTAGACTATGGGAATCACTCGCTGTTAGATGTAGGAATAGAAATGGGTAAGTAACTAAACATGTAGTTAGACTCCTTAGTACCCCTGGAAGTTTCTGCACATGGCATGACCATGCCATGCTAATGTTGCAACTAGGTGGCATCAGAGGTGATATAAGTTAGGAACTAGTCAGAACTAATTGATCTGTGCAGAAAGAGAACCCTTAGGTTAGAACTAGGCCAGTAGTCAACCACCATAAACCTGTGGAGAAAGCTAAAGGGCCAAGTACCTACTTGTGTGAGTGGGGCTGATCTGTTTAGCTACTAAAAGTGAGCTTGAGAAATGTTTGTGTTCTTTGATCTACTACCACCATGGTTCAATTATGGGAACTATTTTTTGGAGTTACTCATTCCCTTAGAGACCTGTCTGGACTTTGTCCTTCTAAAAGAGTGTGTAAGTTTGGTGGCACCCACATTCAAAAAGTGCCAAACAGGACATCTCAGGGCCTGAGAAGAACCCCCACACTCCATACTTCCTGTGTTAAACCCAGGATCTTGTGGGCAACAATGGCCTTAGTGGGAGGAATTTGGAACTCTTCAATAAAGAGCACAACATGAACTTACAGTAAGTGAACGGACAGGACAACAGCAGGAAGGTGAACAATAAAAGACATTCAATTCAGGCAATCCCTGTTGGGCATAAAATCCATGGATAGGCCATGCAGTAGCAGAGTAGAACCCAGATTCCAAAGGTAGCAATATGAAAGGCTGAATTCTCTTGTCTCCTTGAGGACCACCAGTTGGTCATAGTTGGTCAGTTTGCGGATCTATACACAGGTTGCTCTGTTGCTCTGTATGAGCAATAAGTGCTTCATCAGTTTGGAGATCTGCAAAACATAGCTTATTGATAGCTCTTTGGACGAAAAAGCCAATTACACTTTTTACTATAGTGTAAAAAGGAGTAAAAAGTCCTCTACTTTTTTTAAGAGTAAAAAAGTGCCATTGACTTTCATTGTCTTCCTAGATGGTGAATCAGCAACAGTGACATTCTCAGGCTTTTTTCTCTTAAAGTAATTTCTTACTACTAGAGATGAGCGAACTTCTCAAAAATTTGATTCGGGCGATTCGCCGAATTTCTCAGAGAAATTCGGGTTCGTCCGAATCGAACTTTAGCGAATCGCTCATCTCTGGTGGGAGCGGGGAGGCTTCCGCCGCCCGTTGACAGCGCAGCCGGCCTCCCCGCTCCCACCAAGCCCTGAAATAGAAAAAAAAAATGCCGGCATGGTGGGAGCGGGGAGGCCGGCTGCACTGTCAGGGGGCGGCGGAAGCCGGCTTCCACCGTCCGCTGACAGCGCAGCCGGCCTCCCCACTCCCACCATGCTGGCATTTTTTTTTTCAGCAAACACTTACCGCCATGGTGGGAGCGAGGAGGCCGGCTGCGCTGTCAGCTGTCATCAGAGGACGCGTCATCAGAGGAAGCCGGCTTCCGCCGCCCGCTGACAGCGCAGCCGGTCTCCCCGTTCCCACCATGCCGGCATTTTTTTTTTTTATTTCAGGAAAAATTAGGTCAGCACGAACCACTAAAAATTCGGGTTCGTGCTGAATCGAATTTTCCCTGAAATTCGGAGCGAATTCAGGTTCGTTAGAACCGATTCGCTCATCCCTACTTACTACCTTGAGA
Organism: Gastrophryne carolinensis; assembly: GCA_027917425.1. Classification (NCBI taxonomy): domain Eukaryota; kingdom Metazoa; phylum Chordata; class Amphibia; order Anura; family Microhylidae; genus Gastrophryne; species Gastrophryne carolinensis. The sequence continues at coordinate 399,597,964 of CM051239.1, read as the reverse complement.
ATTCTATTCAACTTATTGAATCAAGGCCATTGCATCCATGCAGCTGTGGTCTGTTTAGTTACTCCTCACAGCTGGCACGGGAGTGCGTGTCAGCTCCCACATCTTACAGCATTGAAAAATATTGTCTGTGTTGTTTCTTTAATATTTAATTGCATACATACCAACATTAATACTTAATGTATCTTTTTTTAAATATACTATTTAACTTCCCATAAAAATAACTTCAACATGATTCCTAAAATCTATTGATTACCCCAGTAATGCTTCAAAGCTGTTGGGTGTGTTTGAACCACTGGTGCAGATGCATCACCACTGCCCTGCTCAAAAGTAATACATAAACTAAACAATTGGTAACAGCACCAAACAAACACCAAATACCCAGGGAGTTGTCCCTTGAATATTCCACCTTTCAGCCAAGCTACATAGTGTGATTAATAATATCGCTGGTAAATAGACTTCATTGTCGATTCTGTTTCAGTATGCCTCGGGATGTATTCCTTGTACCCGGTGGGAGATGTAACAATTTAGCTTACTGTCATCAAGGTTAATCCACATCTGCCTGTAATTACATCCATGCAAAATAGCCCGTTCCACTCAAGGATACTGAAATATGATACAGGAGTACACCAGAAATGTAGGTATGAGGATACGTTTTCTTTTTCTCCTAATACTTAATTTTACATCAGTTCTCCTACGTCCAGGATAAATGGTATTTTGGTTTGCGCTTAACATTTTTCCAGAATTAATCTTTCCCTTTAATACCTTAATCGTGCCTGCCAACATACCCCATTACACGTTATCCTAGCCCACCCCTGACCCTTACATTTCAATGCTTTAATCAGTCATTACGTTCCTAGAGACCCCTGGGCCGCAGTCACTGGGACAAGAAAGTCCATGGAAATACTTGCCCCAACAAGGGGCCAAGTATTTATTGAGTATTGCAGCATTAAACAGAAGGGAAAGGCAATTGTAAGCCCATCGTGTTGGGTCAAGTTTGACACTGTCCTAAATGGTTTTCCGAAGAAATGGGCGAGATATCAATGTTTACAATTTCACGTTATGAAATATCGAAATATTTGGCCGTGTGCCTTTGCTCTTGTGATGCCACATACTAATCAAAATTAAGGGTGGGGTCTTCAAGACAGGCATTCTCATCACCCTGGCTGTTCTCCCCCACACCCAGTGTCCACAGTCTGACGATGCGGAGCTTTAGACCATTAGTTTAGCCCAATTATTGGTGGTCTATGGCTAAGGCATTCACACTACGCTGTGCCTTGTTTCTACTTTCAGGAGCAGCTGTGTTCTGACAGGAAGGGAGAGCGCAGCCAAGATGAGGTGAGCTGCTAAATGACACTTTATGCACATTGGCTACAGAGTCCCATTAAGATCAAACTCTAGAAAAAAGTTCTAATGTCAAGATGTAAGGTACAGTAGAGCAGCACTGGTGCCAATGGTCATAATGTCCCACCACATATTATCCAGTTTGATTACTAGTAAACAGTGAGGAGCCAAACAGACCCCTATTTGATTTGAAGGTTGTACTGTATTTTTTTTTTTTTAAAGCTGAAACATTAGATATTTTTACCATTTCTTTTATTAAAATAAAAAAATAAAGAACCCAGGGTTTAAAGACCAAATGTCCAGCTCTCTGCCCTGGCAAATTACCAGCCCCTTCCCCCTCCTTTTTGGCACAGGCACCTATAGAAGGACACTGGGCTTTTCTGGACCTACTGGCTGGTGAGGTGATCTAGCAGGAGACATAAGCAAGCCCGCAGTAGTCCACAGCCAAACTTATGCTTTGAATTAGCATGGGCATGGGACCTCTTACCAGTTCAGAAAAGAGTTAAAGTATAAAAAACACACATAGATACATAGTGAAATAAATACATTTTAATAATAAATTTACTCACTTCTGTCTTCTTCTCACCTCTGTCCCCACTGAGTGGTATCTCTCTTTACCTCTGCGGGTGGATCCAGGGCTCCCTCCAGGTCCATCTGCAGGTGGACCAAGCTCGCATTGACCATTTCAAGGTCTGAGGGGGAGCAGCCAGCCTCCTGTCGGCACTGGCAAGTGGCTTTCCAATACTCCCTACCCAATTACCTGCACCCCACCAGCCATTGCTGCTGGCCAACCCTGTGCCTGCATTTTGACAGGGGAGGGTGGGTTAAGGTAAGTTTTACAAGGTTTGCAGGTGTTTAATCGAGGGGGGACCTCAGGCAATCAGGATGTAATTTATGTAAACCTTTGGTCTTGTCAAACTGGCGATATTTGGGTTTAATTTAACCCTGACCCAAAGCCAATGTTTAACAATTGTGAACGATTGGGGCGAACGGCAGTGACACGGACAACAGTTCTTCAAAAATTAACAAAGGGGGGGTGGCAGCCGCTCAGACCATATTATAACTAGCCGTTAGCAGGGCAATTAGGATACAAAAGTCTTAAAGGAGCCACAGCACTCAACCCTGTTAGCTTGCAGGCCAGCCTATAATCTGTCTCTAACTTGGTTAAAAACAGAGGACTCGGTCACACACATCTGCAGAAGTATGCTTAAGCTGCACCACTACGCCAAAGTGCCTCTGTGGGGTGCTGTCCTAACTCTAATCTCTGAGAGCCCCATTTGGGACATACAATGCAATAGATAAATTGGGAGCAGGCTTACCTGAGGTTGCCCTAAACCTCTCAAGTGCAAGCCATGGGGTGGAAGGGTCAAAGATTTATGCAATGCAATTTATCTATTGCATTGTATGTCCCAGATGGGCTCTCAGAGATTAGAGCTAGGACTGCACCCCACAGAGGCACTTTGGCGTAGTGGTGCAGCTTAAGCATATTTCTGCAGATGTGTGTGACCGAGTCCTCTGTTTTTAACCAAGTTTAGAGACAGATTATAGGCTGGCCTGCAAGCTAACAGGGTTGAGTGCTGTGGCTCCTTTAAGACTTTTGTATCCTAATTGCCCTGCTAACGTGCACCTCCCAGGTTAGTTATAAAATGGTCTGAGCGGCTGCCACCCCCCCTTTGTTTCTTTTGAATTTGTGCAAGCACATGGTATGTGGGGTCTAGGCTGTATTGCAAGGTCTTTGACCCTTCCACCCCATGGCTTGCACTTGAGAGGTTTAGGGCAACCTCAGGTAAGCCTGCTCCCAATTTATCTATTGCATTGTATGTCCCAAATGGGGCTCTCAGAGATTAGAGTTAGGACTGTACCCCACAGAGGCACTTTGGCGTAGTGGTGCAGCTTAAGCATACTTCTGCAGATGTGTGTGACCGAGCCCTCTGTTTTTAACCAAGTTTAGAGACAGATTATAGGCTGGCCTGCAAGCTAACAGGGTTGAGTGCTGTGGCTCCTTTAAGACTTTTCTTCAAAAATTAAAGACAAGTTTTATTGAAAACCAAAATGTTCAGCAGAAAAGAAATGTCTCTTTAGAGGTTGCAGCATGCAATGCAATAAATCAAGTGGTTACTTCACCAACACAATGCAAGTCCCAGGTTTGATACTCCAGCAAGCTGCAAGTCCGGGGTATCAGGTTCCACTTTACAGGGCATATACGCCCACGCTGCTCATCCACACAAGTCCAAGTTTTGGGGTCACAGAAGCCAAGTCCTTCAGCTTAAATCCAGTCTCTCATTCACCACTGTGCAGTACAGCCTGGGCTCCTTCCTCCTTTTATTCATACTTCCCCTGCAATCAGCCTCATCACCTGTGCAAGGCCTGAGATCAGGGAGCAAACCTGTAGAGGACTGGGAAATGCAAACCCGCCATTGAACGTGCCTGATACAGCATAGCAGGGGAAAAATACACACCATTCATTACTTTACTATACACCTTACCACACAATGTTAAAGCATTTACATGGCAAATACAGACAGAGAATAACAGGATTTACCCATGATTCCTAGCAATTAGGCAGAGCCATGTAAATCACCTCTTTCGGTCTCATTGCTATCCCAAGTGCCCAATATTCATTAAGCATGAAAATCTTAGATATAACTTATATTATGTACTCAGCTTATTACTGCTACCTGTTGAAACGCAATTTGTTTTTTTTGCACTTGACAGCACAAGTTGATGGTTATGTATTGTGGCTTTGTAGTCTAAATCAATTTTGAGTAACTTCGTTTTATTGACACAATCAACTTTGATCACATATGCTCTTTAAAGATGAACTAGAATACATAGAAGTGAAGTTTGGCCAATAATATGAAATATTACATATAAAATAAACCACTATTTAGAACATAACTTACTTAAAGTGGTCATTCACTCTAAATAAGAGCATATCTTATATGTTTCCCACACCCTGTACATACATATTGCTCACATTTAAAATCATCCTACCTGCATGTTATAAGCCTTTAAACATCCAAGATGGCGGCTCATGGAACATCAGGCAGCCTGCAAACAGGAAGTGCCTTCTGACTGTGCTGCTATTTTCCTGACCCCAGCTCTGCCCTGTCTGAGCAAAGCCCATCTATAACCCACCCCCTGTACTTTATCCCACTCTCCTCTCCTCAGTAAGTGTGATGCTTCTGAGTCAAGATGGCCGTGCCCATATCCTAAAGTCCTAAAAAGATGGCAGAGAGCAGCCTGGGTAATATGGGAGCTTAACAACTACCGCCTAGGCCTTTGTGACTAGTAGTCAGGGACCCTAGGCATAGCAGCAAGGTGGCCAAGTGGGGGTGGTCAACCTGGCATGTGAGATCAACTACCGAGGAGTAATGGTCAGATACACAGAAGTCCCTACAGCTTGAGCAGAGTTCAGAAAACAATACACAGGATACCTGCTCATAGCTTGATAGCAAGTTTCTGGTCCCTCTTCTTTATTATGAACACACAGGGTTTATCACGCCCAGTGACAAGCTTTCAGGGGAAGTCCCCTTCCATAGGTTCTACTCTTGAATTGAGGAAGGGGACAAACCCAAAAGTCATAATAAAGTAGAGAGGGTAGAACCCTGCTATAAAGCTGTTTACCCGTCCTGTTTGTGTATTGTTTTAGCTACCCTTTGAGATGCAAAAGGAACATCTTGCAGGTTACAACAGCAAACCACTGTTCACTTCCTCAGGCGATTTTTTTGGTAACTATTTTGTCTAGTATGAAAATTGGTAGATGTAGAATTGCAGTAAGGAAAGACGATTGTTTCCAAAGTGCTGTCATTGCATCCTAATATCCGAGGCATAGCGAGACTTTCTGGCACTCAGGGAAAAGATCCGAAATGGTGCCCACCACCTGTGCTCAGGCCCCCCTTTGGTGCCCCCTTCACCTGCTGCACCCGGGGCATGTGCCCCCCCCTGCACCCCCTTCCAGCTACACCCCTGCCAATATTGATTGCCTGATGGTGTTAAACCAAATCAACACAGCTTCTTTTGAATTAGCCAGTCTGCCTCTCTGCTTGGAATCTCCATAAATGGTCCATTTCCACCAGACAAGCTAGATGGTGGGACCGATTCGCACCATGCAGGAAATTGTCATTCGTTACTGCAATTGTACATCTATCAATTTTCATACTAGACAAAATAGTAACCAAAATAATCCCCTAAAGAAGTGAACAATTGCACATGCAATGCGTAAGGATTATTCTAGACATATCTCAGCTATCAATTTTGTCTGTACAATATACAATGTAAGCGTATATGATAAAGTGAATGGTTTCTATGTATCTAGCAATCATTAATGTGTAAACTCAACTTGAGTCCATTTGCTTGGAGTACGACATAACTATGTTAGAATAAACTGTGGAGATTTTAATACACATGGGTGATCTTTGTCTCTGGCTGCCATAAATAGGTTGTTTTCTACCACCAACTTAGGTGGTTCACTGTAATTAATTGAGTTACAGCACAAGACAACTGGATTTTCTACATTTTTACTAGCAAAAATATTTCCATCCCCCCGCCACCTCTTTTAGATGGCTTCCCCTAATTGGGAACAATATATAAAAAACATCTTGCAGGTACCAAATGCTTTATGATGCCCTTTCCAAGTACTTTCACAATGTGGTAATTGAATTTCGCAAGCACATGGATTGGTTGGCAAAACTTGGCACAATACCTGGTTCTTGGACAAGACAAGAATGTGGTTGGGAAGAGCAGAGGTCAACAACTAAACAGCAATAAAAAAAAAGACAAACCTTGGCGGGGCCGGAGCCGAATGCAAACTGATAACAAGGACTGCAGCATGCTGGTTCCTGGAGACGACATTTAAACAATCACCTTGCGGCCTATTGGTGTCTCCATTGCTCAGCAACAGTAGATGCCAAAGACACAGTGGCAGAAAGTTACACTGCAGGCAGAATTGTTTCAATGAGGTAAGGAATTTTTTTTTTTTTACAAATGTCTATGGAGTATTCAAAATAATTGAGGATAAGTTGAGAGATGTCAAGGAGAAGATGATTGCCATCTTAAGATAGAGATGAAGTAGAGTATTGACATTTTTTGTGATACACCATAGGGGCACTTTCATGTATGACAAAAGCTCTGTAAACTCAGCGCACAGATTTTGAAAACAAATCGGAGTGGCACTACCAAAATGAGCCAAGCCCTATTACCCTCCCATCTCTGGTGTTCCATGCCCATTGGTTTTTTGTTTGTGAAGAACACACAGGACCTATGTCCTGAGCACATTTTATTCTATAAACCATCCTGTTCTCGGAGTACTCAAACACTTGATCCCTTCCAACATGTGCAAATACCAGCTTAAATCCACGGCAATCAATCTCTGCCCCAAAACGGAAAAACTGTATCCAAAAAAATTGTCCTTTGGTCTAATGAATAGCTTTCTTGTGCCCTCTTAGTTCCTTTCTGTATAAATCAGTAGTAACCATGGTGCATGTCTCTGATTATTTATACATCAAAAGTATTTTGTAACAGTCCTCTGTTGTCTGCTGAGCACAGAGATAATTGCTATTCCATGTCCATTGGGGTTAGCTGAATCGTATTGCATGTGTAAAGTTGGATAAGCCAGCTAAACATTTTATATGGTGTCAGGTGATATGAACTGCCATCTAGGAATTGCAGAGGTTAAACTTCCCAAGTCTACTGCGCTGCTGCAGACTTTTCATTCTGTTCCTCCAGACACCTTTGTGTTACTGTTCAGCTTAACTCGACTTCAGGCTCAGATGTTAACAGGAGATGCGAGTAATGCCGAGATGCCAATTAGTGTGTTTGTTAGGAATATGGAAAAACATTTCTGAAGGTACAGATCTTGTAGCAAAAATGGGTTCTAACACATTCCATCCTTTGGGAGGGAAAAATCCCTTTAGTGTCACTAATGTAAGGCAGAGCCACGTACCATGCTTGACAATTCTGGGTTGTGGTAAAGCAATCTTAGTTTTGGCCTGGTAGACTGCAAGCTAGGTGATGCCTAAAGGGAGTTCCTTCAGTTTTGAAGCAGCTGTCCCCATGATGGAGGCAGATTTTAAATCAGCCTCTTCCAATCCTTTGGCCTCCACCTCCTACTATTTCCTAGCAATGAGCACGCAGGAGGGGCTACAGCATCCAAGGTGATGAAGCCGGAAGCAGTCCTAGGAGTAGCAGATTTTCAAGGCAAGCATTGCCGCCTGTTGCTTAGGGTATGATCTAGCTTGTCCTATGACCACACTTGAATAGACTTCTCCTCTTGGTTAGTCTTCCGATCTTGAACCTATTTCCCCTGCCCTTAAACTTGCCATAAATCCCTGAATCAAATTATATCTATGCTAAAATCCCACTTCACTAAAGTTGTCTGTGTCAGACAATGGCACCTATGGTATATCCCCCTTGCCTATACCACTGCATTGCAAAATAGAGTTATAAAAGACATAGACCAATACCACTGTAAATAAAATTATGTATGCTTTTCCTAAATGACTAAGTGATACTATTAATGTAACAAACTAACAAAATAACAACTTTGAATTAAGTAAACTAATTAACAGTCATAGGAAGCAAGGTAATTGACCAGCTTCCATCAGCCCTTAAAGCCAATAAACAGGAGGGCATCCGCACGCTACATCTGTGCAATAGGATCCCTGACTGGTGCATCCCCCCTGCAATTCTAGCTTCTGTCAGCAGAGGGAGCCATGGAACAGGAAGGAGATCCGCAGGCCACATCTGAGCATTGGGATCCTTGCCCGGCCCATTTTCCCGCTCATGCACACTTCCACTTGCTGGGGCTCATCACTCCATAGAGACAAGTCATTTTTCTTAGCCCCATTTGGTCATCATTGTTCCTTCACTTGCATCTTTGATCCTGATTTCCTTTCCTTATGTATGACTCAGCTTCTCCTCTGGCAGCACTTGGAGTGCCCTCTCATTATGACCTAGGCTAGTCCTGAGCATAAACCTACTTCTCTTGCCCTCAACTTTAATTCTTTTTCCCATTGTTGATCTCAATTAGAGCAGGCACTGCACAGGCCATACCCGCCAGCTTGCCCAGATATTTAGAGCCATGCTACAGGTGAGCAACGAATGGAGCAGGAATGGCTGACAGGTGAGAAGGAGAGTCTCACGTCAGAGGAGACCAGATGCTCTGAGGCTTTGGGGAAAGGCCAAGTGGAATTTTCCTTGAGCAGCCAAATAACAAAACAAAACAGTACTCAGCTTTCATCCAGCGCAGCTGATCAGTGCTAGTCCGTGAACAGCAACTCATCTGATCCCTTGATCTGAGCCTGCAGCACAGCCCTCACCTCCTGCACTGCCAGGGGCCTGTAATCCACTTACCGGCCCTTCCATGTCACGTCATGTCCCCCGCCATTAGTCATAGGGGCGTGGTCATGCCCTCTACAATAGAGATGGAATGTCAGGACTCAGCATACTACCTCTATTGCAATTAAGACAACAAGCCTGTGACTGATGGTGAGTCACAAGTAGGGCACAGGATTCTATTGCTTGGATCTGGTAATCAGGTAAGTTACTGACTGCTGAATTAGCACCGATCGGCAGCGGGGGGCAAAAGGTAAGTACCCTTTTGTTTTATTTTTTTGGGTTGATGAATCACTTTAACCCTTCCCTAGACATACTAGTTGATTATACAACGTGAAAAGTATTACAAGGACCCACCTTGCCCTAAAAATTTGAAAATGAAAATATCACAACCTCACTGCACATTAATAAAATCATGTTTCAACAATATGAAAATAGTATGCAGTGGCTCATCAGCATTCACTAACTACACACCTCTGTGTTAGTAAATCAGCTCTATTACATCCACATTATAAAATAGGTCTGAACTACATAACAAAAATCTCTTGTAGGGCAGCAGATAATTGCTCCCAGCCTTTCACCTAAATCTCTTTTCGAGAGACAGTCAGAGTGTTTAGCTGCCTAAACTACATCTGAAAACCTCACCATGGATGCTGTCACCATGAATCAGCACTATCAATTACATATTTTGTATGCGTGTGATCTCCTGTGTTACCGCCTGTCATCAATACACTGTATATACATCACCCGAGCTCTGGCCAAGCAAATAGCTGGTCCAGTTTGTCTTCCCATTGTAGGTGTAGCAAGTGCAGAGAACTTTTCTTTATTAAATAAGGTCACACTAGATAAAAGAAGCACCCTGGGTTATTGTCGGGTGGCTTCTCCCAGCTAAGTATCAGCTTCACGTCGGATGAGGCGCCTGTTGACTGATGTCTAGTTATTAAAATGTGTTCCACCTACACTAAGCCAGCACATGGGATACGAATGCCAATCATGCTGTGTACTCCACCGACTCACCGAAGAAGAGGTTAAAAGAAGTTTCCTCAGCTATGAAGACCCGCAGGGTACCATCAGGGTAATATTTTGGTGAAAATTATGCATTACAGTAGGGATGCACAACTTGCCGCCATTAATTGCAGCCCCCAACACCCCTAATCAATGGCATAACTAAATGTGACAGGGATCTACTGCGAAAATTAAATGAGGCCCTTTCACAGCTCATACAGTAAACTTTTTCTGTCTTTTAACTCAGTTGGATGCAGCTTGACAACTTAAAGAGGACCAAAACCTATACTCGCTCACCGCAATCGGGGGTGCCCCGCTGTGTGAAACCCGCCCAGGTCGCCCGAAACTCACTTTCGTTCCCGATCCAATGGCGTATGCGCTAGCAGTGGCCACATCCACGCTATCCCTCTAGCAGGGCGCATGCCCGCGCCAGCCATTTCCCTTTTGGAGGGTAGCAGGGGATGCAGCGGCCAGCATGCTCGGATCCAGTTCCTGATCACATTAGACAAGCTCCTGGATGAAGGAGCTTGGGCATATCACACAGGGGGGCACCCCCGATCGGGGTGCCCTGGGGGCAAGAGCCAAAACTCAGGATAGTCAAAATCCTGGGTTTTGGTTCACTTTAAGAAAAGAAAAGCAGAGACAAATTGTACTTCCTTTCGCACCCACTGCATCCCCCGAAGTTACAACACTGACCCTAATTCTAGACAAATCAAATTATAGGCCAAATTCATGCAAAAGGTGGTTTTAGGTGGAAAAGGACTTGAAACCAAGTGGGTGACTTGTGATCTACTGTATGAGGTCATGATTAAAGACCCGGAGGGGCCAGAAACCCCTTAACGGTTTTGAATATTTGCTATGCCTTTGTACACCTTGGTTGGATTTTAATCTGAACGCATTAAAGTTGAAACTTTAGACTATTATACTAATTGGTTTGCTGGCAATCCTGTCGCTGAACTGATGTATATTGAGGTAGAAGGATTCTCCCCCTAGCCATACAAACTGTCTTGATGTGCACTTGAAGCTGAAACTAATTGTTGCCTTGATCTATGAGGTCTACTCTCACTGTTGATTTGGACACTTTATAGTCGCAATCTGTTGATAGGTGTCATCCTACAACTATCCCCATCCTTGATCCCCCCCACCTCTTCCCATCCCACTTCTCCCAACATCTGCCCACTTCACTTTTCCCAACCTCTTCCCACTTCACTTCTGTCAACCCCTTTCTAACTCATCTTTTCCCACCTCTTTCAGATCTCTGCTCAACTCGCCTCTTCCTTCCTATCCCTATCAGGAGGATGGGGAGCATCCATCGAGTGCGCTGATTGGACGAGTGGCCGCGCATGCATCGTAGGACTGGAAAAATGTGAGTTTGAGTGACCTTGGGGTGTCACACAGCGGGGGCAAGGTCAAAATTCTGGGTTTTGGTTCACTTTAACTCAATTTGGGATTCTCTTTAGTTTAACACAATAGGAAATCCCAAATCAGAAAGCCCCTAGGAAAGATGCTTGCCGAACAGAAGGTCTTTTAAAAATGTAAGTCTGGTGAAAGTGAGTAATTAAATGTGAATAGCTGTGCCGCACATAAAACCAAGTGCTGCACTTCTGGCTTCTGGCCTGAAGAGGGGGTATGCTGGCCAGCTGGCCAGGCACCAATTATTCTATATGACAGTTTTCCCCAACCCTCTCCTTGAGAGCTACCAGTAGGCCTTTTTTTCACGTCTTCACATAGTTTGCTATATAACTCTGCTATTGCACTACTTATTTCACCTGTATCTCTGGGCAGAAGAATCTTGTGTTAGAATCGCGTTGAAGCACACAGGAAGTCAATTTCCCTCGATATGAGGTATATAATTCTAGCATGACCATATGATTCAGAAGGGGTTCAGCAATCCCAGTGTGCGCCAACTCACTGCACACAAATACACTGTATAGAGAAAGGAGTGGAGAAAAAACAACACCCACACTACAATACTATGCAATTCAAAAGTGACTTTAATGCTGGTGATAAAGTGTATTAGAGGTAACAGCCTTTATATGACATGTCTATGGACAATATAGAGGAAATTGTAAACAGTACATCACTTCTAGAGCATAAGAGTTACATAGGTATTTCACGGCCAGCCCAAAGATTAATCACATTTTTGTGCATAGAAATTACAGATAATACAGAAATGCATCATCATACCGAAATATTGAGGTTTTTGCATGTTATTCACACAGTGTTCCTGTCTGTACGTATTCTTTTACCTAATATTAACTCCAGCCTTGTGCTGACAAGGGTCAAAAGCCTGAAACATATGTCTGCAGATAGAAGTGGATGGTTGTAAATTTTCTGGGTTCAGGTGCTTTTTGGTATAGCTTTAAGAGGTGTAAAGGGATAATTTGCATGGACCTTTCTACTGCAAAGAATTTTGGGAGAAACTCCATTATCCTTGACTTGTATACCCCATTGTCATGGCAACTCACCTGGGTCCCAGTCCGGGCGCCGGGCTGGGACACTTCCTGCCTGTCGGCCACACCAAGCATCGGATTTAAAGGGACCAATCCCTTTTATGTATGACCTGGGCGTAATGCCCCTCAAAGTTTATTGAGCATCGAGTGCAGAGTTGGAATGTGCACCAAGCACTACACACTCCCTGTAGTGCTCAGCCCTAAAGGGTTTACCCCTCCAGTACTCCGGTGCCCCTTGATAGCGTTTAGCTGGGTGTGCCTTTGATCCTGAAATACTCCTGTTTGATTCCGTTGCCGACCTCGCTTAGTTTAACCATTCTGTGATTGCCGCCTGGACAGACCCTTGCTTGTACCCTGACCACGCTTCTGTCTTACCCTTTGTACCGCAAACTCGTGACCGTCCGTATTGACCTTTGGCTTGACCTCGACTTGGTGTTGCGATATTTAAGGACCGACTACCCGTGTATGACCCCCAGCTTCTCGACATTGCACAGTCTGGCCTTTGGTTCACCTGACTTAACCCCCTGTAAGCTCACATCATTTGTGCTACTAAGTCTGCTACTAAGTCCTGGGGGCAACGGTGTCCGGCGAGGTGTGTATAGCGTCCCAGGCAAACGGGGGCAGAGATTGGGGGTTGTGGGCTTACCTTTAAGGCGGGTGTCCCACGGGGCCTGACATCCATGCTTTTCATTTTTGGAAAGCAATCTCTGCCTTATTCTATGTTTTTCCACTTGCATTTGTTGGTTAAAGGCGATCTCTGCTATGATCTAAAATTAGTCGCTTTTTTTGTTCATTGATTGTCAACTTTCACCTGGATTTTACCCCAATTTTTTTTCTGAATCGAATCAGTCAAACTTGGGTCAGATTTAACTCTGACCCATATATGCACAGCAAAAACATCCTCCATATATTGTTCTATTGTGAAAATGATATATATATGAGGGAGTGAGTGCTGGGCTCCTTTATGTTCCCTGATCCTTCTTTCAGCTCGCCCGGAGATTTATTATGCAGAGGCACATGATTTTTATGGGCTCCGAGCAGCTCCGGCAAATGACCTTAGATTTGCGATAGAAGAAAATTACAGTATAAAGAAAATAAATGGAGAATTGCATAGAAATGTGTATTATTACCGCTCCTCGGTGTAATCCCGACAAGTGTGTCGAATCTCAAGTCAGAGAGCAGTGTAAGAATTTACACTCGTATGTGTGACACTCGGATCCCATCAGAAGATTACGGGATGGTGTAAGTCATTTTATACTTATCGTGGAGAGGTGACATCTTTCTTCTCATCACTGAAATAGCTGGAATAGCACCATGGCGTCAAGGTGACTTATCATAAAGACAATCTGAAATGACATCTGTCCATAATGAGCAAGGAGCTTACATAAGAACATACACGTCAGCCTACATAGAGCTGCGCTCTGCAAAATACAACTCATACTGTGAAATAGGAAAAGTCTTGGAGTCATGGGAGTCACCAGTAAAAGTGAGTTTGCCAGTGACCTGGGGGGGGGGGGGGGGGGGAGGGGTCGCACAGTGGGGCACTAAAATCCCGAATGCGCCGGAGCAGGCTAGTAGCCGGGCTTGGAAGCTTTTGAGCCACTTTAAAAAACTTTAGGATCAATAATCAATTCTGCATAATTCCTATTTCCATGGACTGATCACATTCTTACCAGTGACGTGGGTGGGGGAACGCACAATGGGGCACTCCAATTCGGAATTCGTCGGGAAGGCTAATAGATGGGCTTGGAAGCTTTTGAGCCCCTATAAAAAAACATTAGGATCAATAATCTATGCTGCTTAAGGGCATTATTCCTATTTCCATGGACTGATCACATTCTCATGACTGGTAGAGGTAGGCCAGGAGTGAGTTGCACACGATCCACCCAGCTTGGCTTGCTGCTCTGAGCTTAGACCAAAAACAAAAGGGTAATCAACTGGCTCGCGGAAGAGAAAAGGTGAGTTTACGGGGGAGATGCACACAACAGGGGCATTCCAAATTGGGATTCCCCAAGCAAAATGGACAATACCCGGGATAGGAAAACTACAGGATTTTGTCCTTCTTTAAAGAGGAAAAGTTATTTCTTGACGATTTAACCTCAATCGGGGAGGTGACCCTAAAGTCACAATTTTGATGACTTTAGGCCTCTTTGACCTCCAGTTGAAAACAGAACTCCCCAAAAACTCACTTGCCCCATCTGCATGCATGATACTGAGTCATTGTCAGCACTCCTGCACCCACTCAAAGTTTAAAACACAGACTCACAGATTTTATCCTGTGCAATTTTGGAGCACCCAGGAGGCTTCTTCTTTTCCCAGCATCCCAGTTTTGCTGCCTGACATAACCCACAATGCAAAGTGACAAGAAACCTAGCGGCAATTCTTCTTTGCAGGCCACTTGGAGATCCATAGAATACCGTTGGGCCACGACAGGAGTTACAAACAGTTTGAATTTTTGAATTTTTATGTGCAGAAATTCACCCCGGCAAAGGATGAATATGAGCACTGTTTCTTGTAGTTTAATGCCTGCTTTTTACTTCCTAGGACGTTTGAACTTAAAGCCCTGGGGAAGGTTAACATGTTTTACTTTAGGTCTGATTTAATTAATGTGAAGGATGTCCGGGACCAGTCATGCAAGGACATTGCTGCTTTAGAAACGTTAGTGTGACTTTCAAAGTTGGAACATTGAGACATCTGATGTTCTGCATAGGGAAGCAGGAGCATTTAATCTGGAATATAAATGATATAAGAGAAGAGGGGCTTAAAGAATTTCTAAATACCATGTGATCGTAGACTGAACTTTCCATTAAAAGTTTTGTCTACCTTTAAAGTGTGAAGGTTTGTTTTCTCAAAGCTTACTTTTCTGATAGATGCGGATTAAAGGCTTAGATACAACAAATCCAAAGAAACCGTCCTTTTTATGGTCCCTGCTTATCAGATTGCTCTTCAGATTCAAGTTAAGGATACATTTAACCCTGAATCTGAATTACATTTTAGAAAAAATTGGGTGACATTTTAACCTGTTGTCTTTTTTGCGGTTTCCTGGCTGATTATCACCACATCCTAGACCCCACTACCAGCTTGGATTATCATCTCTGTGGCTTTTAATGGACGGGAGGCTGTTAAGTGGTGACAATGGAGGATAAGAGGCCAGTGGCTGCGGTGATGAAAAAAACACCATCAAAACCGTGAGTGGTGGTGGTGAGGAATCAGAGGCTGTTGGAAGAGGAGGCGAGGAGACAGGGGTGGATGGGAAGAGAGACTGCACTGGATGGGATAGAGCTGAGGGGACAGTGATGGGTGGATCAAAGCTGAGAGGACAAGGATGGATATATCAGAGCTGATAGGACAGGGTTGGATGGGGCAGAGAGACAGGGCTGGATGGCGAAGAGCTGATGAGAAGGGGATGGATGGGTCAGAGCTTAGGGGACAGGAATGGGTGGGCTGAGATACAGAGGGCCTCTGTCCCCAAGGCAAGCAGGCTTACCTTATTATTCAGGCCTTAAAGGAAACTGAAAACCAGAGCCCAGCCATTACATTATAGGTTATAAGGGGGCCCAGACACAACATAAATGTCAAACCTCAGGGACCCCCGTCTTCTTTGTGAGCCTACAACCCTCAATCTCCGCAGCTAGCTTCTCCTTTAGCCAAGCCCCCGTTTGCCGGGGTGCTTTAAACGCCTCACCAGACACGGTTTCCCCCAGGACTTATTAGCTCAAAGGATGTAAGCTCACGGGGGGTGAAGGCGACCCGGGTAGCCGAGGTAAGTGCAGCAACTCAGCTCTGGAAAATCCGAGGGTGAAACAGGCAAGGTCAGAGGTCATGCCAATGGTCAAACCAAGAGATGAGAGAGCTTTGCGGCACCAGGGATGAGACAGGTTAGTGGTCGTGATCCAGGCTCAGGTCAGTACAGGCAGCTGTCAGGATAGTCAGACTAGCAAGGTTGGCAACGGGTATCAATACAGGAACTTAGGAATAGCACACCCTGCTAAGCGCTATTATAGCGTGGCCGAGCGCGAGCATGAGCAGAGAGACGAGTGATCCAGTGGGGAAAGGAGAAGGATGACACACTCGACGCCGCTTGAGTTAACACCACCCGAGCCGGCGTCTGACGCGTATGCGGCTGCCGGGTTGGAAGAGCCCCGGCCAGCCGCCACTTGTCGCTCGAGGATGCCGAGGTGCACCTCCCAGGTTAGTTATAAAATGGTCTGAGCGGCTGCCACCCCTCCTTTGTTTCTTTTGAATTTGTGCAAGCACATGGTGTGTGGGGTCTAGGCTGTATTGCAAGGTCTTTGACCCTTCCACCCCATGGCTTGCACTTGAGGTTTAGGGCAACCTCAGGTAAGCCTGCTCCCAATTTACCTATTGCATTGTATGTCCCAAATGGGGCTCTCAGAGATTAGAATTAGGACTGCACCTCACAGGGGCACCTTGGTGCTGGTGGTGCAGCTTAAGCATACTTCTGCAGATGTGTGTGACCGAGCCCTCTGTTTTTAACCAAGTTTAGAGACAGATATTAGGTTGGTCAGCAAGCTAACTGGTTTGAGTGGTGTGGCTCCTTTAAGACTTTTGTATCCTAATTGCCCTGCTAACGTGCACCTCCCAGGTTAGTTATAAAATGGTCTGAGCGGCTGCCACCCCTCCTTTGTTTCTCGAGGATGCCGCAGGAACGAACTGCAGATAAGTTTGCCATGACAATAAGCTGAGTCTAGCCCCCTCTTTAACCTGTGTGTCATGGCATGGCACCTAGTTTAAACTGGGTCCCAAGGCAAACCAGCCTGGATGAGGGAGGGTAGCACACTCATTAATCATCAATGCCAGCAGCAATAGTGTGGCAACCTGCTGGTCTCAGGTCAGGGCCACCCGGGGCCCCATCTTCACAGCTAAGACCCTTGGGCCCCATACTGGAATCTTGGTTTTCCTACCCTGATGGTTGCTCTGCCTCTGAGGTACAGAATTTAAGCATCTTCTGACACTTTCTGTGGTGGGTCATCTGAAACATGTGTCCCCTTAAAGAAGATGGTGAAACAACAGTGGGGGAGGCCACAATCAACTCAGAAGTCGGCAGAGAAGTCTTCAAGCCATCAAGGAACGAGAGGATCCCTGGCATGAGGCAGATGGCAGAGTGGCTGTGGGCTCTCCTGGAAGAGCACAGGGGGCGGGGTGGGGCATGGCTGACACGGCCCCTGTCCCCATTCAAAATACCGGCCATTAATATGGGCAGGAAAAAAAAAATACCAGTACTGACCCGGTGCCAGAAATGCTGCCCGTGCAGGTGAAATACCAGCAAGAAAGGGATAAGAATAGAGACTGAAAAGAAAAAAGAAAAGTGGGATTGAAAAAAAAGTAAGAATATAAAGTGAAATAGAATGAGGGGGGACGAAAAAGAAGAAAAGAAAGCAAATGAGAAATAGACAAAAAGAAAAAAGGGATAAATACTGGTAAAAGGAGAGAAAATAGATGGATAGTGCAAGGAGAGGGAGAAAGAGAAAAGTAAATAGAGAGGTGGGGCGAGAGAGAGAGGCAGAGGATGGGGGGACAGAGAAAAAGAAAGTGAGAGAGAGAGAGAACAACGAAACTAAACTGAACGGGAGGAGGAGGGGAACATGGAAAAGGGGGAAGTGAAAAGCAAGAAAGGAGATGAAAACAGAAAGTGAGAAATAGATTAAGTGAATGAAACAAGTAGGAGAGGTAAAAAAGAGAGATATGATGGAGGCATAGAACAGTGGTCCCCAACCCCCTCCATCAAGGCTCACAGCCTATGTTTTCTGGATCTCTACATAACTGCTCATCTGTGTGGAGAATGGTAAAACCTGACCTGTTGGTGGGCCCTGTTAGGGACTCCCTTGTCTAGAAAATCATTTTTGGGGCCCTGTACAACCAAAATGATGTGGGCCCTAAGCCTTATCTCTTTTTTAGGCCCACTTATTTTTTTTTAAACAGAACAATTACATGGAATCCTCATCCTGGTTCTGGTGACACCCATGTTAAAAGCTGCCCCTGTTAGCATTTCAAAAGACACATGCTCTTTTCTCAAATTCCAAGCCAGTACATGATGAATTGGCAATGGCAGCTATAAAGTGCCCCCACGGCACAATGGCCCATGGCACTTGACCAGGTTTGCCATGTTCTGGCTCCAGCCATAATTAGACCCCCTAATCTCGTACACCATTTCTATTCCTGTGGGACCCCTGGCAAGAAGATAAGGTAGCCTAAATATCGAATGCAAACAACTTCAGGAATCCAGCATACTTCACAACAACAACAAAAAAACAACAAAAAACATGTAGGATGTAGCAACTGTTCATTTATTCAAGGTTTCGCCAATTAGAACTGCCATATTTTAGCAATGTATGTGACATTTATAAATTGACTCCTCAGAATATCGGTTTAACGGCAAGATGACTTTATGAAGAAATAAATGGCCGGGCAGATTGCCAAATAGGAAGGAAAGCAACATTAAGCCTGGCTCTGCGGTAATATCATTATACGTTTACTCAGAAGATTATGGAATGTGTTTATTAAGTTTAGTAAAGATTGCTGACTTAAATATCACATTTTCATACAGCGAGTAAATTGTTTTCCTGCAGATTGTATCAACACAGGTGTGTTCCTCCACCAGTCAACCTGAAACACAATTTAGTGTACATGGCTATTAATATAACAAGGGCGAGGAAGAATTACACAGCACGGGGGATCCAGGCGGCCGCTGTTCATGGGTGGTTTATGGTGACTCTGACCGCACTGTAATACAAAAATGTAATACAGAATTTAGGGTCATGTGCACCTTAGGGCCTTGATGCAATAGCCATTTTGGAGTAAAGAATGTCAGGTTCATTTAGCATTGCGTTTCTTTTTTGTGTGTTTTCCGCGCTTACCAAAGTGCAAAATGTGCAACTGTTTTAATAGCCTCTTTACCTGGTGAAGGTGTGAAAGTAAGGTGCACATTCATGTATATTTTTTGTCAATGAAAAAAGCTATAAAGCACATGCTGACATGGTTTGTATAATTTAAAAAGACTTGTGGCACTTTTGTTTTTTTACTTTATAGGTGCCCTTCCCCCAGGGGCAACTAGCCCTTGTGCACCAGGCTTGGGGACTCACAGCCCATGGCATAGAGAGCACATGGCCGGTCTTCTGGCAACTTACCATCCTCTATGCATTTCGTCACAGATCAGATTCCCCCCGAAAGAATTTCAAGCACATGCAGATGGAAATAGGCTCTTCCACACCCCGGTGCCTGGCAGGGAGCGTAGGTACAGTAATCTAGCTGAGGGTATTGGCAAGCCACCTATTGCTGCCTCACTCTGAACATTTATAGGGGCCTTTTGAACCCTGTTAACAGTTAGTAGTAAATAATAGAAAACCAAAAGACCATATAAAACACCTTCATAAATTTAATGTAAACCCACATTATAATGGGTGTGGGGAAATGGGCCCCACATCCAAGTGCCACTAAAGGGACCCCATAAAGTGTGTGCATATGGGGCCACCTATCCATGTGCCTTTACAGGGTCCCCAGCAGGTGAGTGGAAATAGGGCCTCCATCCATGTGCCATTACAGGGACCCCAGCATGTGTGCGGAAATGTGCCCCATCCATGTGCCATTAAAGGGGGCCCCATAAGCTGTGTAAAAATTGGCCCCCGTATGGTGTATGGAAATTGTTTTCTTTTTGCAGAAGAAAAATCATAAGATGAACCTGTAAACCACCAATATATTGGCCATTTCTTCTTCAAATTAAAAACGGAAAACAGTTTAGGACAAATGTAGCCTGATGCAATGATGTAACAATTACCTTTTGCCCGCTGTAACACTTTAAAGCAGAGAAATAGAAATCAAATTAATCAAGCGAAAGAGTGGAAAGTATTAGACTCGGCCATTTATTTATTAGGGAATATTGCCCAGTATTACATATCTGTGAGTGGCCAGCCATTGCTTTTGGTATCTGATATAGTTATTGCTGTACAGGGGGTTTACTGTATCTAAACATTTCCAGCTTGGATGAATTTTAATTCATTCCTTCATAAAAAAAAGCATTTTCGTGTACGAAAGTGTTGTTTTTTTCTCAATTTTGGGGGCTTTTGGCATTCGTGCGATTCCTTACACAGCTTTTTCGGCAGAATACTTGATTTTGTGTGACTTTTCGCTTGGCGTACATGATTACAAGTGCTTACGTTTTGCAGGGCCACCACTAGAAGTTTTCGGGCCCCGTACAGCCACAATGTCTGTGCAGGAATGCCCCCCATACAGGTGCCATTACAGGGCCCCATCAGGTGGGCAGAAATGTGTTCCCCTTCCAAGTGCCATTACAGGGCTCCAGCAGGTGAGCGGAAATGGAGACCCCATCCTGTGTGCGGAAATGGGTTCCTTATCCACGTGCCATTACAGGGGCCCTATCATGTATGCAGAAATGGGCGCCCCATCTATGTGCCATTAAGGGGGCCCCATCTGGTGTGTGCAAATGGGGCTTCCATCTATGTGCCATTACAGGGACCCCATCATGTGTGTGGAAATGGGCCCACTATCCATGTGTCATTATGTGGGCCTCAACAATGCGGCTCTGCATTTAACATGCAAGATGGCGGCACCCAGAATCTGGAGCTCTGGATGAGCGGCACGAGTGTCTGGCTAAGTTTAGGGTTTTTTCTTCTTTGTAAACCCCCAGTGTAAGGCCTCGGGCATCAAGAGTGCCATTGTCCTCATCTTCACACCTGTGTGTCCGGTTTAAAGTGGACCAACACCCTGCTTGCTCTCCCGCCAGGAATCCAGTGCAGCGATTGACTGCCAGCACTAACAGGGGCAGCACATTCTGGCAGCCGGAACAATGGCAGAGCTGACTACCCACGTGTGCCCCAGGCGGCCAATTGCTGCACTGGATTCCTTAGAGGGTGGGGGCAATGTTAAGGAGAGATTTACTACATGCCTCCCCCAGTGTATCTTATAGCGGCAGGGACCCATGCCGTGCGGGTGTTGGTCCACTTTAAATAATACATTCCCTAGAGCAAAAAATGTATTTTTACCCTTTAAGACACACTTATTTTTCCCCAAAAGTGAGGGAAATTGTCTGTGCATCTTATAGGGCGTTGCTGCCAACCTGAGAGGCCAGACAGTGGATTCAGTTGTCACCGCCGCTGCTGCTTCTTTTTGCAGGTGCGGCGCGCTCCCTACACAAGCACTAGGTCTGTGCAAGGGGTGGACATGGCTTGCATCCACTGTGGCCACGCCCATCCACTGCACAGAGCGGGTGTTTGTGTAGGGAGGATCTGATTGATTCTGACACATTGCCTATACGAGGTATGGGATGGGGGGAATGCCACATTGTCTATTGAGAATAGGAGAGGAGAATTCCACACTGCCTGTAATGGGGGGATTCAGCACCTTGCCTAATATTTGGTTTTTGGGGGTGATGTTTAGCACATTTAGTTCAAAATATTTTCTTCTTATTTTTCTCCTTTAAATTCTAGGTGTGTATTATGGTCTTATATGGCGAAAAAGTGTAATGTAGATTGGACCATTGCCCTGAATAAAGAGGTTCTTGTGTTACCTACTGAAGTGTCAGCTCTGGAGACCAGCACCATCAGAGTAAGTGCACCTCACCCCGCACTAGACACTCACTTGAGTCACCCTATCCTAGGGTCCTCACACCCTCTGCCACAGGCCAGGTGGAGGGGTCTTACAGGATCAAGTCCACCCAAAAATACAGTGACGTTAAAGAAGTATTCCACAAAACAGAAAATAGAGAATCATTGAAAACGCATGTCTGATATATAGGAATATATATGACAATCAAAGAAGGAAAAAGCACAGAACTTCAATCATAGACCTAATCCGTCAGGGCTAATGACTAGAGATGAGCGAACTTCTAAAAAATTCGATTCGGGCGATTTGCCGAATTTCTCAAAGAAATTCGGGTTCGAACTTTAGCGAATCGCTCATCTCTGGTGGGAGCAGGGAGGCCGGCTGCGCTGTCAGCCGGCCTCCCCGCTCCCACCAAGCCCTGAAATGGAAAAAAAAAATGCCGGCATGGTGGGAGCGGGGAGGCCGGCTGCGCTGTCAGCGGGCGGCGGAAGCACAGTGCAGCCGGCCTCCCCGCTCCCACCATGCCGTCATTTTGTTTTTTATTTCAGGGAAAATTCGGTCAGCACGAACCACTAAAAATTCGGGTTCGTGCTGAATCCAATTTTCCCTGAAATTCGGAGTGAATTCAGGTTCGTTAGAACCGATTCGCTCATCCCTACTAATAACCTAAGAAGATAGACTAATTAGTGTTGCCAAACCAATACAAATAAACATACTTATCCATTAAATAGTACTAGTTACAGAAATGGGACTAAAAATATCTTAGTAAGGGCCGGCACTTGTAAATAAAGTACACTGACTTGAAACGAGTTAGAGGAGCTGTATCGTGAAATTGTATCATATTAAAAATCCATATAAACACATTGGCTAATGAGAGGAGGGGTCACTTATGTTGCGGAGTGTGAGTGCTGGGTGCAGCGAAGTCATAATCCAGATACAGGAACTGGCTTTACTGGAACATGAGTGCAGTAAGAGAATGTCACCTTACATGGTGGCTAATATAGACAGGAAAAAGAAGCAGTATAACAGAGCAACTGAAATCGCAGGAAATAACAGCACAACAGTAAAATGCATATACTCTACAGTTAAGCATTGGTCACAGCCCGATCTAGTGTTATAACTTGTTATAAATGTAATCTATAGTAAATCTAGCAAAAGTCACTAATCACATTTAAAGACAAGCAGAAGCTGTTGCATAGTATGGTATTCTGAACAGTCCCTGTTCAGAAAGTTCCTTAGTCTCAAAGTGCTGACTTAGGGTTTGCAGTATTTCTGCTTTATCCCCTTCTTGCTCAAAACGTAAATTAGCACATAGATCCATCTGTTTTCCAATTTCTTTGTGTATAAGCAGGGGTCTGCTTTACTCCTCTGAAAGTCCTCATGTGTAAGCACTTTAGATTGTATATAGTTCTCTGAAGTTTGCATACTAGGTCTGGCCTTTGTTCATCTTTGAACCCTGGTGGTTGTTCCATGTAGATGTCTTCTGTTAACTAGCCATGGAGAAATGCTGTTGTCACATCATAGTGTTTCACTTGCAATTTCCCCTGTGGTGGCTAATGTCAACAAAGTCCTTATTGTAGCATGTTTAACTACTGGAGCAAAAGCATAGTCCTCCATATTTTTGAGCATATCCGTACTCTCCGTCCTGCCCTGAGGTGGCTTTGGCTGCAGGTTTTTTGCAAAAACAAAAAAGGGCTTGCCAGGCACGGGGAGCCCCCACATGCCGCCGATAGCTTTGTTGCTGGCCCCACAGCCCGTTAGACCAAAGACTGAAAAGCCTCCTTGACCAGACCATATCCCAAGGGTTGGTGGAGGCCCCCTTTGCAAGGCAAGTGGTGGAGGCTCCAGGGCGCGCGCCCCTTGCAGCCCCTCATAATCCGGCCCTGATTCTCATTGTATCCAACAAAGATTCCTTCAAATGCTCTGTTTTGGAGTTTGGTGCGTTTGTCCTCTGGAATGTAGATGAACCCTTTGCATTCAAAATCTCTTAGGTGTTTTACACTTGATTTCTCATTGTTCCACAGTTCATATGGTGTTTTTCTCACTGTTCTAGAAAAGAGTGACTGCTGACTCACCCCAGTATTTTTTGTGGTAGTCCAGAGTCTGTCATTGTCTGATCATTTCAGTCAAAGTTCTGTTCTTTCTTTCAGCTACTCCATTTTGCTTTGGTGTGTATGGGACTGTCTTTTGATGCTCAGGTTTAAGTACTCTTCTACTTGTGAATTCACCTCCATTGTCACTTGTATGAGAGTATGAGTATGAGATGTTTCCTCTGAAATTTGTTACTTGCCTTTGGTACATGGTCCTGCAATTTGTCAAGAACATCACTCTTGTGTTGCATTAGGTAAGTGTGTATCTTGAATATTCATCTGTGAAAGTCGCTATGCACCTGTTACCTCCAGGCGAGTTGGATTTAGAGGACCACATACATCACTGTGAACTATGTCAAGTGGTCTTAAAGCTCTATTCTGACTGACTTTAGGAAGTGTTGTGGCTTTGGCTTTGTTGCAACATTCACACTTAACAGTAACTGGACAAGGGGATACTGTCAGATCCTTTGTCAGATTCCTCTTTGTGGTTCCTGTATGCATTCTGGTTGTCTGTGACCTAAACGCCTGTGCCGTATGTTTACACAGTCATTGTGTTTAGGAGTGCATAGTCTCACCTTTTCCTTCACTGTGTTAATGTCATCCAACTTGGCACTTGCTATGGTCCGCTTGCTGTCCACGATAGAACACATGTCCCCTTGGAATTTTACATTGAGTCCTTTGGCTGTCAGACGCTTCACAAATAAGGGTCCTCCTTCTAGATCAGGAACACAGAACACATCCTTCACTGGTTTGGCTAAATTGTGTCCCTCAACATTGATGCATATATGGGTTCCATGCCTATATCCCTCTGCATGTATTTTACTTCCATCTGCAAGGTAAATAGTCCTCTCTTGGTAGGGATAAAATCCAAGAGAGACTGATTTCTGTATGTATCAGGGGTGACAGAACCTGCCCCCTCCAGATTTCCTTTTCATTCCATTAAAATAAATAAGCCTGGCTGGATATTTCTTGATGCCGAATGTATAAGTGTTACCATTCAGCATATTTATATGGATTTTTATAATTTTTTCATGCTAGTGCTCCTTTAATGCAGGCTCGATTCCTGGCTGAGACATGACAGAAATTCTTTTGAGCATGGCCCCTAATTCCCAACTTCTCCTATGGGTGCAATGGTTTGGGTAGCCCAGCGTTCCAGCATGTGTGCGATCACTGCTTGTGTTCCTATTGTGTGATCCAATTTGTGTTCAATCATAAAATGGCCACCTATGCATGAAAATAAAAAAACTGCCCCAAAATTTGGTGAAGACAAATGATGTGAATTTATGTACATTTTATGCACTTTTATTCTTACTTAGTTTTGGGTGATTGACAGCTTATAGGTACCACCCTGGTGGTTCTGGAGATCATCAGAAAATGTCACTTGATGGAAAAAAATTAGGAATGGGACCCCCTGATCGAGATCATTTGTATTGCTAAGTCAAGTTTTTGAGAACAACCAGGTAGGCTGAATAGCAGCCTTCCTGTGATAAAACAAACACACGGCTGCAGCACACAGCGTTCAATAGTGACATAAATTACAGAAAGCCAAGATCAAGACACACAGATTTGTGAATCTTCGCTGGTGTAGATACAAGCAAGAATTGGAATAGATGAATGTGGAAAGGTAAAAGATTCATGCATGCTGGGTCTGAGCCTTGTGTGATAAGACAATGCACATAGATAGGCCTACGTAATCATGCTGCCATTATATTGCTCCGAGATAGCAAGACAGCCAATTCAATTTGCGTATCAGAATCACTGTATTAGTCATCCAATATATAGTATATGTTACATATATACAACACCGACGTTATGGCGCCATTGCTCGGCAACGGATAACTGCGTGTCTCAGCTAAGTACCAGCCTCGGCGAGGCGTTGTTACACATTGATTGTACAGTTTATACTTGAGCCCAGAGACTTGAAAATGCAGTGTTATGCCGGTATATGATGGACTTATGATGCAAGATATTAAGCATTCTGCCATGCTGTGTGATAGTCGCATTTGAACTT